>CM076574.1:1324190951-1324249180 GCA_034641835.2 Pinus albicaulis | reverse complement strand
CCCCTTCGCTCCCGCTCCGGAAACGCGCTCCGTTCGGGAGCGTTTCGGAAACGCTAGGAAACGCGCTTCCGAAAACGCTTCCTGTCGGGAGCGTTTTTCGGGAGCGCGTTTCCGACCTGAAAAAACGCTCCCTGTTTTTTCGGGAGCGTTCGGAAGCGAACGCTCCCGAAACGCTTCCGACGTTAAAAAAACGCTTCGGGAGCGTTTTTTAAACGCGGGAAGCGTTCGGGAAGCGTTCGGGGAGCGTTCGCTCCCGAACGCTCCCCGGCAGGAAAAACGCTCCCCGCCGCGCGGAAATTTTTTTATGAAAAATTTCCGATTTTTATAAAAGGGGGGGGGGGGTTTCATAATTTCATTGTCAGTTATTGTTTGTTAGTTGAGAAGTGAGATTGAGTGAGAAGGAGAGCCGAGAGCGCAAGGTTTGGTTGACAGGAATCAGGAGAGCAAGGAGCAGAGCTGACAGGAGAGCAAGGAGCAAGGCTGACAGGAGGATTGCAAGAAAGAGGTAGGCCTTCTAATCCAATTTTGTATTTTCTAAGATGAATTTGTAGATTGTTAAATTGTTTGAAAATGAAAACTTGAATTTTGCTTGAATGTTGCATTTTATTGGATTTAAAACTTTTAAAATGAGTTGTTTTTTTCCAATGTTGCATTTCCTATTCCCATTTGGCATTTTTCTATTTGTTTTGCAGGCTAGATTCTAGAAACTTGAAACTTGTTTCCATCATGGCTATATGGCTAGGAATTTTCCTCATGTTGGTTCCTTTCTTTGTGATAATGGTGTTGGAGAGTGCTAGAAGAAAGAGACAAATCAGAGAAGAGGAGGATGAAGAGGAGGGTTATGGTGGTTCTGAAGAAAATCTTGAAGAGGAGGATTATGCTGAGGTGGAAGTGGGGAGTGGAGACCCTGAGAACCTAGAATCCCCAACTAAACAAGACCAATATCCTTTGTGGAAATATGTTCAGAAACAAGAAGGAGGGAAAGGTGGTGGAACCACTAAATTTATTTGCCCCCATTGCGATAAACAATACCATGGTTCATACACCCGTCTGAGAAGGCACCTTTGTGGGATAATGCCAGGAGATGGAACTAAAAATTTTGGAATCAAAGTTTGTACTTATGTGCCAGCACCACAGAGAGAGATATATAGGAAGGAAGAGGGGGTTGCCATACAGAGATCATCTAAAAGATCTAAGGGTATCGCTGATTCAGGCCCAACACATTCAACTTCCACCCATGCCAGTGGCTTCGGAAGCAGTGGCACTGGATTAAGGCGTAGAACCATATCCGATTTCCTAGACGAAGGGTGTAGGAATGATGTGGATTCAAAAGTTTACCGGTTTCTATATGCATGTGGGGTGCCATTCAATGTTCTTCGCTCACCTTATTGGCATGAAATGGTTTATGCCATTAATGATGCCCCCAAAGGATACAAAAGCCCTGGGTATGACAAGGCCAGAACCGTGGGTCTTGATCATGAAAGAGCTAAAATAAATCATTCTTTGGCTAGAATGACAGGTTCGTGGAATGATCATGGGTTGTCCATTGTCTCTGATGGATGGACCAATGTAAAAGGAAAACCATTGATAAATGTTTTGGCTGTGTCGGTTAGTGGTGCAGTGTTCCTGGCAGCTTATGATTATTCAGATAAATTCAAAACCGACATTAACATTGCAGAACCATTACTTGATATAATTGAAAAGACTGGGCCATACAATGTGATACAGGTCATCACTGATAATGCTGCTAACTGTAAGGCAGCGGGAGCAATTGTTGAGGATAAATACCCCAACATTTTTTGGTCTGGGTGTTTGGTTCACACAATGAACCTTTTGATGCATGATATCATAAAAAACAAACAACCTCAGTTCAAATGGCTTGGTGATTTGTACAAGAGAGGTAAGAAAATGATCAAATTTATTACAAATCATAGCAATACCCATGGGCCTTTCCGTACTCACTCCAAATTGGAGTTGTTGAAAATAGGAAAAACTAGATTTGCTAGTTATTACCTCACCTTCAGGCGCCTTTTGAAGGTAAGAGAGTCATTGGCTGCAATGGTATCAAGCCCACACTGGAAGCTATTAAAGGACAGGGCGGCAACAGTGGTTGACAGGCAAAGTTTTGAACATGTGGAGGAGACCGCCCTTGACCCTCAGTTTTGGGCACGTATGAGGGAAATTGTGAGTTTTACCAAGCCCATTTATAACATGATTCGCTTTGCAGATACTGATAAACCGGTGATTGGAGAGGTTTATGAGCAGATGGATAGCATGTTGGGGCAAATAAAAGATATTGTTAAGGATAATGATCCCATTTTGTATGCTATGATTCATGACTGTGTGTGTGCACGGTGGAATAAACTTAATGTTCCACTACATGCTTTGGCATATATCCTTACGCCAAAATATTACTCTCCATCTTGGTTGGGCCAACCTGCACCTGGAGGTGGGGTTAGGGTGAAACCTCACACAGATCCAGGGGTACAAGAAGGGTACATGAAGGCATTGGACAAATTGGTACCTGACAGGGAAGAGTGTGCTAGATTGCGCCTTGAATTAGGCAAATACTTCAGTTGCACTGCTACCTTTGGTTCATTCCATGCAATGGAAGACAGGGACAGATTCGATGCTCTCACATGGTGGGAAGCATATGGCGGCATGGGACTTTTGCCAAAGTTGGCTAAAAAAGTTCTCTCACAAGTTGTGAACACTTCTTTTGCAGAGAGGTGTTGGAGCACCTACAACTTTATACACAATGTGAGAAGAAACAGGCTGAATGAAAACCGAGCTGAAAGCTTGGTTTATGTGCATTATAACTTGAGGTTGTTGAGCCATTACTGTGATCGGGCAAATGAGGATCAATCATACAGAGTTTGGGACAACAACCCAGAGGATGATAATTTGGAGGACGACACGTTACATCTAGAAGAATTGGAAGCAGAACTTTATAGAGATGATGATGAAGCATCAGCAGCACCGCCACACATAGGGCCAGTCCCACCATCTACTGGTAGCAGTGCGGGTGCCAGTGCCAGTGCCACTCCTCGATATCACACTATTGTTCCTTTGCAGATCCAGCCTCCACCTTCTGATCGTGGTCATGGTACTCCTGAGAGTACTAGAAGACCAACATTTCCTCGTGGCTCACAGAAATTAGACATTTCTCGTGGGCGTGGCAAGGGGCCAGCCAGATAAAATATATTTGTTGTTTACTATTTTCTATTTGTTGTTGACAGTTGAACAGTTGAAACTTGACTTGCTACTGATTTCATATATTTAAATTTTTAATGAAGTTGGCATTTATAAGTTTATTGTTTACAAGTCATTATGAATTATGAATATGATGCTTCATGAAAGTTATATGGTGATCAATGAATCAATGATGATAAATGTTATATAATATCAATGATGATAAATGTTATATATTGAATTTTGAAATCAATGAATCAATGATGATAAATGTATATTGAATTTTGAAATCAATGAATCAATGATGATAAATGTTATAATATATATATCAATGATGATAAATGTTATAATATATATATCAATGATGATAAATGTATATTGAATTTTGAAATCAATGAATCAATGATGATAAATGTTAGATATTGAAATTTGAAATCAATGATGATAAATGTTATATATCAATGATGATAAATGTTATATATTGAATTTTGAAAGCTTGAAACCTTCAGATTGATGATTTGCAAGACTCAAGAGTCAATAAGTTCTCTGCTTCCAACTCGTGGGCGTGGTTGATGAAGAATCAAGATTATAACTTCTAGATGATTGATGTTATATGATTCAATCTATGTTTTTATGTTTTTTATGTCTAATTCATCATTCTACATGTTTTTGTTGACATATATGCATCAAAATATAAAAAATATTAAAAATATTAAAAAAAATATATATATATATAAAAACGCTCCCGAAAACGCTCCGGACCCGGAAACTTTTAAAAATGGCGCTCCGCGCTTCGCTCCCGCTCCCGCTCCCGCTTCCATATATATAACGCTCGCTGGGGACCGAGCTTTAAAAATAGGCGCTCCGGCGCCGCTCCGCTCGCTCCCTTCAATAACGCTGGTATACTTAAGTACTTATTTAAGACAATCTCGATTATAAGAACACTTTGAAAGTGCCAACAAGATAAAATGAAACTCACTCAACTTGATAATTGAAAGATGCACAATTTACAACAGATCCACAATAGAGTATTTATCCAGTCTCAATGTAAAATGCCAATGACAATTACTTGAAATTCCAAGACAAATTATCTAAGAGATGCTCAATATGGAATTAGATCTCAAACCAATCAATTATCTAAGAGCACAAATTACTCAATGATGTGCAATTACTATTAGAGTAAATCACCTTCAATGCTACTTAGCTTAGAAGGAACTAGATCTTAGCACAATTATCTTTCATAAATCAATGGAACATCTTTGAACCAATTAGAAAACTAGACACCACTAACTCCTTATATTCATCTGCTTGACCAAATATGTAAAACAATTGTACTTTAGGATGTGAGTTTTGTGTGCACAAATTCAGATCATGGATATCAACAGATAATAAGCATTAAACTTCTCAAATACCAATGCCAACAATCGTTCCCAACATTATTGATGAATGCAAACAGTTCCTTTTCACAAATGAGCTAAAATTACTTAAAATTTCAAGGTTCAGTGACAATAAGAGTAGCAGATTGATTTATGACAGCAGAGAATGCCTATTGCAAACCAATATATCAGTCCTTTGAAAACCCTATAATAGTCACCTAAAATTTATAATAAAATTTATTAAGTTAATGCCCAAGTGTGTTTAAGGATTCTTCAGTGTTAGATGTGTTTAATGCCACTGTTATGCAAATTTTATTTAACTGAAATGATAAGGCAAAGGTTAGAATAAATGCACCAGGAAGCCCTAGGGCTTGAAGACACTTTTCAGATCTGCAAATTGACCCACACCTCAGATCTTAAGTCGGTAAAAACTTCAGATTTGAATCTCAGTGACTGCAAAATTTGTGATTTGTGAGGGCAGCGTTAAGGTAAGAGTGAAGGGGCAGCAAGGCCTTGAAGGCTGCTACAGGTAGCAGAGAAGGGAGATATGGCAACGGCTGAGGAGAAGAGTGTCGAGAAGGAGATATGAGATTGTGTGGAGGGTTAAGGGAGGCAGCGGAAGGGAAGAAGGGAGTTGCGGCAGAGGAAGAAGGGAGCCTTGGGAAATCCAAGTCAGTGCTTTGAAAAATACAGGTTGGAGCCTGGGAGATTGAAGATTGGTGTCTTCATCTAGCGTTGGAGCCCTACATATATTGTACTTGATTTATTGTAAGGAAAAAATTAATAAAAGTATTTATTCTATCATTGTTCATTTTGTGTTCTAAATATAAGTGATCTAACTGGTAAAAATAACAACTGAAAAGAAATATTGATTCACCCCCCTTGCAATATTTCCAACAATATTGACACATCTCTAAGATATTTAATGTCAAGGGTCTTCTTTCTTTACCAAGGTCTTCATACCTTTCCCATGGAGATATCATGGCCAATCCTACTAGTTATCGGATGTTGATTTTCCTTTCTAAGTGAACATAGTTGCATCTTCTATGAACTCTTCTTTCTTTCTTCACATATTGCTCTCTGGGAACTTCTATCCATAGTTCCTTCATCCTTGTCAACCACCTCATATTCCATATGGGGATATATTATGTTGATTTCATCTAGACAATATGTGACCCATGCCTTTATGCATTCTTCCAACGAAAGAGATCCCTTTCGTTTGATATTTATCCCTGTTATCTACAACTATATGATAACATGGCCTATACATAGTTATTAAAACCGGAACCGGTGACCGGACCGGTGGACCTAATGAACCGGGTTTTGAACCGGAAGCAATCAGATCTCAATGAACCGGTTTTAAAAAAAAATACATTAAATAATTTTTAATAAAAAAAAACTATTTTTAAGATTTGCAACCATGATTCCAAGCCAATAGAGACAAAATATGCAATTTTTGCTCATTTATATACCATGCAAAGGTGAATATATCAAAATGTAGTTGTCATGCTATTACAACCCAGTATCAAGCATAAGAAGAGAGAAATAATAGATGCATCGGAATCCAATTTGGTGTTTAAATTAAATAGGGTCTAGCTATGATAGAAAAGCCACATCAGTGTAAGGAGGAAGCTTCTCAAGTGGAAAGCGATCCACTTGGGTATGAGATGCAGGCCCTGCAAAGGAAAAAGCACCACATTAACAAAAATTACCCAAATCGAGGCACATGCAACTTGGGTAAGATACCACCCCTAGGAGTACCTTAAATTTTCCAACTAATGACTGAGTTTTAATGAAGTCTTCAGTGAGAGTTTCTGGCATACAGTTTGTTAGCACACTGCTGTAGGTGTAATTTTCTTCCATTTGTTTCGAATATAATCATACAGAGACAGGAATATGTAAGCAGACTTCAATCCAACAACTCTTATATAGTAGTTACTCAAAAATTAGAATAAACCATGAATATACATTGCATTAACAACATGCTGGAAACATAGTTATCAAAACCGGCCGGTTAGGTCCGGTTAGGTCCGGTTTATGTCCGGTTAGGCCCGGTTAGGTCGTTTAACCGCCCAAAATTGGTGAAGCCCTCCTCTAAACCCGGTTGCATGGTTAGTTCTGACCGAAGGAGGAGCTGACCAGCCGGTTTGATCGGTTACCGGTTCAAACCGGCCGGTTTTGATAACTATGGGCCATCTTATCAAACATATGCATACATACCTCTTTCCTTCTTTTGGTCATCTAGTATTCCTTTAGCAGCTTTCGGTCCTTGATTGAGAGTACTTCAACCATCTTGACATGTTGCAATCCTTTGTTATCATACCATCATTCTTTCAAACAATGAATTCCATCAAAGGTGGAATTCTCAGCGAGACAGTAGCTTCTTCTAGTGAAGATTCCAATAGGGGATCTTGATTATCCTCATCCTGCAAATGCTTATTCCTAATGATGTATGATGAGCTCTTCACTAGATGACTTTCTTCTACCCATAAGTACTAATTATGCTTCTAATGAGGTTACCAAGAGCTACTTCCTTATAATGATGATTGCCATAGACTTTAATTCATATATCTTTCAAGCTTCTTATGTTGGATATCATGAACACTTGCTTCAATGGTATGCAATAATGATGCCATCTCCTAAATGATGCATTCCGTCATAATGCTTTTCTTCTTGATTGTCAAGGTAGAGGCCTTTTTCACCCTTCTCTCCATATTGTTGAGATCCAAACATCCATAGTTATACAAATTCCTTCTTCCATCATGTTTCTTGGAACAACAGTTTAGCCCATCCATCTTTGCTTCTTGTACCTGCAATATTTAATGACAAGCACCCCAAGCAAAGTATACGATACCAAAACATGATGCCAAGATTTATTTCTAGGGTTTTTCATGCAATCATGAGGTCATCCTAGGGTTTCTAAAGTTCAAACCCTAGATCAAATTCTATTCCCTCTTTATGTCATGCTAGGGTTCATTATTTCCCTGAATTTCTAACAAACCCTAGAATCATACTTTCAACCCTAAAACACAAAATATACCATACATAACTTATGGTTACTTACCCTTGTTGTAATGAATTGCAATTTTGGATGCCATTTTCATTGATCTGGGTGTGTGAGATATTCTTCACTATACTTCATATGTTCATTCAAGTATATGATTGCCACAGAACCCTTGTTTATTGACCTTGAATCGATGTCTTTAAAGCTTCACGGAACTGATAGCTTACAAGTGTAACAATGTGTAATATCCCAAATGGAAATAAACAGCAATATAAAGCACATAAACAAAGACATACAACGACTAGAGACAAATCATATGAAAAACAAACAATATAGAGAACGTTGAGCCATTTTATTAATACTGAGAAATGGAAATGAGTACAGAAGTGATCAGAATGATGGCACCTCGGCTTGCACTAGGCAAGCGTAGAAAGACACTCAGAAAATGACTCGAAATGGTTGCTCCCTCAGGACTGCGTTAGCTCCAGAGCTGTTGGGACTACTACTGTGCTGTTGTTACTGCTGGAATGCCCTGAATCATTGGGGCTGCTCCCCACCTCAAAAAATTCTGAAACTTCAGGAATAGCCTCTATTCCCAATACCCAAAAAAGCCCAGAAAGCTTTCAAGAAATGGTTGACCCCCGAAAATGGCTCCCTTGAGGCACTACGCTATTCCTCAAGGAGGGACGCTGGCTCTGAATGATCTGCTCCAAATAAAGGTCCTTAACTCCTCCAAAATACTGGAATAGGTAAGGGTTGGCCCCTCTCACACTATCTCGGGCTGAATCCACCAACAAATCCTCAATCCATAACCACCTCCTCTCAAGACTGCGTCCTCCCTCTCACTAACTGCGCTGTCTCTCTCAGTGAATGCTCCGCCTATGTTGCTACAACTCTCTCCGGCAAAACAAGGATGAAAATCCTCACCCGAGCAGGCACTCGAAGTCCCCCAGGGCTGAGGTTGGGATCTCTGAACGGAGACACCCGACGTACTGAAAAGTACGTGCAGACTTTGCTAAACAGCAAGCGTGCTCGATGTCAAAAGACAAATCTCAAAGATGCATAATCAGAATGAATCAAAATGAGGAGACCCTCCCTCCTTTTATGCTTGGTGAGCCTTGCCCTCACTTAGGCCCCACCACCAACTACACTGTCTCCTTGAGCCACCCTGTCCATCTCTCTCTGCGTTGGCTTGGTCCCACGCTGCCTACGGTGCCCCTTGGTCCCACGCTACCTATGCTGCCCCTTTTCCCACGCTGCCACTTGACCACTAGGCCCCATGTTGCCAACTAGTCATGTCTCTTAAGTGACTTTAGGAAATACTTTTTATCCTAAGTGTGAGTTAAGTGTCCCTCTTCACCCACTTTATCTATAAATTAACTTTATAAAGGCAAAATAGTCAAAATTAATATTTCCAATTAGCTCTTGCTAATTGGGAATATTATAGTCCTCCTCGGCAAAATGTTGCTTGTCCTCAAGCAACTGTAATGATGGATGCTGCAGAATCTTCTCACTCCCAGGTGGCATCCTCATCCGGCAAATTCCTCCATCTCACTAGATACTCTCCGATTGTCCTGCTCCGCAGCTGCCTCTCCTTGGTGTCAATAATGGCCTCTGGCTGTAGCACAAGAGGCCCCTCATCATCAGTGGGCGGAAGCTCCTCTGTTGCAGTCACCTACTGCCCTAGTGCCTTCTTCAGGCATGACACGTGAAAAACGTTATGAATCTTACTACCAATGGGCAGCTCCAACTCATATGCAACCTCTCCAACTCTGCGTGTCACCCTGTATGGCCCATAAAAGCGAGGCTTGAGCTTTTCAGCCCCTTTCTGCTTCAGCGTGGACTGCTGATATGGCTGCAAGCATAGGTAGACCAATTCCCCCACCTCGAACTGCCTCTCAACACGTCCCCTGTCGGCGTACAGCTTTTGCTTATTATGCGCTGTAGCCATGTTATCCTTGAGAGCTCGGAGTATATCCTGACTCTCTTGGATCCAATCCTTGGCTCTAGGAGCCTTGCTAGCACCAAACATCATGTCAGCGAAAGATAAAGCATGATACCCATACAATGCATAAAATGGAGACATACCGATGGACATATGATGAGTGTTGTTGTAGCAGTACTCCCCCAAGTGCAGCCATCTCAACCATGCCTTCTGCTGCCTGCTGACATAGTTACGTAAGTAGCCCTCTAGGGGTGGTAACTAGTACTCGGTGTCAACTCAGTGCCCACCAAACGGAAAAGCTCCTGCCAAAACCCGCCCATGAAGCGGCTATCCCTGTCACTGACAATGGTCTTTGGGAGACCATGCAATCTGAAAACGTCCCTGAAGAATAACTCTGCTACCTGTGCTGCTGTGTAATGTGCCGATATGGCGAAGAAGTGAGCATATTTAGTCAGTCGATCAACAACTACAAATATGCAATCCTTGCCCTGCACCATGGGCAACCCCGTAATGAAATCCATCGAAATACTCTCCCATTTCCCCTTGAGTATGGGAAGAGGCTGCAATAATCCTGCCGGATGGTTCATCTCCCCCTTGTTACACTGGCAAACTTCGCACTCCCTAACATGTTGGAGTACGTCCTCCTTGAGGCCCTTCCAAGAGAACGTCTCCCTGATGGCCCTATAGGTCTTGGTGAACCCCTGGTGGCCGAATAATGACGAGTCATGTGAGGCATGCAGTATCTTCTTCTTGAGCTGGGAGCTATCGGTCAAGAAGATCCTGTCCCTGTAGTAGATCACCTCGTTCATCACTTTGTACTTGTCACCTGTCACCTGTCTGTCCAAAATCTCACAGGCAAAACGGTCCTTGGAGTACTCCACCAAAAGTTGAGCCTTCCAGTCCATGTCCAGACTCATCAAGGACAACACTGTCGGTCTGCGTGAAAGTGCATCTGCCACCACGTTGTTCTTCCCCTTGACATACTCGATGCAAAATCATACACCTAGATTTTGCTGACCCACTTTTGCTGCCTCTCCTGCAACTGTTTCTGCTCTAAGAAGAATCGGAGGCTGTTGTGGTCTGTCCTCACTTTGAACCTGTTCCCTACCAGGTACTACCGAAACTTGGCCAATGCATGCATGATGGCCAATATCTCCTTGTCGTATATAGCATACAACCTCTCATGTGGCAGCAGCTTCTGGCTCTCGAAAGCGATGGGATGGCCTCCCTGCATCAAAACTGTGCCTATCCCCTCCCCTGATGCATCACACTCCAGGACAAAAGGCTGTGTAAAATCTCGCAATGCCAAAACCGAACAGCTGCTCATCACCTCCTTGAGCTTGTCGAAGGCCTTCTGCGCTCTATCAGTCCAGCTGAATGCCCCCTTTTTGGTGAGATCCGTAAGGGGTGCTGCAAGTTGGGAGAATCCCTTGACGAACTTCCGATAATAGGTGCAGATACCCACAAATCCCCGAAGCTCCGTCACATTCTTCAGCTCCGGCCAATCCTTGATGGCCCTGATCTTCTCCTCGTGGACCCTCACTCTGTCCACCCCGATGATGTGCCCTAGATAGAGCATCTTTGTCAACCCAAACTCACATTTGGAAAGCTTAGCATAAAAGTGTTGCTCCTCCAAGATGCGCAATACAGCCTCTATATGCTGGAGGTGCTCGTCCCATGTCCTACTATAAATCAGGATGTCATCAAAAAATACTAATACACACTTCCTCAAGTGACTTCGGAAGATGTGATTCATGCATGACTGAAATGTGGCCAGAGCATTGGTCAGCCCAAAGGGCATCACCAAGAACTCAAAATTGCTGTAGTGACACCTGAAAGCGGTCTTGGGAATGTCCTACTCCCTCACGCCAATCTGATTGTACCCGGATCTCAAATCAATCTTTGAGAAGAACTTTGATCCTCTCAGCTCATCCATCAACTCATCAATCTGTGGGATGGGGTACCGGTTCTTCATGGTCTTCTTGTTTAGGGCCCAGTAGTCAATGCACATCCTCAATGTGCCGTCCTTCTTCTTCACCAGTACTACAGAAGAAGCAAAAGTGCTAGTGCTGGGGCGGATGTGTCCAAGAGCTAAGAGCTCATGGATAGCCCTCTCAATCTCATCCCGATAGGCCTTAGGATGCCTATAGGGTGTAGTGATGACAGCCTGGATGCCCTACTCCAGCTCAATCGTGTGCTCAAACCCCCAATCTGGCGGCTGCCCTAGTGGTATCTCCCCAAATACCGTAGCATACTTGCTGACAATGTACTGTACATCTGGGTGTACGGTCTGCCCTATAGATCCTGCCTCTAAAACACGCAACTCCACAGCCCACTCTATGTCCCCCTCCCGTAAATCTGCCTCCATCCGGTGTTTTGAAACTGTCTGTGGTGGGTAGGTGTGCATACCCCGAATCTTCTCATGCCTCCCAATCTTCTTGTCCGTCCACTCCATTTCCAAGGTCTCCCAATCAGTGGTGACCTTCCCCAGTGGGATCAACCACTGTACCCCCAGTATCACATTGGTGTCCGGGATGTCCACCACGAAGAAATGGTCAGTCAGGGTGTATGTCCCCATAATCACTGCCAAGGCTGGCACATACCTGGCACACTGCATGGTTCGATCACCTGGAACTAGTACCGAAAATCCATCAAAGCTCTCCGTCGAGATGCCCCTCCGCTCTACCAACTAGGCATCAATAAAATTGTGCGTGGCCCCACTGTCCACTAACACTGAAACACGTTGTCCCCGCACTATGCCTCGGACACGCAGTGTCAAGTACTTGGGAACTCCCCGCAAGGATGCAAGGGCTCTTCCGGTAGGTGCAAAAGCTGCACCTCCCACTCCTAGTGGTGGAGGTGGCAGATGATCCCCTCTCTGCACTGTACTGCTGCCTCCTGCCTCTATCTCCTCATACTCCTCTCCTTCCCCGCTACTGTCGGTGAATACCTCGATGTAATGTGCCTTCCCCGCGGCACAACGGTGTCCTGGTGCCCATGGCTCCTGGCATGTGAAACATAGCCTCCTCCGCTTCAGATCTCTCCTGGCCTCATCATCTACAGGCCCTCTGCCCTAGTTCCCCCTTGGAGGTGGAACCCTCGCGTCCTTCCCCTTCGACTGGAATGTCAGTCTTAGGGAAAAAGGGGCTCTGGTCCGAGGTAGTGCATCCAGCAAATCCCGAGTCCTCCCAATTGCATCATGGAGTGTCATCGGCCTCGTCGATCTGACTAATCCCCGTAGAGGCTCTGCCAATCCGTCTATGAACATATAGATCATCCAGGCTGTGGATAAATTAGGTACCATCACGAAGAGTCTCAAAAACTCTGAGATCTATGTGTCCGGGCTCCCGGTCTGTTTGAGCTTTGTCAGCTCAACAAAATGCACCTCTGGATCCCTCCGATCAAAACGCTCTACCAGCCTCCGTGTAAGCTCGGCATATGATGTCACTCCCGAGTGCCCCAGCGTAGCCATCCTGTGAAACCACCAATCCTGGGCCTCACCCTCAAGGTGTAGTGTTGCCACCTTGATGGCCTCTAGCTCTACCATCTAATTAAGCTGGAAATATATATCCAACTTCTCCACCCAAGCCTTTGTCGAACACTTGGATGATCCGTCAAATGTCGGTAAATGGAACCTGCCTACAGTGCGCTGCATATCTCCACCATGTGAGTGCCTATTCCCCTTGTGATGGTTGCGAGGTCTGCTGTCCCGCTTGAGCTGAACGAAATCATGAAATGTGAGAGCATCTCTGAACTCCTGACTGTATGACTGGTACTCAGCAAAGTAATCTCCCATGTGTGTCGGCTCCTGCTCCTGCTGTGCTCCTGCCCTAGTGTCTGCAACAAGAAAAGTAGGCATCGTGGAACGGGGAGGTGTGTGTGATGCCATCTACTGCGCTGTGAGGTGCTCATGTAAATGATGAGATGTGCCCGAACCCTCTCCAACATGGAAACCCCTTGGGGTCTCGCGCTGTCTAGACTCCGCTGTGAACCTTTGCGCCATCTTTTCTATCCACCTCGACAAATCCTACACTAATTTGAGGAGAAGTTCCCCGAACTCATTCCCGGCATCTCTTTCCTCCGCCATTGGTTCCTCTTCCTCTGCATCCGCCACTGGAACGCTGTCACCTTTCCCGAAAGTGAGCTCTAACCTCTGTTCTTGGTCTTTATACTTTCTTCCCCAGTAAGTGATGTATGGTTTTCCTGCTAGTGTCATAAACAATTTGCTCAACATGCTGAGCCAAATCTATGAGCTCTGATACCACTGTAATATTCTGAATGGGAATAAACAGCAATATAAAGCACATAAACAAAGACATACAACAACTAGAGACAAATCATAGGAAAAACAAACAATATGGAGAACGCTGAGCCATTTTATTAATACTGAGAAATGGAAATGAGTACAGAGGTGATCAGAATGATGGCACCTCGGCTTGCACTAGGCAAGCGTAGAAAGACTCTCAGGAAATGACTCGGAATGGCTGCTCCCTCAGGACTGCGTTATCTCCAGAGCTTCTAGGACTGCTATTGTGCTGCTACTACTGCTGGAATGAATCAATGTTTTAAAAAACGGAATCGGTCAGCTACCAGGCTGAGGTAATGACTCGGTAATGACTCGGAATCGGTAATGACTCGGTCGACTCGGTTTCAATGACTCGGTTTTTGTAAAAAATACATTAAATATTAATTTTTTTGTACAAAAACATAAATTTAAAGCTTTTTATTCATGTTTCCAAACACAAAGCATTACAATATAGATAAGTCACAAAAGACAACATATGATCAAAGTAGGCTCATGAATATATCCATTATATCAAAATTGCACCTAGTGCACTGTCCAATACGGGATGATGATATAGAGATCAAAACAAAAAACATAACCAATGTCACAGGTGACTCCTTTCGACAAGACATCAACCCTCTAGAAGGCCTGTGGTAATTCAAAGCATATAAAGAACCGTGGATTAGACCTACAGTGTTAAGTTCTGTGACCTGATTGAAGAGGGTTTCATTGTGTTTTTCTTCAAATAAGAAAGCATTTGCAATTGAGCCACAATAGCCTTCAGATCGAGTTATTAAGTTCCCTATCTACGTTGAGAATTTAACATGGATCAACTCACGGCATCTTTGTACATTACTTTGAAGGCTTGATTCTAAGTATAAACAAGGTATTTCTGCCCCTCGTTTGAAGCAATTATGGAGGACTTCTTTGCTCAAGTAGAATTGAAGGGTATTTTTCTTCTATTTCTCTTGACAGTGCATCCTTGTTATGAATTTGTTATTCTCATTGTTCCGAAGAAAGTTAAATCCCCTAATCTAAAGAAAAATTCAGCATTTGACATTGTGGTCACTCGACTATGAGGACTTAAAAGGTGACTTCATTTACAACTAGAAGGGTGGTATCCTATCAATGATCGTGAGGAGGACTTGTCCTAGAATTAGAGGCACATCATTATAAAGGACAGTTCTAAGGCCCTCCATAGTTTAAGGAAGCCGAGATCTTGTATACATACATTTGCAAGGTATGAATTGTAGCCTTAAAAAGACAATTAGCGGGCATCCTTTGTCATCTATATCAGTAAAATCAAGGAACCCTATTTTGTGTATAGAAGAAGAGGATAAGTCCTTATCACTGTTACAATCTCTCTCACACACACACACACAAGTATTATAAGCTAGTTCCATCGAAGCCGACTTGTAAATCAATAATTAATATATATTCATGTCTTTGAAGCATTCATAAAAGGTGCCTTGAAGTCAATGAAAATACAAAATGCAGTTATGACTCATGAGAAGGGATGGTCTCTTTAGACATCAATTTGAAAATGATTTTTGAAGAATAGTAAAAGCCCTCCATGATGTCATATCGCTGACTAAGCTGCTCATTATCGAGCAGCTGATGTGATTTTAAGAAGGTTTAGTGGCAACCCTTCATGTGATTCTATTTTTGTCTCGCAGTTGAAGCAAAGGAAGTTCATCTAAGAAAAGTATGTAGCTCCTCTATTTTGGCACCTTTGGATAAAGATGATAGTGCCCTTGAAAGTCTAACAAATAGAAGAAGTGCAAGGCACTTTGAAGCAAATCCATGTAGCAACTTGTATGAATGTAAAATCAAAGGTATGGTCTCTCTCGTAGTATATGTAATGCATTTATTTGTTTTTATTTGTTTTAAGGCTCTTTTGATGGAGGGTTTAATTTGAATAAGAACCCTAGATGGCTCATGGAAAACCCTAGCTCACATATGAAACCCTAATTTTTAGGGTTTGTGGATTCTAGGGTATTTAGATGAGGATTATGTTTTGAATTCCATCCTCCATTAGTGTATTAAAACCCTATATTGTATCTCATGCTTTTATGATCACATATTGTTCTTGGTCATTGTCACTAACATCATGTCATCAAGGTACATAGAGGGATTGGTGCTCTTGATTAAATACGAGGTTCATACCCTAATACATGACAAAATTCGATGGAAACATTGCAATAACCCAATCCTGAAATCCTGAAAAACTGATAAGTCTGCTGGATTTTGAATGAGATCTAAAATTCTACTTTCTCCATAGGAAATCCAATGAGGTTGGAACAACTCTCAAACATCCCGAGTCATTTCATGGTAATGTTAAAAATTTAAGTAAAAGGATGAAAATGAAGATTAAGGAGAATGTCACTTTTACTTTAAGAATTTAACATTACCATGAAGCTGCTCCAAAAACCAACTCCACAACTCTTCAAAAACCTAAAACAAACCTAACAGTGGATTAAAATCCGGTTTGAAGTCCACAAAACCGCTTTTTTTGGGCCCACCGGCCGGTTGTTTTGGCTCGGCCTGGTTGACTCGGGCTCGGCCTGGTTGACCGGCTTGTTACCGAGCCGGCCGAGTCATTACAAAAACCGGCCGGCTCGGTAACAAGCCGGCCAACCTGGCTAGTTTTCTACCTGGTCGGACCGGCCGGCCTAATGGCTCGGTCGACCAGGCCTGGTCGGAGTTGAGCCGGCCGTTTTTTAAAACAGAGGAATGAATTGAATCGTTGGGGTTGCTCCCCACCTCGGAAAATTCTGAAACTTCGAGAATAGCCTCTACTCCCAATACCCAGAAAAGCCCAAAAAGCTTTCTAGAAATCGCTGACCCCCGAAAATGGCTCCCTTGAGGCACTACGTTATTCCTCAAGGAGGGACACTGGCTCTGAATGATCTGCTCCAAATAATGGTCCCTGACTCCTCCAAAATACTGGAATAGGGAAGGGCTAGCCCCTCTCCCACTATCCCGGGCTGAATCCACCAACAAATCCTTAATCCGAAACCACCTCCTCTCAAGACTGCGTCCTCCCTCTCACTGACTGCGCTGTCTCTCTCAGTGAATGCTCCGCCTGTGGTTGCTGCAACTCTCTCCGGCAAAACAAGGATGAAAATCCTCACCCGAGCAGGCACTCGAAGTCCCCCGGGGCTGAGGTTAGGATCTCCGAACGGAGACACCCAATGTACTGAACAGTACGTGCAGACTTTGCTAAACAGCAAGCGTGCTCAATGTCAAAAGACAAATCTCAAAGATGCATAATCAGAATGAATCAAAATGAGGAGACCCTCCCTCCTTTTATGCTTGGTGAGCCTTGCCCTCACCTAGGCCCCACCACCAACTGCGCTGTCTCCTTGAGCCACGTTGTCCATCTCTCTCTGTGTTGGCTTGGTCTGATGCTGCCTACGCTACCCCTTTTCCCACGTTGCCACTTGACCACTAGGCCCCACGTTGCCAACTAGTTATGTCTCTTAAGTGACTTTAGGAAATACTTTTTATCCTAAGTGTGAGTTAAGTGTCCCTCTTCACCCACTTTATTTATAACTTAACTTTATAAAGGCAAAATAGTCAAAATTAATATTTCCAATTAGCTCTTGCTACTTGGAATATTACACAATGCTTCTAGTGATGGTACAATTCCAACATTTGCTTGATGACTTAGATTGCTTGCTTTCAAGCGTCTTCGCAGTGAATGGATCTCTTTCAGAAGTTGGATCCTTCTATGGTCTTCTTTTGATTGATCGATTTTTCAGAGAATAAATATTGGTGACTACATCTTTTGTGTCAAAGGGATTCAGTCACCATAGGAGTGAACTTGTAAAGTAGAGTAGAGTAGATTTGTCACAAGGACATATCTTGGAGAGAGGATTTATGTTAAGTCATAGTGATGGAGGCAGCTTATGCATGTCCAGAAGAGGATTTGATCTTTAGGAACAAATTATGACTGTGCTTCCTTTTAGAGTTTCTTTCTTCATTTTTTGCTAGGAGACTTCAACCCTTCAATGAGGAAAACAACTGTACTTATTTCAGAGACTTGATTCTGTTATTGCTATTGTAGATTTGACTTCTTGAAATGATGAAAACATCCTTCCATGATGCCCAAACGCTCATTTTTCTTTGTCAACAGATTTTGGTCTTTTTATGGTGGAAGGATTAGGTCTTCATCCTCCTAGGTGAACATACCTATATGTATGCATGGCTTTATGGAATACAGCCCAGACTTTTGTTCCACATTGTAGTGAATTCATCTTTCAAAAGAGCTTGATGGTTAGACTTCTTTGTTGCCTCTATCATGGATCTAGTAACATAATTGAACCCATAATTTGATCAAGTTTGTTTGGAGATGTCTTTGAACTCGGCCCTTGAGTAGCTCTTATTTCAATATTCTCCTTGATGTCTTGTCCTTTCTTTGATTCTTCTTTTAGTGCTTCAATCCTTGAGTGTCCTTTATTAAGTTGCCTTACCTTTCCTTGTCTTGATACCTTAGCTACGATACCATGTCGAGAAATCTAGGGGGGCAACAAGTGTAGGTGATTCCTCTTCTTGATAATTGTTTGTTGTGTATTTTTACTTTTCTTCTTTAGCTTCTTCTTTCGTTTGATAATTATTATTATTTTCTTCATCAAACAACTACCAAACCATAAAGAACAGTAAGACAAAGGACACAAGATATAGGTGATCAACCAGGGCCAAAACCTCTCCAATCTGAGAGGAAAACCCACAAGAATTCTTCTTCTTATAGAATCTTCAATTGACAAATTCCAAGAACTAAACCCTTCACCAAGAACCCCTCCAAGACCAAGTCAACCTTGCCTCTTTTGTTCAATCAAAATGGCTACTTCTTCCTTGCCTTTAATTTCGGCCCTTCCATACTTTTACTACACCTTTGACCTTCCTTACTGCAACTTCGGCTTACCTGTAACTTCTGCAACTTTTCGGCCCTAGTTTCAGAAACCCTTGACCACACATAAGGGAGAAAATGGAGAGATTGGTCTTCTTTTCTCTTCGTTGGGTCTCCTTCTTCCTAGTGAGCTCGGTCCCCAAATAGTCCTTGGCATTAATACTTATCTCTTTTGCTATCACTATAACTCGGCTTCCTTACAGCAGATTGAAACCTTGATTTTCTTCGCACATGTGAGGTATAGGAGGCCCAAAACAGTCCACACTTCTCGGTTTTCTTTCCCTCTTTTCTTCGCTATTCAATAGGCCTCTTATCTTCTCTTTTTCGTTCTTCTTACTTGATCTTGCTTGCTTGATTGATTGTATTCTTGAGATAGGCCGAGGTCTCCTTTCTATAGGCATTCTATCCCATTCATTAGGCCAACTTGTAGTTGTCTCCAGGCCGACTTGTTGCTTCACGAAGCCAACTTGATGCTTGATTCTTTGACAAGGTCTTAGAGGGTCTTTTGACTCTATTTGACTCGAATAAATTTTCTTTTACAATATGTGATGTGCCCAAATGGGTCTTTCATACATGACAATGACTCATAAGCCCTAGGAGCTCTCAATGGGAGCTTTGACCTATAAAAATAAATTCCTCTGCATGAAACCCATGCCTCAAGAAAACAATAATAAATTTATTTTCTCTTTTCATTAAATACATAAAATCATGATTATATTTGTCATTATGAAGACCAAACCTAGTTACACATTTCAACACATACCCCATCTAGATGTTTACAAGGTATGTCCTTTTAGGACTATTCTTATCTTGGATCTCCAATCCTGAATCCTCAAAGAATATCGATCCTCTTTGGCCACTCTTCTCTTAGATACTTGTCCCATCCTCGAAGAGTGTCGGTACCTTTCCTTTCTTGGATTTATATCCTCAAGGAAACCACAGATGCTTAGCCAATCCTTCACCATTCTTTCCTCACAACCCGAGGAAGAGAATGCACAAGTGATGTTCAACATCACTCCCTCTCAAACCAAGACGGCGTCCCAATTCTCCTTTAATCTTGAGAATAAAACCTTGCTCCTATTTAAGGAGACTCCTTTGCTCCCTCTTAAATCCAGAGGAGATTTTTGACTTCCTTTCTATTTGGGAAGTCATCATCACAAGCCTTACAACTTGTCTTCATAAGAGTATCAGCTACCAATTCTTCATAGTTGCTCGACTCCCTCTTTCCTCTACATCATCAAGCTTTCTTTCTTTCAAGGTATCATGGAGCCACCTTTTCTCTTCAATCTTGTGACAGGTTCCACGCCAATCTTCTTGCTCATCACTTCTTCTTTGATATGAAGGCATTACATTGAGCCTTCTTATACTTCAAGTTAATCAAAGCTTCTTCTTGAAAGTATTCTTCCTTTGACGACCAGGTTATCTTCTTACACTGCTACCTTTTAATCCCAAGATGTCCACATCTTGACTTTATAGTTGCTCGGAACAAGATATTGAGCAACCCTCAATATCTTTTATCCATACAGTCGAACTTGCCTCAACTACCACCGTGTATTCCTACAACATTCTTCTAGGTAACAAAAATAATATATCAACCATATAACCAACAATAATGAAAATCAAACTTACCTCATCATGATGACCTTGTTTCATCAACATCCTCATAGTCCATCTCCATATGAATCTTCCTTCATGCATCAGAGGGCCCAAGGATCAAACTTGATTACCAAGTTACAACTTTTCTTCTGGAGACTATACTAGATGTTAATCATTATTATACATGTATTCTAGAGAAAGTCCTAAATTATGTTAAATTTTGGGTACCAAGGACAAGTGGTTCCCCATGGCTTTAATCTTTTGGCCTAGGGAAAAGTGTCCACTCTATTGTACCTCTTCTTCTAAAAGTGACTTTATAACTAGTAAAGGCAATCTAATTTAAAAGTGACTTTATAAGTGATAAAGTTACGTTCTAATTTGAAAGTGACTTTATTAAAGTCAATGAAGAATTAGAAAGTGAAAAGTGACTATGGAAATAAAAGACTGAGTGGATCTTTATTTAAGTGGGTGAGTGATTAAATAGAAAAAGTGAAAATAATGCACATTTATTTTCAGCCCTTAATCTAAAGCTTTCTTAGCCATTGGATCTAAGGATCACTCAAACGTCACTTAGGTTAGGTCAAAAGGAGAGAAGAAGAGGAAAAGATCATTCCATTCTTTCATGAGCATTTAAGAGAAAGCAAGAGAGAGCAAAGGAGAAATGTTTGAGCAGGGAGGAAGTGAAGAAGAACAACAAAAGCTTTGGCATGCATCCCAAGGAGCAGCATTTACAGCAGAACCGTATAAAAGAAGTTTGGCATGCATTCCAAGGAGGGTGGCAGCACAGATTTTGAGGAGAAACAGTGCAAGTTGAAGGCACGAAAATCGAGGCAGATCTGGGCACGATTTTCGAGGAGAAAAAACCTGATGTACTTTTTCGTATAGGTCGTACACTATTTTGTGGGCACATTTCCTGAGGTTGTCCGTACAGCATTTATTGCTATATTTTTTCAATCTGAACTGGTTTTCCTGTGGCATGGTTTTCGAGGTGGAGTTTTGCACGGAAATCGAGATAAGTTTGTTTTTGTAAATGCTGGAAATTTTCCTGTGTATTTCGTTTTCTCTGTAACAGTTTTCAGAGAAGAAGAAAAAAAAAAGGGAAGAGCTCTCAAACTAGTTTTCCCCAAGAGTTGTAGGGGGTTTTTCTAGGGTCACATTGACCAAAAATCTCAATGTTATTTACTGTGTATGGCTGTTATAATTTTTCTATGCATTTATTTCTAGCAGTAGTAAAAACTCCTAATTTGTATTTTCAGAAATAAATTCATTTCCAGATTTTAGTGTTTTAATCATGCTTGGATTTCACATTAAATGAATGGAGTGATCAGGGAAAACTGTTAATCGAAGTGGGGTATGAATTTCTACAAATTATTTTATACAACTTAAAGTAAGTCAAACCTTATTATTTTTCCAACATCATATATCCATACACTTAAACATAGTTTATGACCAACTTTCTTTCCACAAGATCCTACATGAATCTTATCCAAAGTTTTTATATCCAGCATGCATTCGTATGCTTTCCTTCGATCATCCAATTTTCATATATCTCACAAAGACCCTGCATCCTGAATATTGCATTCTTTCATCCCTTTACCAGTATTGATTCCACATTACATGGAATGTCTACTAACCATGTCATGATGCTTTTCCTAAAGACCCTCCAAAATGATGATCTTTCTCAAATCATGATGATTCAACTAAGCACAATGAAAACCTCTAACATAATGTTAGACAATATCTGGATGATCAATATGCAAAATGGCCTATCTATCCATTTGTCTAGATGATCTCTATAAAGCAACTTAATCATGTAAATTCTAGACATGCTACTATCATATGCTTCTTTCTATGATGTTATGCAAAACATACTATCTAAAAGAAAAATTAATCTTCACACAGAACATGATAGTCAATGAACCTTCTTTAGTAGTAAAGATCCTTCACTTCTTCCGTCTTTGCATTCTTCTCAGGTTCTCCCACTGCTTCGGCTACATGAGCTTCACTCCTTTCCTTTCTTTTATTGTTTTGTTTGTCTAGACAGTCCCTCTTAAAGTGCCCAAATTCATTGCATCCAAAACATTGCACTTTGGACATTTATTTCTTCTTGAACTTGCCAAACTTTCCTTTCTTCAACTTCTTGACTCGAGATAGAAAGGCTTGAGATTACTCATCTAATCCAATATCTTACTTGATCTTGATCCTTGATTCTTCCAATATGCAATGCACCCACAATTCATCAAAGGGAGTTGAATCCTTCTTGGAGTAGATGTTTGTTGCAAAGTTGCTCCATTCTATTGGCAATGCATTTAGTACACAAATGGTTACTTCAGAAACAATGATTGGTTCCCCAATACCTTGCAGGTGGTCTCTTAGTTGAGAGACTCTCATGGGGAAGGATGCCACAACCTCATCCTTTGATTTCTTCATTTTGTACAACTTGTTCTTCAACGACATCTTTTGACCTATTGTACTTACCGAATATAAGTTCACTAGCTTATCATACATAGCCTTGGAAGTCTTCAAGTTTGCAACAAATGGAACAAGAGAATCCTTAATTGATTCAACTACGATCCTTTGAGCCCTTACTTCCCTTTTCTTGTACTTTGCTAGTTCTTGTGTCTTTTCTTTGCTCGGTTCATGTAATTTCCCTAGTAACATATTCCATTACTTCTTGTTATGTGAGTAGCAAGTCAATTTTTTTCTTCCATGCCAGATAGTTTGATGCTCCAACGAGCTTATTGCTCTCCTTGCAGAAAGAACCCATATGACTTGAAGATTCAGACATATGATACTTACTTGAGATCAAGATTCTCCCTGATAATGTCTTCAACCTTCTTGATTCCTTCAAGATCCTTGAAGAGTCTTCAAAGATGTTTCCTGAGATTCTTCCAACAACAGCTTCCAAGATTCTCAATGCCTTCTTCAGAGATGCTTTCCAAATAGATCTTCTTTCAAGAGAGATCAACACCCTTCTTGTACTTTTCCTTTGATGTAGACTTGATCTTCTTCAGTAGAAACCCTACTTCTAGGTATTCTATCGATGAGTCATCAATCCCTCTCGAAGTCTTCTTCTTCAGTCTTTTCTTGAGAGTTTCCTTTTCCCTTCCTCTTGACAAGTAACTCTTATTGTCCTTCCAGCTGCCTTCCTTATTCACCTTAGCTCTAATACCATGTTGTAAAATCAATAATGGCAACTTATTGTACTTATTTTCCTTGACCTTAATATTTGCTTGTGAACTTATTATCTTTCTTATGTTCTTTTAGTTAGATCTTTCATCAAACAAATAGCACGAACACAAATTGCAATAATATAGGACACAAATATTAGGCTCTCAACCAGGGCAAAACCCCTCCAAAGGAAAAACCCAGAAACTCTTCTCTTCTTAGAATCTACTTCAAATGAGATACAAAAACCCAAACCCTAGACCATGTTGGAAATACTGAGAGGGGGGTGAATCCGTATTTCTTTTCAATTGTTATTTTTACCAGTTAAATCACTTATATTTAGAACGCAAAATGAACAATAAGAATAAATGTTTTTATTAATTTCTTCTTTACAATAAATAAAGTACAATATATGTAGGGCTCCAACCCTAGATGAAGACACCGATCTTCAATCTCCCAAGGTCCAACCTATATTTGCCAAGCACTGACTCGGACTTCGAAAGCTCCAACCTTGTCAATTCTGAGGCACCAACCTCAAGGGCACCAACCTTGTCTCTATGACGCTCCAACCTCTTGCTTCAATTCGTCAAGATATATTTGGTTATACTTCACAGCTCCCAAAGTCTTCTTCAACAAGCCCTGTCAATCTTAGTCTCCATGTCACATCATCAACGACAACCTTGTCCTCTTAGAAGGTGTCACCACTGCTCTTCATGTTACCCAAACAATTTCTCCCAAGGTTACCTCATGATGGCTTCAACGCATCATGATCTCCAAGGGTGTCTCCAAGACTTCAATCAATGCTTGGCGATGTTTTCAATTAATTTGCACAAGTTCTACACAAGGTCTTCCAAACAACTTCAAGTACAAGGACCACTGCAAACTCTTCTTCAAGGCTTCAAATCTGCTCAACAAGTCTGCTCTAGCAAGGTTTAAGTCTGCATGAAATATCTTTCAAGGGTTGTTCTAATAATGGCTTCCAAGACACTTCAACCAAGCTGGCTGCCTTAAGGTGTCTTTACAACGATTCCTCCAAATACTTCAAGGTTCTGGTCAAATAGCTCTCTGAATAGATTGTAAGATGTTCCTTAAATTCTCTTCTAAGGTTGTTCCATGCCCTTCTTCAATAGCCTCTTGAAAATCTGCAATCAAGTGACTCCAAGTCTTCTCCACACTTCAGCTCCAAGGATGTCTTCAAGATCTTCCAAATGACCCCAAAAATATCTTTAATTTGTTCTAGGATTGTCTTCAAATAGTTATGTACAATAAGTCTTCTCTAAAAATGAATTCGATATTGTTTTCCAAAGTGCTTTCACTGTATTATTGCACAATAGGTATACTTCAAAAACAGGACCCAAATCATGTTTCCAAACAGTCCTAGTGTTTGCCTACAAGGAGGGACAAAGTCTGCTTTCTAAGAAGTCTACGGATCTAAAAACAGCTGCAAGGAGAGGCGAATGATTGCTCCAAAGGTGTTCTCAACTATGTCATAACATTGTTCAAAAACATGCTTTAAAATATCCAACGATAGTCGCAAGTCTTACAGGTCTGCAGCCTTATAAATCAATAAGTATACAACCTTATCACTCCATAGGAATCCACACTTCTACTGTTTAATCTGAGCTCATAATTTGTTGTCCGAGGTGTAATAAAGAAAAAAAAGGTTTCGAGCTAACTGTTCAACAAGTGATCCAAACTGTCCTCCACAAGTGACAGTTCATCAAACTGCTGCAATCCGCATTATGTTCAGGTTCTCTCCATGCTGTAAGATGCTTTAACTTTTAACCCAACAAAGAACTTTTAAGCCCAAAACAGTGTTTAATTTTTGATCCGCTCGGCCCTTCTTCTATCTCTGTTTTCCTGTAATAATTCTTCACCGAATTGATTGTGAAAAATGAGCGTTTAGACTTATATTTATAGTGATTTTCGACTAAACGTGAAGGGACACGTCCCTTGACTGAGAGGCCTACTTGCATGCGAAAGTGTAGGTCGGCTCAATGACAAGGTTAATTTTCGTAAGTTAAAAAAATCAATATCTCACAAACTATATGGAGTTTTGGGGCGGGTAAGGACTCATTAGAAAGGCAAAATTATGCCCTAAAAGATGGTACAAGAGTCAAATTGAGAAGCTGCCTCTAGAGTAGTGAAAATTATTTTTTAATGAGACTGACCTTGAAATTTAGTGCAGAAAATATTTGGGACAGAATGGCTTCTCCAATGATTGGCTCCTCTTTTGTTTGGCTTCTTCATCATCAGAGGATCATGTCTGACATCCACGTCATAGTAGTATCCAACAATGAATGTATCATCTCATGTCATCATATACTCGTGCAACGATACGTCATAGTGCAGCCTTTATTAATTTGTTGTTGGGAAAACTTCAAAGTAGTCTTTCAACCATGTCATCAAGACCATTATCAAGTGTGTTCATTCAAGAGTATGACATCATCACGTGTATGACTTCATTAAGTATAGTCCTCCACATCAAGGGTAAGGATATCATCCGGGTTCTAGGCTTCTTCACCAAGAGTAAGCACATCATCATGATTTCTAGGGCTTTATGATCAATAGGCATTTAGGACAAGACTTCTTCATAGACTTTGACATCATCATTAATGGTCTCCTAGTCAACCAAGAGTCATGGCATCATCATTTGGAACCAGGCATCTCAAGAATATTGACATCTCAGTCAATGCCATATTGACATCAATGACAACCTTTATTTACAAACCAATCCTTCTCCTAGTACCAAGTCAGCCCTTCCTCAAGTCCTTCCTTGATTCTACACCAACCAACTTCAATACTACAACTTCAACCTACCAGCATCAATACTACAACTAGTCCAGCAACTTTGAGCCTGCAATTTTGGCCTTGCAGCTTCTCTAGAAACTCCAATCCACCCTCCTTCTGAGACCTTCCTAGAGCAAGACATCTCTCCAAAGGTCAACAAGGTCAATATAGGGTTTTCTCCCTTCCAACTACAACATTTTGCACTTCATCCTCCTGCAACTTTGGCCTCCCTCTGTAGCTACAGAAACCTTAGATATTTCCACGTGTGAGAGAGATAAAGCCCAAAAACAAGAAACTTTGTCTTTCTTTCTTCTCCAAGACCTTTGCTCTCCTTTTCTGCTTCTCCTAGCTTAAGATTGAACTCTTACTTGATAGATCGAACTTGTGTGAGTGAGTGATACCAAATAAGGTCGAATTGCTTCTTTATATAGCCTTCTCAAGGGGCTGAATTCCCTCCTTTAGGCCAACTTGATAATCCCAAGGCCGACTTGTACTTTCGGATCTTCCAGGACTTTCTAAACTCAAAAATAATTATTTTTACAAAAATATTTTTCCCAAAAGGGTCTTATAAACATGATGTTGACTCCTTTAACTCATGACAATAAATCCTAATACCTAACAAGCCCTAGAATCACGAAGAACGTGCTTTTACCTAGAACACCATCAACAATGAGCATGAAACCCATGCTTTTGATAATAATAATTTTTCTTTTCTTTTATTGTTTGTTACATAGGATACATATAGAAATGAGTACAACAATTATGAAGACTAAAACTAGTTACATTTTCAACACCTTTCGAACCTATCAAGGAGAAATCTAGATCTAAAAGTATAGTATTTATCCTTTTTCTTGCATTAACAAACATTTTTTGTAGTCTGGTGACCACGATTATGAGCACCGCATCCCCATTCTGGCATATTCCCTACATTTTTGCACAAAGATGACGTAAACATATTTGCAAATCTTTTGAAATCTTTGTTCACTCTTTTGGCCAAACATTGTTCTTGGATTACTAATATGATGTGTGAACATTTCTGAATCTAAACCAGAAACCTTACTGCAGTAAATCTGATTTACTTTTCCTACTTGTTTTCTTTAATTAACAAGCAATTTTCTAAATAATTTAGGAAAACATCAAAGTCAATACACTGCAGCCTACACAATTATATAGATCAAGTGCTAAAAAATAAGTACGGCACACAGACAAAGGACACAGATTTTTCGGACGAGAAACCCTAATCTGAAATTCTAAGGCTAAATACTAGGCAACAACTTAAGATCTCAAAATTCATATTTCTCAAGCAACAACTTGATCCCAAAGTTTCAACAAATTCCAACCATGGGATCCGTTGGAAAGTGTAACTACGTTCGGTCTTCATATTGACTATGTAATTATGTATTTATGAAATGAAGAAGACAAGGATAACAAAATGTTTTTTTATTATGCTTTCTTCATGGGTTTCATGAGCAAGGTTTTTATTATAGGTCAAAAGACTTCTTCTTGATGTCTTCTAGGGATTTTCCATCTTGACATAAATGTACCAATTAAGAGTCATGTATATGAAGAGTCTAGACAAAGAAATATGCCTCAACACCTTGTCATATAACCTTGAAGAAATGGCTCAAGTAGATGCTTGCACTACTGCTCAAACCAACCTTCAAGACAACCTTCATCACGCTAGAAGATCACTCTACAAGTTGGCCTATAATCCTTGTTCAAGTCGGCCCCATAACTAAAGTACAGGTCGGCTTATTTACAGACAGGATCAACTATTTAAAGGAACCTGCGGATTTCAGTTTGACATAGAAATTCGGACAAGTGCTCTGTGATTTAGTGTGAGTTACAGGACAAAAGAGAAGTGTGAGAAAGGGAGATTATATCTGCGGTTTCATTTGAAGATATAACTTCGGTCAAGTATGAGATCATTGTGGTCACACTTATCTGCAATAAGTGCGAAGTAAAAACTGTGTTTAAGTGACTGTGTTGATTGTAGAAATAGGATTGTGATCAAATGCGAAGAAGGAAGATTGTGTCAAGTGCAAAATAGGACCGCATTAAGTACTAGAACAGGATTGTGTTAAAGTGGTTACAAGACAATGTTAAGTATAAGATATATGCTCAGCAGTACAAAGAATGTTATCATCATAGTATAGGGTGGACTGTTCATTGGAAGGAATCAATAAAAGTGTGCAAAGTCAGCAAGGTTATAGTGAAGGCTCAAGGTAAGACAGTCTATGGCACAGTGTTGTTATCAAGCAAGGATCTCATACAGTCGGAGAAGGAAGAATACAAGCAGAGATCGAGATCTCCAGTCTTGGTGCTGAAAGGTGCAGTTCGGTGCAGGACGGTGTAGGAAAGAAGCATCAACTCAAGGAATCATTGAAGAAGCAGTGACAAGGTTTTGGAGGCATACATAGGTCAAGGGTCTAAGTCATGGTCATGGTACTTGTCAACTGAAAATCTATAAGAAGAATTTCTTGTGGGTTTTCCTCTCCAAGAGGGAGAGGTTTTGGCCCTGGCTTGAAGAGGCTATATTTGTGTCTCGTGTGTTTTGGTAATTGACTTGATGAAAGACATAATAAGCTAAGAAGAGAACACATAAGTAAGAGAAGTAAGCTCACATGTAATTATCAAGAAGAGAATTTGCATTAAACCTAGCCCTACCTAATTCTCAACATCGTATTAGAGCTAAGGTGTTGAAGACAAGGGCTACTTGACAAGGAGACACTCAAGGAAGAAGGAATCAAAGTCTACATTGAAAGGTCAAATCAGTTTGCAAGGAAGATTCTCAAGTCATCTCAAAAAGACCTTCAATCTCATTCAAAAGATTCACTTATCAAGGAGAAAATCTTTGCCATCAAAGATTTATATTGAAGACATTGTTGGAAGAGACATCATTTTTTTAAGACATCCTTTATCATCAAGGATCCAAGGACACCTACATTGGAAAATCAAATCTAAGAAGTTCCTTAACTTCATCTTCATCATCATCAAGGAAGCTCTTAGAAGGAGGAAGTCACCCTACTTAAGTATCTATGACCTTCTCTAAATCTATCAAAATGACTTATTGCAAAGAGAGCAACAAATTGGTTGGGTCATCAAATTTTAGTGCATGTAAGAAGAGGACAGATTTGAATCTAATCAAAGACGAATTTATGGGCTACATCAAAGGATCTACAATTCAACCCTCAAAAGAAGATGCTCCAGCTCATGCCAAATACATGAAAGGAGAAATCATAGCCCAGAGGATTCTCATAGAATCCATTAAGGACTCACCCATACCCTATGTATCAAAACTAGAAACTCCGAAAAAAAATATATATGAGAAACTGGTGGAGCTATTCTCTGTGAGTACTGCAGGAGAAGCAATCTCTCTGAGACAAGAACTATACAAGATGAAATTGTCAAGAGAGGAAGGAATCACTTCATATTTTATGAGGATTTCTGAAATTAGAGACCAACTGCATGAATTGGGAGAAGCAATGTCTGATAGTGAGATGACTACAGTGGTACTGAATGCTCTACTGGAAAAATGGGGAAACTTCACTTCAAGATTATACGGAAAGAAAGAAGCAACATCATTCCAGGATCTATGGTCTCTATGAAAAATAGAGGAAACAAGATTGAAAGCCAAAGCTGATACAGGATCAAGTGAAAGGAATCAAGCCTTTGCAGCCATGTCCAGGAAGAAAGGAAGATTCAGAAAATTTGGTCCTCAGAATAAATGAATAAATATGGACAAAGTACGATGCTTTGGATGTAATGAACTTGGGCATTATAAAAGGGATTGTCCTAAATATGGGAAGGACAAGAGGAAAAAGGAAGAAGCCCATGTCACAGATGAAAGGGAAGAACCTGATACAAAGAAATCTAAGAAAGAAGAAGCGTAAGATCTCTATTATGATTGAGATCATCTTTCTCTTTAAGTCATTTTTGTTGATTGTAAAATAGTATGATAGGAAGTAGAGTATATTAATAGCATCCGGATAGAAGCATGGAAGGAGCACTTGAAGAAGTAGCTCCTGGGAACCTCACTGATAACAACATTGATCAAGGGTCGCCATTCAATAATCAATATGGAAACAGGGGCTGACATTTTTCTAATGGAGTTCTCTCTAGATTCGCAAACTAGAAGGAAAGCAAAAGGTTTCATCGGGAATTCTATCTTGCAGAATTTGGGGATTAGAACATGATGACACATTGATGAAGCAGGTCAAGGGAATGAAGTTCTTCATTCTAGTAAAATTGTTGCAGAATGACTCAAAAGGGAAAGGATGAGGTACATATATCTATATGTTGACACTGGATGATGTGAAGTCATGTCATATGGTTGCAGGTGATGGACTTCTATCTTTAGAAGTATGATCAAAGGAAGGAGTATCTATTCTAGTGCGCACAGGTTGCCACTAACAGATATGTCCTCATATGGAATATGAGGTGGTTGTATGCAAACAAGGAACTGGATACTAGAAGTTCCTGGGAATGAAGTTGTGTGGAGAAAGAAAGGAAGAAATCATGAAGTGCAACCATGTCAAGAGGCGGTTATCATCCGGAAGCCAAGAAGATGTGACTAGAAGATCTCCTGGGAAGATATGTGGACTCTGATAGAAATATGGTAAATAAGAAGACCTTTGACAAGACATATCTTTAAGATATGTGTCAATCTGAATAGAGGATGTTGTTTCCTACAGGAAGATGTCATGGTGAAAGATCATGACTGAGGTAACTTTAGATTTAAAAGTTCTTACGTATATGTTTATCTAGATGAGTTTATGCATGGTTGCCAATCATGTGGAAGGATGTAAGATCCTTGGGAGATGGTTCAAAGGAAAGCAGCATGACATAAAGGTGGACCAGATGAGAAATACCAATGAATCACTTTCTGAAGAATGACGTGACTCGTGGATGAAAGTGATGGATGATTTGTGCCCTATGAAACCAAAAGGTTGAAGATTCCTCAAAATCGAAATCCATGACATCGAGGGGAGGAACTCTTCATGAGAAGTTGGGTGTCTCACCATTGCTGCTGCAGGTCCCTGATTGAGAGGGAGCCTGGTGGTAAGTTTCTTACTTGGAAGAAACTTGAAGTATGTCCTTCCTGAGTTAAGAGAGAATGATGTATATGATTCTCTAATTCATGTGTCATGCACTAGACCAGGGCTAACAGTCGTAAGTCTTAGTGAAGGCCATGAGGAGAGAATGGATAGACACATCATTCTGGTCTTCACCTGGGAAGAAAGAATGGAGGATTGGGTAATTATTTGATACTCTTTGAGAATGAGATAGGGCATTCAAGATAAGTGTAGTCGATGCCTAATATTCTTTGAGAGTTGGCTACCCAAGAAAAGAATAGTTCAAGAAGGTCATACTCTGGGAACACCTAGGTGGAGTATGTACCTTGGAGAGATAATGAGTATGGTGTCTATAAGTCATGTGTCTCGCCAACATTGTAGCCTATTGTCTCGTTGAGAGATGGGGTTGTTAGTCAAAGCCTTGCATTAGGACAATGTTGGTTGTTATGATGCTATACAGATGCGATTACCAATCCGATTCTTCTTATGAGATTCTTCAAATTGAGAGTGACCATGTACCGTTATGAATACCTCCCTAGTTAAGAGGGAGTGTTGGAAAGTGTAACTAGGTTTGGTCTTCATATTGACTATGTAATTATGTATTTATGAAATGAAGAAGACAAAGATAATAAAATGTATTTTTTGTTCTGCTTGTTTCATGGGTTTCATGAGCAAGGTTTTTATTATAGGTCAAAAGACTTCTTCTTGATGTCTTCTAGGGATTTGTCATCTTGTCATAAATGTACCAATTAAGAGTCATGTATATGAAGAGCCTAGTCAAAGAAATATGCCTCAAGACCTTGTCATATAACCTTGAAGAAATGGCTCAAGTATGATGCTAGCACTACAGCTCAAACCAGCCTTCAAGACAGCCTTCATCACGCTGGAAGATACACTCTACAAGTCGGCCTATAATCCTTGTTCAAGTCGGCCCCATAACTAAAGTACAGGTCGACTTATTTATAGACATGATCAACTATTTAAAGGACTTGCAGATTTCAGTTTGACATAGAAATTCGGACAAGTGCTTTGTGATTTAGTGCGAGTTACAGGACAAAAGAGAAGTGCGAGAAAGGGAGATTATATCTGCGGTTTCATTTAAAGATATAACTTCGGTCAAGTATGAGATCACTATGGTCACACTTATCTGCAATAAGTGTGAAGTAAAGTTTGTGTTCAAGTGACTGTGTTGATTGCGGAAATAGGAATGTGATCAAATGCGAAGAAGGAAGACTGTGTCAAGTGGGAAATAGGACCGCATTAAGTACTAGAACAGGGTTGTGTTAAAGTGGTTACAGGGCAGCGTTAAGTATAAGATATATGCTCATCAGAACAAGGAATGTTATCATCATCGTATAGGGTGGATTGTTCAATGGAAGGAATCAAGACAAGTGTGCAAAGTCAGCAAGGTTATAGTGAAGGCTCAAGGTAAGACAGTCTATGGCACAGTGTTGATATCAAGCAAGGATCTCATACAGCCAGAGAAGGAAGAATACGAGCAGAGACCAAGATCTCTAGTCTTGGTGCTGAAAGGTGTAGATCGGCGTTGGAAGGTGCAGGAAAGAAGGATCAGCTCAAGGAGTCACTTAAGAAGCAGTGACAAGGTCTTGGAGGCATACATAGGTCAAGGTTCTAAGTCATGGTCATGGTACTTGTCAACTGAAGATCTATAAGAAGAATTTCTTGTGGGTTTTCCTCTCCAAGAGGGAGAGGTTTTGGCCTTGGCTTGAAGAGCTAATATTTGTCACGTAATAAGCTAAGAAGAGAATTTGAATTAAACCTAACCCTACCTAATTCTCAACAGGATCTTCACGGCCTTGGGCCTAGGGTTTGACCTCTAAACCCTTGTTTTACTTCAGTTTTATTACAGCAGCCAAATCATTAATGATCAAGCCCTAAAATCACATGTTTAATGGTCAAAATCTCTTTAAATTGTAAAATCCAAATTTTCACAAGTTTTGGCGACTTGGGCATCTTGAATTTAGCCTAGATCTAACTTTTAAGCTTGTTGGAATTTATTTTATCACTGTAAAATTCAGATCTAAATATTTGTGACACACATTCTTAATTATGGTTAAAAAAATTTGAATTTTCAGTTTCCAACAAAATTTTACTATTTTTAGGTATTTTGGGCATCATCTTCAGTATCACTAGCTTGTTGATCTATGGTCAATTCACTGCTGTAATAAATATATCAGTTTTGAAATTTGCTGAATCACACCCCTTTAAAGCCCTAAAATTTGAATTTTTTCAAGTTTTTGTGCAATTTTACTATTTTGGGCATATTGGCCATCTGTCTTTGGCATCTTTAGCTCGCTGATCTATGGTTGTTTACTGCTGTAAATTAAAAATCAGATCTGACTTATCGTTGAATACAACATCATAAAGTGGTCTAACAAGCTAAGTTACATTTGTTAGTCATTAGAAATCTTTATGTTTTATGTGCTGAATAAATTTCATGATTTAAAGTGGTTTCCTCACTGCTATCATAACATTGATAAAGGTTGAATTTTCTGAATTATCACTGCTGATATAAATTGTCATAGATCTAAAATTGGCTTATCTCATCTTGGTCTTTGTTGACCACTGGAGTGGCACTTGATGAATATCTGAAAACTTCAAGCCCGAGAATGTACCAAAGGACACTTGTACCATCAGATATCATCAGATTACCATAGTTTTTAAACTCTACTTCTTCTCATCATTTTCTGTTGTGCCCCGATTCCAAACCATGCGGGGAATTGTAATAAGTGATGCTAATAATGTTGAATTTTGAATCATGTAACAAACCTATGTAGCTTGGGACCTTGCCAACAAGTGAGTATTACTCTGGGAGGTATATTTTCACTTGGTTAATTATCATCTCCCTACCATGAGTGAAGACTTAATAATTAATTGAGTTTTTTCCTCTGAATATACCCCAAAGCCGAAGTACGGATGGTGAGGCCTTGGGTGAGTCCTAGTGTCTAGAGTCGATGTATATTACCATATTAAATCACACAAAAAAAATCGTGGAATTTGGTTAGGTCTAAGGGAGTCATTTTTTAATTTTTTAGATTTTCCGCAAGGCAGAAATTGAAATAAAAATTGTATTTGCAACGTAACAAGTGATGCCTAGAGAAGTTGTATGGGGTTTGAGTAATAAAATTTGCACCTCTCACCCTCATTTTTCTACTATAACACACTTTGAGGATTCAAAACTGTGTTTAGGACCCCAAAACCCACTTTTCCTAAGTTTAGTGGAAAATGTGGCAATAAATTAGGTTAGAAATAAATTAAATAAAGAGAAATAAATTATTCCATGTGATAGAATGACATGGAAATGACCCGAAAATTATCCTAAGTCAAAGAGTTGAGTCAAGGGACATGTGGACGATGACTGGGCACCTTACGTCATAAATGCACCAATATCTCATAAAATCAAATTTCCTGGAGTTAAAGCACCAATTGCACATGTGGAAAATTGAATTATTTGGAGGAGCTCATGCACTAAAGAAATATTCGATGGAATATTTTGATTGAGGATTTCGTGGGGACTTATCTCACTGTTGGCTCTAGTGCTTCTACACTTAGCACTATCACTTGGATAAATACGAGTTTCTCTTGGACATGACCACGCAGTTCCTTGGGATTTACACTGAGCTTCTTTGAGATCATCATCTGAGGTGGCAACGCTTGGTTCAAGTTTGGATTGTTTGACTGGAGTTATCTCATTGCTTTTGTTCACTCATGGATTTGTTTATTGTACCACATTTGGAATTTGATTTTCCTTGGGTGTCACATATGGAATTTGTAGCAACAAAACTTGTAGGTTTGTTGGCTTAATAGCAAAAATACGCTAGAGGTATTTAAATAATAATATTTTATTAAAAATGTATATGATAAGATGATTGAAAGTTACAATGAGGCCCTGCTTATATACCTATGCAGGTGCCTTTTCACGAATAGGCATGTCTTTTAGACATGCCCTTTCACTAACCTAATGACTACTTAACATAATTACTATTTGATTAATTAGTAATCATATTTATTCTATTTATCTTATTTTATACAAATTTTATTTGTTACATTGTCTCTTCCTTCAGAAGCTTTGTCCTCAAAGCTATATTACTTAATAATTGTCTTCATCTTTAATCGCTAATCATTTCCTCAGTTCCTTCACTTAGCTCAACCATAATACACAACCATAATACTAATCGAGCTCGGAAATGAATCATATCCGCTGATCCAAAAACATAGCCGTCATCACACCTCGCCGTCAGAGATGTCCGTTCATCGAAAAGCCACGTCGTTTGGCTGATTGGGTGTCCTCCCATGACACAACGACTATTCGACCGGTCCAATACACCGATTGTAACCCTTTCCGAATTGCTTCCTCGGATGCTACCGAATTTGCAATATTTTTGCCGACGTTTCTCAAATTCTCTACAAATGAACTCACCGTGTTTTTCACTTAGTGCTGGTAGAACCACCAAAGATATGTATAACTCAAACGACTTCCTGTACATTTCATAGACTCGCTGATGGTGGTCATGAGAGGATTTTTGGAAACACAACTGGCAAATAATCATATAAATGTTCATAAAATCATCAGAATCAGGGGCTGTCGTCACGTTGCTATCTATTGTGAGAGCAACGTCTGTGGATGTTGATGTATCGTTGCTTAGGGTTTCGAGATCAACGTCTGCAGATGTAGGCCGATCGTTGCTCAAAGTTACGAGTATGAGGCATTTGTCGATTATGGCCCAACACAACCCTGCCTACAAACCAGCTACTATGTTCTCGGTCACATGATCCCAAGAACTAGCAGTTCCAATTTCATGATTGCGGGTAGTCACCGTGATAAAAAACTTGTACGCTTGTAAAAGTCTCAGAGTGGACTCATAGAAATTAACGCAGAACCGGCTAGCAAAAAGCAAAGCAACTGTTTTTCCCACAAGATCAGAAACTGGAATCTTGGGCGGCTTGCCTCCCAGCTCATACCGTATCAAAAAATCACCTCTATCTGAAACTAAGAGGGACTCCAAGGTTTTCGTCGTCGTTCGTAGTTTTGCATTCTCTTCAACGTCAATCTCCTTCAATCTTTCATATGTAAATGGATACGCTCTGATTCCGTACTTTTTAATAAATTTCACTGCTTTCCAATCTAGCTGTACTATTTGCCCATCTGGTCCTATAACAATCAAAGTTGGGCTATGTTCAATATGAAAGTGCTTCTTAAGGTTACGCTACTTAACTTCTTCCAATGGCACAGCCAGCCATGGCATTCCTGCAAATTGCTCTTTAAAATATTCTTCCTCGTCAAAATTGGATACTAACACAATCTCAAAGGCCTCTCCTTTATTCAGAAGCTCATTGTAAATCTCGACCAGCTGTGCATTGAACTCTTGGTCCAGTGTATATGGGAAAAATAGACCCACCGTTTTGCCCACAAGTTCTGTTACTGGGACCTTTTCTACATTGTTTCTGATTAACACAACTTGTTCCAAGACAGACAGCAAACTCCATTGGGATTCATCCAAAAGGTTCGCAGCCTTCTCATGATCAGCTACTTCATCCACTTGAGCCATTGTGTGGGTCTTGTTTGGGGCAGGGACTTGTTCTATCACAGGTTCTTGATGCTGGTAAAAGTTGTTTCCATCAGGCAACTGAGTAGAATCAGCTTCATAACCTACAAATGGTGTATGTTGACCCAATGCAGACACATGCTCTATCACATATTTGTTTGCATCTGACACACTAGTATCATCTTTTTGTGTTTCTTCAATAGTTTCCTGACTAGCAGGTTTGTCTTTAAGATCACCTCCATTCTCATCATAATCTGAAATTTTAATAACCCGATCTTCTGCAAAATGTGGTGACTCTTCATGATTATTTTCAAAAATATCTTCTTCCTTATTATGGATTTCAGCATATCTTTTCTTAAAACAGGTTATAGCTTCTACACATGACTTTTCTAATTGCTGAAGCTTTTCTTGAATTTTTCTAATCTGCTCAATTTCTTCGGGATCTTCACATAATGGCACATTGTATGGTAAACAATGTTCATAGGCTCGTAAACTACGTTCATAGGCTTGTAAGACGATGTTGTGCGACATGGCTCTGATATGCCTCTGATATGGCTCTGATATGGCTCCGATACCACTGTAGAAACAAAACTTGTAGGTTTGTTGGCTTAATAGCAAAAATACGCTAGGGGTACTTCAATAATAATATTTTATTAAAAACGTATATGATAAAATGATTGAAAGTTACAATGAGGCCCTGCTTATATACCTATGCAGGTGCCTTTTCACGAATAGGCATGTCTTTTAGACATGCCCTTTCACTAACCTAATGACTACTTAACATAATTACTATTTGATTAATTAGTAATCATATTTATTCTATTTATCTTATTTTATACAAATTTTATTTGTTACAGAATTCAATTTACCTTGGTGTCTCTCTCATCTCCACTTGGAACTCGACTTGCTCTTTCTTTGGATTTCCTCCAATGCCAGTTCTCACATGCATTTTTCCTTGGGATTTTCTCCCAACTCTCTATATAATAGAGTCATGGGCCCTCATATGTATCATGTAATATGAGCTATTGGGCTTGACAACACATTGCTAGATTGTACACGCATTTTGCAATATAATACAACAAACTATGGGGTTACTTGCGAGGTGTTCTTCTCCTTGTGTATGGTGAATTCTTGACGTATTTGTTATTATGTTTCTATTTACTTCTTCATGTTATAATTTTCTTCATGCTTTTTCAAGTTATGTTATATGCAGCTATCTCATATTAGCATAATAATTGTTTAATTACTCTAGGAAAAGAAACATTCTAGTTGATGTCAAATATATCTCTAGAAATTCTCTCCATTGCATTTATTTAATTTCATGTGGATCTAATGGGTTTTGGTCAAGTTTTGTAGAAGAATCCTTCTTTGGTCAAGCTTTCAAGTGTGTGGGGAAGTTCTCGGAGGAACCAACCCAGTCTTCAAACTATTCAAGGAGAACCCGCATGTGTTAAATTCCAAAGTCTCATCTATTTCATTTTGTCTTGAAAGGGTTCCTTTAAGTTTTAGGCTCTTATTTCGTGCATCAAAATCAAATTAAAAATTTACTTTTCAAGTATTGTGCTTCATTTATTTATATTTTTCTATTTCAAAGAGCTAAACCATGGCTAGTCCAAAAAGGAAAGTTTACTCATACTCTTTGGCTTAGCCTTTTGTAGATTGTTTTGCAACATATTTTGTAATTTATTAAGCTAATACTTGTGTTTTGTAGCCCATCTTTAACTTGTTTTCTTTTAGCTACTTGCGGGATTCATCTCCAAAATACTACTTACAAGATTGCATGCAGGACCTTGGGGCTCAAATTTCGAGACAATCTCCATCTTTAGGCAGAGTTCTTCTTGGGAAAGGCTGAGTTCTTCTTGGGCCTCTCTCTTTCTCTCTTGGTCGTGGGCATTGTAGAGGCGTATCCTCTCTTCTCCTCCTATAAAATCTGAATTTTATTGAGCCTTCTTGGGCCTTAATTGCAGAAATTTTCAACAAGGAAAGGTCTATGGATTAAAGCTCAATTGTGAAGACTTTCCCTGGGTTTTAGAGGAGACTTCATGGTCTTTTCTTTCTTGTAAAAACTAATAAAAATTCTGATTTTGGGAGCGTAGGTTTTATGTGAAAACTTCAACTTGAAATTCTACTGCAATATCTAATATTATGTCTCCTACTTGTTATTCAGGAATAAGTCTACTGCAATATCTAATATTATTTCTCCTACTTATTATTCAGGAATAAGTTATTTACATAAATCTCTTCAATAAATATGGAAATAAATTCAAATGCAGACTTCACCATACAATTACTGAGCAAAATTATAAGGAAATACTAGACAAGAATGACAGATTTTTGGACAATTGTCCCCAGAAAAACCCAATGGGGGAAAACCATTGCAGCAGATGAGAGTTTCTATTATTCTTCAGCAAAAATATTCTTGTACAATTTACAATCAGCAGTAATGAAGAGAAATTCTCTAAGATAACACTGGAGAAATTTCTCACAAAATTTTCTGATAAGAAATGACCCCAGAAGAACCCTCTTGGGCCACCTGCGTCACCATTGCGCTAGCTCTGTGTGGGCACTGCACAGAACTGCATCACCCCTCTGCGTTGTTCCCTTCCTACCTCTGCGTTGTCTCTTCCTTGCACTGTGTCACCTGCTCCTGGACCCCGGATTGATGTTGAACCCTCTTTGTCTCTCCTCCACCTACAACTCTCCCTCTGGATCGATTTTCTCTTATCGAACTTTAGCCACTGAGAAAATCGATTTACTTGGGCAACTGAGTATCTGCACTGGTGTGTTTTCCAAATGACCCTCAAGCCTTCCTTTATAGTCTTCTCGTTGAGACATCAACGACTGATATTAGGTCTCTGATCAATAGCTAAGATTATAACTTGACTTGATCCATGTTCTCTAGAAGATTCACACTCTGTTTTAATACCCTTTAATTATTTAATTTCCCTAAGTTTAGATTTAGTGTCTTCATTAAAATAATTAATTATTTTAATAAAACATATTTTGAGTGGAATTTTCACAAACGATTTATGGGTTCTTTGGAATACATGTGCCTAAGCCTCTCCACAAATTTTGAGACTTAGAGCACTTTTGATGCTACCAAAAATCAACATTTTACCCAATGGTATCCCTATCTCTCCACCTTTTGGGAAGGACTTGTAGTTTGATTTGTTGATCTCTTTCACTTGCATGTGTCTCACAAGTAATTATCAAGTAAGAGAATTTGAATTAATCACCGGCCCTCCAAATTCTCAACAAGAACATCCAAAGAAAGAGTACAGTTAGAGCCATGGGACATGGGCGATGATTGGCCATGGTGGCATTGGGATCCAGGGGGATATATTGATGGCAAGTTGAGTTGGAGATGGGTTTGGGATCCAAGATTGAGGGGTCCGTTCATGTTTGGTTAGCATGGAGGCATGGTGTAGCACAATGGTTCATATGGGATCTGGGTATTTGTTTGCAGATGCCTTTGCAGTGGACTGATACAGATTGTTTGAGGGCAAGCAATCTTGGGGCGGGAGGATTTGTAGTGTCCCCATTTTTATTTTCCTCTATAGTATAGTCCAAGTGGATTTCCAAGGCACGAGATGGCCAAGTCAAGGGAGCGGGATTATGTCATCAGGGGTCCCGGGGGAGTTTTGAGGAGTTTTATGGGATCTGATGGCATTCGCTTAGCATATCTACACAACTTGCCTTTGTTCCATTGCATTCGGAAAACTTCTGTAAAAAGAGATTATTATTGGGCCTAACTTAATTAATTACGCTTGAGGTGGCATTTCGGCAGGAATATTTGATGGAACACCTCAGTGTAATAGCTCATTAGAACCGGAACGAAAAGACCTATAGGATGGGATGTTGAGGAGTCGCTTTCAATGGCGAGAGAGAGTATGGTGGGTGATTTACCATTTCCCTAGATTAAAAGTGACTTTAATTAGTCACTTAATTAATTAAAAATAAAAAGGGGAAAATGACTAATTGGGAAAGAAGGCTAAGAGGGAACTTCAAGAATAGTAATAAAATAAGACACTTCTAGAAGATTGGAGATCTATCTATTGGATTTTTAAAAGGGGGAGGAGATCATTTGGGAATCTTGGAGTTGAGTTTCTTTCTTGTGGAGAGGTTTGGAGAACCGAGAGTTCTCAGCTTTAGTTGTAGCCCCAGGACAGAAACCCTCGAGTGATTCAGTGAGAGTGGGCGAGGACCCGTCTCTTCTGCTGGTGAATTTATCCAGAATTCACAGCCCAATTATTTTTGGAGGTTGGGTTCAGCTTGTCGCAGATATTTGTCAGAGGCCATTCTCTCAGTGATTTCCAGCATTTGCATGTACTATCTATATTAATAGAATAAGGTTGAGTTCTTTTGCATGTTTATCCTGTTTATTCTTCAATTGAAGAATATATTTCCAGTTTTTGTAGTTAATTTTATAGTGTGATTTCTGCAAATCGTTTATTAAAATTTATCATTTGGAATATTACAGTCATGAGATGAATCATGGCAATGAAAACAACAGATTTCTCTTTTATTTCTTGATGGAAAACAGTCACAACATCCTTAAACATCAATCCTCTAACTCACTTTTTCAAAATGAGGGTTAAAAGACTAAGAATCCCATTATATGGCAAAATTGATGCGAGCAAGGCAATAATTTATTTATTGCAATAATATCGTTGATATTATTAACCTAGGAATGATTCAATATATCGTCGATAAATGTAACACTAATTTCAATTGATCTCTAATATCCTTAACTTTTAACAAATGATCTTTCAAAAAGTTAGACTCCTCCATCTTAATTGACAATAATAAGTTTTAAGGAAGAACAGTCTAGCCTTCATTTGAGGTTTCATGCATCTCTTAGAATTTCTCCCAAATGAAAAATGCACCATTGTCATCTGGAACTTCATGAAGCATCTCCTTTGTTGCCAAGAGTGATCAACATCGCAACCTTTGGATTCTTTGCATCATAGGATGTTTGGACATCCATATAAGTTTGACTCAACACTTTTTTTGCCAATACAAGCTTGTCCAAACATCTGTATTCAAATATGGCAAGCATTTTTTGTTTTCATGATTTTAAACTTTGACCATTAAACCTTTTGGTTCTATACAACATTATATGGGATAAATTGGCCATCTTTAAGATTTTTAAATACTTCAAAGAGATTCTAACATGAAATAAGCTATGTTGCATGAGGACCCGACCCCCACCAAAAAAATTGTGTACCCTATGTTCCCGCATTCTGGGACTTGTGGATCCTTAGGAAAAGTCCCCAAACTGTTGGGGACTTCATCAGGGACTCGGGGACTTGTTAATCATCCCCAAGACATTTCGGGCTGATTTCAGGGACATTCCAGACAGATTGTAGGGATGTATTTGGTAACGTTCAAGGATTTTCTGGGCAGATTTTAGGGATAATCCAAGCATACATCTTCAATTTTGACAATCATGGGCATTAATGATTGAACAATATAATCATTTTTCCCATCTATTATTTTTGTATTGCATTGAATCTAAATCTGTTAGACAAGTTGCAACTCAAAACATGAGTTTTGTATGATGGGTTTCAATTTAAGTTTCTAGTGATTTTAAATATTATATTTTCTTTGGAAAAATTACAAGAAACAGCCTCCATGTCAAGAAAACAGAAAATGCAACATTTCAAAAGGCTAATCCTTGAGGTTATTACTCTTCTTCTTTCTCATTTTTTGGATTATCTCAGCTTTTACATATTGTATATGAGTTTCTGAGAGTCATTCAAGTTCAGTGCTTCCACCATCCTAACCTCAGGCATTGTAAAACAATCTGATAGTAGTGACTTGAATTGGGTACTAAATGTTTGAATAAATTTATATTCAATTCCCTTAATCTGAAATATTAATTTAATCTCTTTACAAAATCAAAGTAGTTTAAAGTGGTTTCCAACACAGCTGTTAAAGTTTGCAAAATGTATTGAGCAGAGAATGTCTTTTTATGTTTAACATAATCATCATTAACCAGAAATATGAGGAAGAAAAACTGTTACAAAAGACTGATCTTTATCTGTCATCTGATAGATCCTTCATGGACCTTTTTGTAAATTGAAATGAGTTACACCTAATAAAATATATATATATATGTCACTCTCACCCCATCTTCCCCTAATTTAGGGGTGTGATCTAGCCATGTCCCCGTCATTCCCTCATCCCCAAGACCAATGCAACATAGGGAATAAGCAAACCCTGCTACAGATCCACTACTTTGATTTCGAGAAATGTCAAACCTAAAATTGTTGTTTTACAACAAATTTTTCAAGCATCCACAAAACCCATAAATTTTATATACAGATGTAAATTTCTCTTTTGAAATATTTCACAACAAATCTCTCTTCATATAACAAATAATGGACTTCCAAACTTACAATGATTATTCCAAGTCTTCACCAAATTGATTTTTGGCCTGCATGCTAACAGGCACTAGCTATCATTATCCTTTTTGCCCCACGTGTTAATAAGTCCTAGTTATAATTTGTAATCCCCATAATTATGATGGCCCACTTTTGCACAATCATAATATGAGGGCTCAATTCAAATCACCACTCAGTGTATAATCACGATATGGGGGTTCACTTCAAATCACCTCTCAGTATCACCTTCCTTCACATTTAAAAAAATCCCATGTAGACCCACAATCAACACTATCTCTAGCGGTTTAATCTCATGGGTATATGTCAATTGGCTTATCCTCTCAATCCAACAAGTAGCTTCATGGACTGAATTGACTATCAACTCTGAGGTGGATTCGATGACCACACCCAATGTTCAAATTTGAACCCATTCGGACCCTACCAAAACTGGTTTTGACCCATCAAAGAAGTGTTATCCAAAGTTTGCCCCTCAAAAAATTAAAATAAAAAATAAAACCTTAAATTTCATATGTCCAACTAGTAAGTAGTGATTTGACAGGGATATTTCAAAAGAAGAATAGGTGTTTTAATAGCCCGTCAACACTTATTTCATAAAATCCGTTGTACAAACAACCATAATAAAAATTTGAACTTCAACAATCCGAACAAATTAAAGTTGATGGCAAATGGATGTCTATCTCCTCCATAATAAATCGTGTCCTCCTCTGTATCAATTGTCTATCCATATCATTATATCTGTCTATCTGCTAGCTATGGTGCCTTCAAGTTCTGAGTTCACAGATATATAAATTCTAGTGGCAACTTTGTCATATGTGAGACCAAACCAAATCAAATAATATATATCATATTTTCTTGACTTCTTCATGCTTCTGGAATGGTACAGTGTCAAATGAGTTATGGATTTTTGGGCATGTGGTATTCATACCCCATGGTATTGGTCCATGGTATTGCATGTAACAAAGCTTATTTACAGGCTACTGCTTGGAATCCTACATTGTAATGGGGGTGAGCAAGAAGTGAGTGGTTGCTTATGTATTTTCATTATTGAATAAATAAGCTACTAATCCTTTCCCTGTGGAACATTTAATAAAATCGAGAGAGTGGGCGGCTAACTGATAAATTTGTGATCTTTATCAAAGACATAGTCATATGGCATGTTTGGTGTTCCTAACTAGTGTAGTTCTACAGCCCACTCCTTCAATTTCTATTTAAGCTCAGTGTCTTCAACATTTCTTCCATTGTTTTTCACAGAATTCAATTTGCCAGAGCATTTCATCTCCCCTGGTCAGTTCTTCTCGGATTTATTTCCTCATCAGTTTTTGTAATTATGGATTGAATGCTTGAATTGATTTATTTCTTATCATTTTACACAGCTATGCAATATATGTCCAATAACGATGATTATCTCTATGGGTCACCTCTTCCTCATTATGCAAATCATTATATATAATAATGATGAAATAACCTTGCTTGTTACAGTTGTTTTCACAGATGAGGATCGGAGGAGTCTGCACTGTTTAGAGTTAGAGGAGAGCCAATTATAAGAGAACTCAGTGCATTGATGCTTCCATTTATATAATTTAAATGGTAACACATCAATTTTCATGTTTTTTACAATTTGAATATGAATGCGATGCAGGCCAAAGAATGGATTGGATTTATAGTTTTGATTATCAATGCCAAGTAGGTCAATTGTACAGATTGTACTTGTCATAGGTTGGGTTGGTGAATCAGGATGTTCAACTTAATTATTCATGTTTTTATTTTCGGATATATTTATATTCGGTTGAGGCAGTGTGAATCCATCTGAAAGAAGAATTGATATATTTGTTAAGTATTATTGAAATTTTATAAAATTTTCATGTAATTATTGTTTGATATTCTTTTTAAATTGTAAATATTTGAAATGACAATGTTTAACTTTTATTTTTTTTAATGAAAGGTTTATTTAATTTACATTTGTCAGTTGAAGTACAAATATCGTTATAACTTTTCAGCCTGGAAGGGTTAAATGATTATATGCCCTTCCAATTGACCAACCATTCAATTTTGATCACTGAGCACACCTCTCATGGCAGCTCTGATTCTCTTGCAACTGTACTCTAATAGCTACAAGCTTTGTGGATAAATAAAAACAACTCCTCCCTATGCGACAGCTGCATCTCTTTATCCCCAATCGTTGGTTTTGACTGTTTCACACCAATGCTTCATTTCTTTTATTTTAATATCATCCCAATTTGACAGCTCTCATAGGTGGCAACAAAAAGCACTTCATCTCTTTTCTTTATATCATCCCAGTTCATCACTTGGCAGCTCTTCTAAAAAAATCAATCAAAAATTGATTGCGATTTAATCCCAATGGTGGTCTCTCTTCAAGGGCACTACAGAATATGATGATAACATTATATAAACCCTCTTATGATGGTGGTTCCTCTTCAAACAAAGAAATGAACTTGCCATTCACCCTAATCAATTTCTCTTCTGGTGGCCACACTTCCAAACTTTGTTATTCCTCTTTTCTAGTTGTAATCTTGTCACAAAGCATCTATGAGTTTATGCCCATAACATAGATAGATCAAATCTCTCTCTCAACACATCGTGACTCCCTTCAAATCAGCCTAAAATTTATCCTCAACTTAGATTTGGCTTGTCGTCTTTATCTTATGTTTGCTTTGTGTCAGCAGTGCCTCAATGCCTTCTCTAATCACAACAATCCCTCAACTCCTTCACTCACTTACTGAACTTCTTATCATGGTTTTGATCCCATGATGGTTTTACACAAGAATGGACAGGAATACACATAAGAATGAAAACGAGTGTCGATTAGTTTCATTACATGATGCAATGTTTCATTGCATGGTAAGAGAGGATTACGACACTATAGAACTCGTCGACACCTAACTATTAACCACTACATTGATTACTCCATTAAATGCCCCATTATTATATCACTTTATTAGAGATACTTTATTATAGTTTTAATTCCTAATACATCTAAGTTCGAAATTTGGCTTTATCTCTAACACAAGTGTCTAGGAGTAGGACACACATGAGCAAATTGCAAAAGCACTAAACAAAAAGCAAAACGTTGTATAACTAAAAGCCTAAAAGTAGAGTCTGGATCTCAATACCATATGGTTATTGTTTATCAAGAAACATGTACACCATCATCAAACAATACAAAAAGCTACCTAAAACCTTTTTATGGACATGTATGTGGTCCTTAAGTAACACTAAATGAGGGAGATGCAGCTCTATTGGCAACCATCAAATCCCGATTTCCCATCCAAGGATGTAAAGAAGCTGGTAAGGTGGCCTGCCCTCTGCCAAGAACTGCAGTAGTAGTATGTATCTTGGCAGTTTGCCAACGGAATCTATTGTGGAGCTATGTCCGAGGTTCCAGTGGCAGTAGCCAAAGGTCAACACATTTTTTATCCATGAGATCTTGAAGTATCACCTAGGTTTGAGTCCCCCTTTTCCTATTAATGGTCATAGACACCTTTATCTATACTTTATCAGATAATCTTGTGTGCATAACTAGCTCCTAATAAGTAGAGTGGCCCATCAAGGTACCTGCCTCTAATCTCACAATAAGCAGTAGTATCGTAGTATCTGCCTCTGTTTTTGCAGTGAATTGTGCATTGAAATGTAAAACACCAAATCTCCACCACTGTATAGATTATTTATGAATTCACTGTTCCCCAAGGATATAGTGTTCCTTTTAAATGCAAAGCACATGAATAAAAGTTGATTTCTCCTAAAGGCAATCTCAGGCTAAAATTGTTTACTTGAAATTGCCTTTCTACATGGAAGCTCCTAAGATTGTTTCAGTTCTACTATTAAGAGTCCCCATCAACAGCTGCATAAAATCTGCTTGCTAGAACATATATACCTATTACTTGGACATTCCTAAACCACACTAAATGTTTCTCCTTATAAGCAGCAGAATAATGAATTCTCAACAGGAATCTGAAAAATTAAGCACTCTCCTATAAGGAACATGATGTAACCCCAACCTAATTTAGGATTCAACAGTCTATGAGGAGCAATCTGTATAATTCATTCATTTCCTTTTGAAATTGCAAAATATGTTTTCCTCTTTTTAGGAGGGGGTGATTTGGGTGAGGTCCAGAGAGGTGTCAAAGGTCTCTTCATACACATATCTAATCCCGACAGGGATTCATCATCTTTACTTGATGCATGCCTGCTTTTCTTCTTTATTCTATTACTTGCTCCCAGGTTGATCTTTCTATTCTTGGAAATCTAACAAAAACCATACCCAAAGTTCACAAGAAAACATCAGGTTACCATACCATTACAAAGAGGAGAAGTTAGAAGTAATTAAATCATCCAATTCCTCCCAGTCCACCTAATGATGCTCCTTGTAAAGATCACGAAATGACAAATGCTAATGATGAACCTACAAGTTTCTTTTCTACGCTAAGACTACAAGTATGACAGCATGGCTTTTCTCTTTTTTCAGTTTTTCTGCCAAACACAACACACAAAACATAGAGGGTTTAACCAGGATTACAAAAAGACCAGAAATCAGCAGCATTAGAATTAGTTCCCAAATTACTTGTATTGACCAATCAAAAACTAAGTAAATTTAGTGAAAATGGAGTAAATGTGAGAAATGTCTGAAACATTGATGTGCAAACAAACGCCATGACATATATGAGACAAAATAAGGAAAAGCAAAAGCTTCATGATGAATATCACATCACAATCTCTAGTATCTAAATCATACCTTTCTCCCACCTGCCCTCCAAGATTGAAAGCCAATCCACGAATTCTTGTGTATACGATCAACTTTATTAGCAATAGCAAAATAGGCTCCATATTCACAGAGCACGTCCCGATAATAAGAATCACCAAGAAGTGGAAGTCGGGCAGGTCCATCTACATCATCAGCCTCAGCCCGCCTGCCTCTTGTTGCCTGGGACAAAGAGATAATAGATTATAATAGATAAAATTGAAAGTTATCACTAGCCTTTTATAGCAATACAAGCTGATCATCTGACAGCACAAATCTGATATTTAATGAATTTCAAATGTCTTGTTTCATATTCCATCTTTGAAAGGTTCAAGCTTCTTAAAAGGAAAGAAATCACTGATGCTTTCTATTCAAAAGATACTTTGTCGTTAATATTTTGACAGGTGTACATTTTGGCTCCCAATGACTGCTTTTAACTCGTGGAAATTAATATATTTTCTTACTTTCCAGAGTCCTCGTATCAAAGATAAAAGAACCAAAAGTATTGCATCTTACAGATTCCCACTAAGAGATACACACAACAATAAGTAATGTCTCAATGGAAATGTGCATATCAGTGTTGGTGAAAGCGTGGAAAATAAGTGTATGTCATCTGCAAGATGAGCAATGCTTCTAGATTTGAGTTCATAAATGGTTAAAGAATTTTCTAGCCAGGGCTAAGGAAAACCTTTCTGATAGTAACTCGCATGATGTTAAAGGTATTGACTTTGGTTGGAGGGGTATCTGATGAGATTTTGATTCATTTCGGTTAACAAAGTAAGCATCAATTTTATGTCATGATGGAGTTCATTATTTAGTTTTAGTATTGATTATGCATCTTATGAAAGATACTTCAAAGTAGAAGCATGCATGAAGTTTTAATTTATATCAGCTTTGAAGTCTTGAGTCTAACTTTGAGGTATTTAGTTAAAGCTGAAACCGTGAAACTTTATCTTCCCATTCTCTTTGACTTCAAGGAAGCATGCAAACAAATCGAAATAAAAATAAAAACTTAAGACAAGGAAGGTCACAAATCTCACAAGTGCTATTCCACGGTAGAGTGCAGCATGATGTAGGAAAGGCCAAGTGCCAGGTCCATAGTAGGGCTCATAGATAGATAGGGGTTGACCAGTTCTTTCCATTTCACCATCATCCCTTTCATGCAGCTCACCTCTTGTTCGCTCAACACGTTTTACATTGCGATAAACATCCTCCCAAGTTCCTTGAGGCTGATCATTCCTTTCTTCTAGCTGCAAAACATTTACAATAATTAAGCCCAATTGTATAGTAGCATGGGAAGAAATAGTATAACCTAAATATGAAGCTGAAAAATGATTAGAGACTGTTTGAAGCCTTCCAAATAACTCAGTTCATGCTTTTTCATACTTCATCTGCCTCTCGCCTTTCTATAGCTTCATCCATTTCATTGGTCTTCTCTTCTGCCCAGTCATGCAAACTGATTGTTTCATCCTCTCCCTTGCTAATCTTAGGCACAAACTCTGCCATATGACGACGACTTTTCCAGAGCTCTTCCACTTGAAAAACCACATTTTTTTTGCTAAAATTTTGATGTGGGGATTCAAGCTTCGATTCAAATGGATCTGTAAATAATTGCCATTGCCATTCCCTCGTAACCGTCTCCGGGATATCTGAAGCAGAATGGGGAAGTGCTGAATCTGACGGAAATTGCAGAACATTCTCAAGTATGGCAGCATACCCAACAATAACATCTCGAGCCATTACATTTTTCGCATGTAATCTGCCAGCTAAAGCAATTTCATGAGCCAAAGGAGACAATCTACCATTCAGTATTGCAAGTGACACTGCCTTTGTTAGCATGTTAACATTTCCGACGGGGAAAAGAAGCCCATGTTTTCCATCTTCGATCTGCATGAATCAAATCAAAAAGGATTCAAATATCATATCCCACCAAAAAAATGCTTTATGTTAGACAATAAACAACATACCCTAATCAGGAACACTTCAGATACAACAGAAAACATACAAGGATCTGTAATTACATATTTTTCAACCATGGTCAGGTTTGGAGCAATAATCGGTTTTTCAAAAGACATGGCATGTAATAAAATAGATGGAAATGCTTGTTCATCTCGGAAGGAGCCATAAAGCACTAAATCAGCTGCACTCAATATGATATTCACATCTCTGTTGACCACAACATGTTGGACACTGCCGCTTGGAAATCCCAATCGAAGAGCAATTGCCTACAAACACAGAACATCATATCAAATATTAATCACCAGCCTTGAAAAGTAAGAACAAAGGTTTTGCAAAATATGAACAGCCAATCTTCTAACCTTGAATAAACTTGAAAAATGTCAACATTATAGATCCTATCCCTGTGGCAGTACAGCTACTGACCATGGGATGGGCAGGAAATGATGGTCAGAGAGCTAGCTACTGTTGTTACAAGCCTAGCCATATCCCATTAAATCAGTACCTAATAAGCCATGAAGTAGGCATGATGGCTGAGAACCTATGGCATTGGTATCCCCTTCATTCATAATTTTGGTAAGGAAACAAGTTACCAAAGGAATCAAGCATGAAAAACTATGCCTATCCAAATTGATACGAAGAAGAGAATTCCCATTATCACACTTGCAAGAGCTTACAACTTTGCCAGAGCTAGATACCACCATAAATCAAGCCTGTACAAAAAGACATCAGATCATAGTAATGGCATACGAATTGTTAACACAAGACAAAGGTTTGATCCTTTGGATGAGTAACTGGAAGAATTGTAGGATTGCTTATAACCCTCTTGTTTATCTAGAACCCAAGTTAAAAACAGCAAGCCTGCTAGGAATCTTACTTTCATCAAACTATCTTGTATCAACTTTCACAAACCATATGGTATATTCCACAGCAGTAAATTCACTACTTGGAAAGCAATTCTGAAGAAAGAGGCACACAAAACTTATTTGGTATAAAAAGGGTTCGAGGTGAAGGGCATTAGAAACAATGGTGTAGAAACCTGATTATCTAATATCCAGGGCAATAAACTACATGGTTCACTGTAGATAGGATATTATGTCTTTCTTGTGGGGTTATATACTCTTTACCATTGCCAGACACAATTTTATAACAGGTAATGTCTGATGATGCTGTTATTGGGACTCGATATAAGGAATGAATTGAGAAGACTAATTCTTCAAAATGAAAAAAAAAAAATTAAAAACATTACTAGATTGGAGAAGTTAAAATGCGCATGGATATCCACCAACTGCACAGTTATGTCAGATGAATGGGCAGGGGAGAAGGAAAGTACACTTACATTATACTTTTTAGCATTGCCAGACACAATGTTATGGCAGGCAATGTTAGATGATGTTATTATTGTGACTAGATTGGAGGACTTGAAATGCTCATTGGCATCCACCAACGGCACAGTTATTTCAGATGGTTGGACAGGGAAGAAACGCAAGACAAACTTACATTTCTTAAATTCCTGTCGCACAGTGACAAAGTTTATTAAATTTGTCTGCGCACCTGCTAATGTAAAAGATGCATCATTGTTTTGTAACTTTGTTGGATGAGTCCATGCAAGAGATAGGTGTGAAGCATGTGAAAATTTGGAAACCCCGAATCCTACTGCAACAACTGATTAGATTTATACTATTTGTTAATTTACTGAACAAATTATTTACTGTTTACTACAGTAAATATCGAAATCAATACGCTGCAGCCTTCACAAAATAAATACAGCGGAATAAATACAACACGATAAAGATAGAATCACACACACAAATAACTTAGTTATTTTTGGACTAAGTCCCCGGAAAAACCCAACTTGGGAAAACCGGTGCAGCAGCTGAGGGTTTGTATATTATGCAGTAGTAAATTCTGAGTACAAGTCTATGGTTGCCCAATCTGGCAGACCATACAGAGAAATAATATGACAAAAGGTTAGTGAGAAAATTCTCACTCAGCCACTGGTGATCCGACACTGATCTGGGCTCCGTATGAACTGCTCTGTGTTGCCTCTGCGCAGTCACTGCATCAGCCTATGCAGTACTGTGTCACACAGCTAGGAACTATGTCACCTTCGCTATCAGATCAGCTGTTGTTTGGAAACTTGACCCTCCTGGCCCTCTGGTCTCTCCCTCCAGCCTCTGGCACTGAATCAACTCTATCTCCCAGCAAAAATATGGATCTCCTCTAAAGCTTTGTGTTGCCTCTGCATGGCCTCTGCGCTGTCCCTCTGTGGCATTTGCTGCCTCTCTACTTTGCACTCACCGGATATGGAAAAGCTTCCTCCAGCCTTACTATCCCTGCCCCTCTCTCACTACAACAAGCTCACTAACTCTCTCTCCAGCAACTCAGTGTTGCTACTCAGGAAATCGATCTGCCAGTGAATTCAATCTCTGCAAGTGTGTTCTCCAAGTGCCCATTGAGTTCTTCTTATAATCTCACGTTGAGACTTCAACGACCACGATTAAAACTTAATCGATGGCTTAGATTAACTTAAACTCGATCCACGCCTTTTTCTAGAAGATTCGCACCTAACTTAATTAATACCTTTTAATTAACCATATTTCCTAAGTTTAGACTTAGGTAATATTAAAAACTGATTAATTATTTTAATTAAGCCATCTCTAGGTGGAATTTCCCCAAACGATTTATGGGTCTTGGAGAATACATGTGTCTTAGCCTCTCTACAAAATCTCAAGGCTAAAGCACATCTGATGCTACAAAAATCAACACCCCCTCTTAGTGAGTAATGTGTTCTAGTACTGTTGCCCTCCTGATAACAATACTTTGATTCTACACCATCCCCTATTGCACTGCTGATGTTTGGCCCTACCGCCCACCAACTACTGCGCAACTTTGATTCTGCGCTGCATCCGTGTTGCTACTAAACCTTCATACTGTTGCCAACTACTGCAACTCTGTTGTTGCTGCCACTGCAACATCTGCAATTGTCTCTCATCTATTGTTGTTGCTGCTGAGAACTGTCCATCATACAAAACCAATTGTGTTCATTCGGATGCATCTGTCACCTAAGTCCTGACTGATGCTAGTCTTTGCGCTGTCACTAAAGCCTCTGCGTTGCTGATGACTCTGCATTGTGCCATATGCACTGCTGCCAATTCTGCATTGCGTTGCTCAGTCTCTGACCGCTACTAGCTACTGCATCTATCACTCTGGCACCTGACTGCACCAATAGCCACTAGTCCATCCTGCTACTGCTATTATGGGCTCTTGTAGCAAGGTATTGATCCAAGAGGTGGACTCCTCAAGGATCCTGCCCAACTGTAGCTCTTTGGGGCTTCAAAACCAAATCACCCCACCTCACCCTTGGAGGTATGTCAGTGATCATGGCCAACTCTTCCTCCAGTCTGGAGTACAACTTGTCTATCTCAGCAGATGCAGCGTGTTGGTCCTGCTTCTCCTCTTTATCCCTCTTCCTAATCAGACACTAGGTGCTATAGTGACCAAGTTCACCATACCTGAAGCATTTCACCATGGAAATGTCCTTTCTCCTACTCTGCTCCTGTTGCCCCTTAGATGCAAGGGTTGCGTTCTTCTCCTCCTTTACTTCCTTCGTCCCACTGTTGTTGTTGCCACCTATGGTGCTCTTCACCAAGTCTCGCCTCATCTCCTCCTGCTGCAGATTTTCGCACATTATGTCACAATCTAGCAAGTTTTCTCTGCCGAGGATACTCTGGACGAATACTTGCCACTCCTTTGAAACTTTATTCAAGACAAATCGTACAACAAACTCTGTAGGTTGGGACGTTGACCCATCTACAGACAGTTAATCCCAGACATCCCGAAGTTTAGTAAGGAAGAGGTCTATACGCTCCCCTTTCGGCATCCCAGTACACCTCATCTTCTCCTCCAAATACATCTTTTGCTGCTTCGAAGATCCCTGGTATAGCGTAGCAAGGGCATCCCACATCTGCTTGGCGATATCTTTGCCAGCAATGTGAGACACTACGTGATCTCGAAGTCCATCGAGAATCAGCGTTTTTGCTTTCGCCATCTCCTTTTTGTAGGCCCTATGTTGATCTAGGTCCGTGGGTACAACTACCATTGAACCGATATAGATTTTGAGATCATATTTGTCTAGAAGATAGGAAATCCTGGCCTTCCAGATCACATGGTTTGCTGAACCGTCTAATCGGTCCTGATCTCTCAACCCTGTTGATGCCATCTCGCTTGAAATGTCGAGCTCTACCTCCTCTCCTCTGCACAGCTATTGACCAACTCTATGCACTCCCTGCTGGAGTGGGAAAATTTACTCACGGCTACTCCTACTCTGCGTGGAGAATTTGAACTTCTTGGCTAGACGTTCCCTAAGGAAAGAATTCCCTCAGTGTGTGTTCTTCTTCCCTTCTATCGTTATTTTGCCAGCAACTGCTGCAAAATAACTGCGTCCCAGCTGAAGATCTGCTCTGTAATAAAAACGTTGATGCTCCCTCTGCCTCTGACAATCTTCGATCTGGAAATTTTGTTCTCTATCGACTCACTCAAAGAAAAAAAAATTTCCTCAAAAATCTGCCCTGCTGGCTAATGGACTGCACAACCTCCTGGGTTTTTGAGCAGCTGTTCACACAGTGCCTCGAAGCTCCCTCTTCCCTTCTGCAATTGAGCTCCTCTTCTTCTATCTGCGCTCTAATGCCATGTGAAAATTCGGAAACCCCGATTCCTACTACAGCAGCTGATTAGATTTCTTCTATTTGTTAATTTACTCAACAAATTATTTATTTTTTACTACAGTAAGTATTGAAATCAATACACTGCATCCTTAACAAAATAAATACAACGCTAGAAAGATAGAAACACACAAAAATAACTTAGTCATATTTGGACTAAGTCCCCGGAAAAAACCCAACTTCGGAAAACTGATGCAACATCTGAGGGTTTGTATATTATGCAGTGTTAATTCTGAGTACAAGTCTATGGTTGCCCAAACTAGCAAACCATACAGAGAAATAATCTGACAAAAAGTTAGTGAAGAAATTCTCACTCAACCACTGGTGATCTGATCATCCGGGCTCCGAATGAGCTGCTCAGCGCAGTCACTGCATCAGCTTACGCAACATTGCATCACACAACTAGGAACTACGTCCCCTTCGTTATCTGATCAGTTGTTGTCTAGAAACTTGACCCTCCTGGCCCTCTGGTCTCTCCCTCCGACCTCTAGCACTGAATCAGCTCTGTCTCCCAACAAAAATATGGATCTCCTCCGAAGCTCTGTGATGCCTTTGCGTAGTCTCTGCGCTGCCTCTCTATGGCACTTGCTGCCTCTCTGCTTTGCACTCACTGGATCTGGAAAAGCTTCCTCCGGCCTTACTATCCCTGCCCCTCTCTCACTACAATGAGCTCACTAACTCTCTCTCCGGCAACTCAGCACTACTACTGGGGAAATCGATCTACCAATGAATTCGATCTCTGCAAGTGCGTTCTCATAGTGCCCATCGAGTTCTTATAATCTCTTGTTGAGACTTCAACAGCCACGATTAAAACTTAATCGATGGCTAAGATTGACTAACACTCGATCCACGCATTTTTCTAGAAGATTCGCACCTTACTTAATTAATCATATTTTCTAAGTTTAGACTTAGGAAATATTAAAAACTGATTAATTATTTTAATTAAGCCATCTCTAGGTGGAATTTCCCCAAACGATTTATGGGTCTTGGAGAATACATGTGTCTTAGCCTCTCTGCAAAATCTCAAGGCTAGAGTACGTCCGGTGCTACAAAAATCAACAAAGCATGTTGCATAGGTCATCATAAATAAATCATAATGTGTCTAATTATGTGACTGATGGCAAAATGACAATAAACAGAAACTCCACATTATTTAATTCTTTTTCTCCCTAAGTTGAACATTGCATTATTTGATGGAAGAGGATTTCAGTAAAGTTACCTTGACAGGAATGTGATTGAGGGAACTAAGGTCATAACTAAGCTAATGTATAACAATGACTTGGTACATAGCCATGTCAAGATATTCACATGAAACAGAGTTGAAGCAATATCTCACCACTTGTTTTGCTACCACATTGATTTTTCTTCAAAAAAAAAATTTATTGTAAGTTGGAGTTGAATATAAAATTTATTAAAATATTAAATATAAAATTTATTGTAAGTTGGAGTTGAATATAAAATTTATTAATAATTTTTTTTTTTATTGTAAGTTGGAGTTGAATATAAAATTTATTAATAATTTTTTTTTTTATTGTAAGCTGGAGTTGAATATAAAGTTTGTTTTTGATAATCAAAATGCCTATCAGTTGTATTAGTCAAATTTTTTTTTTATTGTAAGTTGGAGTTGAATATAAAGTTTGTTTTTGATAATCAAAATGCCTATCATTAACAGAACTGTCCAAACCAAACCAAAACTAGCCAGTCCAAACTGCTTCACTCCTCACATGCTCTAGGCTGGTTGGTCCATTCCAACCCAAGCCTATCGCTTCAAGATGGAATGAGAAAAACTGCCCACTCTGGATCCTGACCAGCCCTCACTCAAGCCCACCAGATATATAATGTAAGGGATTGAGATCTAAGGATACCGAAGTAGTCAACCGCAAAAACTTGATCCAGGCCTGAACCAGATAAAAAGACCAATCAACCAAAAATACATAAACCATTTAAATTTAATTTAATTATAAAAAAACATAAATATCCATGTGCATCCATATGAATCCAAACCATTATACTGTAGAAATTTCTCATTTCCCACCCCGGTTTTCAGTTTCACCTTATTACTCCAAAATAGTTAAATGCCCTTTCCCATATCCATACATTTAACAAGCTGGAAAATAAATTTTGCTGAAAACACAAATTAAAGGAAAAGGTACGGAATCTTTGAAAATACAGAAATAAAATTCAGCAGATGCAAACAGCCATTCAACACATTTAAACACAGTGATTTTTGGTCAATGTGACCCTGGAAAAACCCCCTACAACTCTTGGGGAAAACCAGTTCGAAAGCTCCTTCTTATTTCTAGAAAATGCTTTTTAGAGTGAGAGAAATATTCAGCAAAAAATCAGCAAACAGACTTTACAACTTATCTCATTTTCCGTGCTTAACCACCACCTCGGAAAATGTACAAATAGCAAAAACAAAACAACAATAAATGCTGTACGTCCTCCTCGATTTTCATGCCCAGAAATCTGCAATAAATGCAGCTGTACGGCCTCCTCAAAATCTGTGCAAACAACAATAAATGTTGCTGTCCAAAATCTCGATTTGTGTGCCAAAAACACAGCAGAACTTTGCTGTATGGAATCAGCATCGATTTCCGTGCAAGAGGACAGCCATTTGCTGTACGGCCTACCTTGAAATTCATGCCAACTAAACCAGCCTTCTGCTGCCTCGATTTCTGTGCCAAACCTACTGTACGGCCTGATGTACGGCCTTGCAGTATGGCCTTGTGGTACAGCCTCCCTTTCTAGAAAATCGTGCCCAGAAAATCTGCCTTTCACTGTGCTAACTCAGCTGTACGGTCTTGCTGAAATGCTGCCTTGGAATGTGTGCCAAGCTGCTGCCTCCTTCTCCTCACTGCCCAGAAATCTCCCTTGCTCTCTTGCTCTCCTTCTCTCAATCTGCTCATGAAAGAATGAATGACCTTTTCCTCCTTTTCCTCCTTTAACCTAACCCTAAGTGACTTTTGGGAAATCCCTAAATCCAATGGCTGAAATAGATTGAGATCTAGGGCTGAGATTAAATGCTCATTTAAATCTCACTTTCTATTTTTTAATTCACCCCACTTTAATAAAGACCCACTTAGTCATTTATTTTCAAAGTCACTTTTCCTTTCTAATTTTACATTGACTTTATTAAAGTCACTTTAAAATTAGACTTTAATAACTTTATCACTTAAAGTCACTTTTAAATTAGATTTGACTTTATAAAAATTATAAAGTCACTTTAGGAGAAAAATTAAATTCTTTTGGACACTTTTCCCTAGGCCAAAGATCAAAGCCTTAGGGAACCACCTGTCCTCAGGTACCAAATTTCAACACTCCCTCTTACCGAGGAAGGTGTTCCTCACCACACCCATCTTGTCTCTGAAGTAGACATGCTTGCCCCGTGGTAAGGCTTTGGTAAGAATATCTGCAACCTGCTCATCAGTGGGAATATACTCAAGCTTCAAAACTCCCTTCTGAACATAGTCTCT
>CM076574.1:1323908871-1324190851 GCA_034641835.2 Pinus albicaulis | reverse complement strand
CAATTATGCTCACTAGAAATTCCAACATCAAAATCATCTATTTCGCATGTCCAAAAATTCTTGGACAATCATTCCAAGGTTTTGAAACTCCAAAAGGATTCCCACCTATTCGTGATCATGATCATGCTATTCATTTGATGCCAATAAGTGTTCCTCCAAACATCGTGCCTTATAGATATCCTTATGTCCAAAAGAGCGAAATTGAACGTATGATTGCAGAAATGTTAGAGGCGGGTATAATTCAACCTAGTCAAATTTCTTTCTCTGCTCCTGTAGTATTGGTAGCTCAATAAGATCTCCATTGGTAGTATTGGTAGTACTGGTAGTATTGGTAGCTCAATAAGAAGGATGGATCATGGTGCATGTGTTTGGATTATAGGGAGCTCAATAGGCTCACCATTAAAGATAAATTTCCCATTCCTATGATTGATGAATTATTGGATGAATTACATGGAGAAATTTATTTTACCAAATTGGATCTTCGTTCAGGGTATCATCAAATTAGAATGAAGACTGAAGATATTCTGAAAACAACATTTCGAACTCATGAGGGTCATTAAGAAAATTTGTGCTAGTATTTTTTGATGATATACTAATCTACAATAGGTCTTGGAAGGATCATGTTGAACATGTTGACAGGGTGCTCAAACTATTGCAGGAGAAACAATTATATGCAAAAACATCCAAATGTTTCTTTGGAGTACAAGAGGTGGAATATTTGGGTCATATTTTATCTCACAAGGGTGTTAAGGTAGACCCTAACAAAATTAAAGCCATTAAGGAATGGAAAGTCCCCACAACCATAAAGCAGTTGCGAGGATTTCTCGGGTTAACAGGGTATTATTGAAATTTTGTTAAGAATTATGGGAGAATAGCAGCACCTCTAACAACATTATTGAAGAAAGATGCATTTTCATGGACTCCTGAAGCAACTAAGGCCTTTGAAGATCTTAAAGAGACAATGTGCCTAGCACCAGTCTTAGCTACACCAAACTTCACAAAAACCTTTATTGTGGAATGTGATGCCTCAGGAAATGGAATTGGTGCAGTTTTAATGCAGGAAGGAAGACCCATTGCTTTTGAAAGTCGTCCAATCAAAGGAAAGTATTTACAGAAACCTATTTATGAGAAGGAAATGTTAGCCATACTACATGCACTAAAGAAATGGCGAACTTACCTAATGGGAAGACACTTCAAGGTAAAAACTGATCATGATAGTCTTAAACACTTTTTGGAACAAAGACTATCTTCAGAAGAGCAGCAAAAATGGGTCACAAAGATGTTGGGTTATGACTTTGAAATAATATAAAAAAAAGGAAGCTAAATGTTGTTGCAGATGCACTCTCAAGAAAGAATGAAGAGGTGGAAGCATTGCTTTGTGCCATTTCTATTATCCAACCAGATTGGATAACCGAAGCAAGAGATGAATGGAAGAAGGACAAAGACGTGTGGACACTCATTCAAAAGTTGCAGCAAGATCCTAGTACATCTGATACATTTAGTTGGAAAAATGATTCCTTATGGTACAAAGATCGCTTATATCTTTGTAAGAATTCCTAACTAAAACAAAATATTCTTCTGGAATTGCACACTTCTCCTTTAGGAGGACACTCAGGATTTTTAAAAACTTACCACAGGGTGAAGAAAGAATTTTTTTGGGATGGCCTTAAATCTGATATTCAAAAGTTTGTGGCGTAATGTTTGGTTTGCCAGCAGAATAAAGTGGAGACAATTAAGACCCCGGGACTTCTACAACCTTTATCCATTCCAAGTCAGCGTTGGGAGGAGATTTCAATGGATTTTATCACAGGTTTACCTAAGTCTGAAGGAAAGAATGTCATCATGGTGGTAGTTGATAGACTTACCAAGTATGCACACTTTTGTGTATTATCTCATCCATTTAAAGCAAGTACAGTTGCTACTACATTTATGGACAGAATTCAAAAGCTACATGGAAGCCCAAGGGTTATTGTGAGCGACAGAGATCCCATTTTTACTAGAAATTTTTGGACGGAGTTATTTTCTTGTTTGGGTACTCAATTAGCTCATCGCTCATCTTATCATCCTCAATCTGATGGTCAAACTGAGATAGTAAATAAATGTTTGGAAGGATATCTTCGTTGTTTTGTATCTGATAAACAAACACAATGGGTCAAGTGGTTACCTCTTGCCGAATGGTGGTATAACACTTCCTTCCATACTGCAGCAAAAATGACCCCATTTATGGCACTTTATGGATATCATCCACCATCCACCACATCATCTTTAAGGGAAAATTCGAAGGTTCAAGCAGTGGAAGATCACATCGAGCATCAGCAAGAAGTTCTCCAACTCTTAAAGGATAACCTGAATTTGGCACAAAATCGAATGAAACAACAGGCAGATCAACATCGTAGTGAGAGAAGTTTTGATGTAGGAGATTGGGTATTTTTACGGCTACAACCATACAAACAAATGTCCCTCAAGCAAGCAAAGAAGGATAATAAATTATCGCCAAAGTACTATGGTCCGTACAAGGTGTTGCAAAAGATTGGTACTATGGCATACAAATTGGAGCTTCCTGCTTCTTCACGAGTACATCCAGTTTTCCATGTTTCATGCTTAAAGAAGGTTATAGGTGAAAATCTTCCGGTTCAAACAATATTGCCAGAACTTGATGAGGAAGGAAAAATCATATTGGAACCTAAAGCGGTCACGGAAACAAGAACTCGACAGCTACGGAATCGATCAATTTCAGAGTATCTCGTCAAGTGGAAGAACTTACCCACCGAAGATTCTACATGGGAGGATGAGAAGTTTATACAGAAGCACCCAGAGCTACTCAAGCATTGAGGACAACACTTTTTTGAAGGAGAGGGGCATTTTAGGTCCCTATATTACTAGTATAGTCCCTTATTGTTATTAGTGTAACCCCCTTATTGTTATTATTGTACCCTTGTAACCCCCATTTTGTTATTATTGTGCCCTTAAATTATTATTGTTAGGTCGGATAGGATTACATTGTGGCCCCATGGACTCCTAGATATAGAAAGGAGGTTTTTTAATTTGAATCATCCAAGAATTTTTCATTCATGTAATGTATTGGAGGTTGCCCCCTTGAAGTGGCTTATTTCTAAGGCGTTGATATATATTTTCTTCTCTTTTTGGAGCTGGACTAATTGCAAAGGATGTGAACTTGTTTTCTTTTAGGGTAGTTGTTAAGTGTAGGGTTTGGTTGATTGTTTTGGTTGGGTAATATGATTAAGTAGAATAGATGGAATGAGGAAATATTTAATTCATTGGGCTATGGAGTCTATAAAATTCATGGAAAGTTCAACAATGGATCGGGGAGCATCACAGGGAAAATCTAGCATGGTCGATGGATTTTCAAGGTTGATGGGAAATGAGATGGACATCAAGTTTGTGAACAGAAGTAGGGCAAAGGGAAATCAAGTATCGTTTGTAATGTAATTTTAACAAGAAGAGACTTAAATACCATTAGCATAAAGAAGTAATTAATAGACAGGGCACACCAATAACTCTTTGATTCAACTCAAGAAAATAAGAATTTCAAACAAACATTCCAATGAAATATAGAAGGCAAGAAACTCATTTAACTTCTAGTGATTTCACCTTCAAGGTTAGAAAACATTTAAGATAAACACATAACTCTAATCAAGGAAGAGGGAACTCCTAAACATCATTGATCATAGCTATAAAGATCTTCAAAACAATTATTTAAGCATGGAAAAAGAGTATGATCGAAACATAGCCTCTTTGGAAAACCTAAACAATGGTACTTCAAAGAGAGACCTCAAGAACAGTGTTTTAGTGATATCAAACAAACAGGGCTAACCATAAAACATCTAAGGTATCTACTGTATTGAACCATTCATGAGATAAACAAGCTTGGGTGGGTCTAGAGAGCAATTAAGGGTTCTCTAAATTGACCTAGCAGAGGAAAAAATAAGGACAGTGAAGAAAAAACAGAGCTAAGGCGCCTTTGGAGAACATTTCTTAGTCTAAATCCTTTGTCCTACTGCAACATAGAATCATGGAACATAATGAAACACAAGAAAACAATAACTGAATAGAATCACTTCACAATTAACCAAGCTCAAGGATCCTGCAAGCTAGCCTCCTCCATCAACAAGAAAAACAAGCCATTCACAAGCTCCACAACATGTAATATTCCTAAATTAGCTTCAGCTAATGGGAATATTAATTTTGCTCTTAAAACTTAGATTGATGAATAAATGGGCAAGGAGGCTCATAATTTACTCAAATATAAATAAAAATCCCTCCTAATGTGAAAAGGGATCATGAAATAACCAGATCAAGCATCCACATGTGTGAACAAGGTTTAGACTATGTGGACAAGGTCAAGTTTGACCAAGTCAACATGATTTATTCTCAAATAAGTGGATCCTAAATGAAGCCAGCTCAATGTGAATAGAGATCAATCCAGTGAGTCAAAATGAAGGCACCTTGAGTGTGAAAAGGGACAAGGCATGAAGATTCAGTTAAGGTTGACTAAGCCAACAAACATGTCTAGATACATTGAACCACTTTGATGGAAAACACAGTTTTAGTGGAGAAGCCTTTGCATGGAAGCAATCTCATAGTGGGTGGGACCCTTGGTGAGGAAGCTCATCAATTATATAATGAAGGAGATGGAAAGCATATGGACATATTTGAGATTATATTTTTATGTGGTCTTCTTAGACTTCCTGCATACTTGGCCGTTTAGCTAAGCTGTTGCATTGCTTAGTGCAAGGGTTTTCCCGGGTGGGGATTCCCTACTCTTTCTTGGAGATCTTGTTTGAGAAATCTAAGAGGAGACTTCTGATCTGAATTTTCCACTACCTAGAGATGGACCAAGCACCTACCTTCATAAAAAACACATTTCCTTCATAAAAACTGCATTATTTCTTAAGGTGTGCAGTGGAAGGGGTCAAAACCCCATTTTGAGGAGCTAGTTTCCCAAGAGGAGGATCAACCTTTCTTTGGGAGATCTAGAGGAAGAGAATACAGAAATTTATTTGTATGTTCAGCCATTATTATGCATATCTTCAGCTATACAGCGTGATTCAGCCACAGATTTGCAGCAGCTTTCTCTTGTATATATTTTATGTCAAGAAACCTTTGCCGAGTCTTTTTGGATATGTGTAAAAGAGATTATATCTCTGTTTTTATGCCTCATTGAGTACTATAATAATAAGATCTGATTTATTTTTCTATTTTCTGAGTTTTACCTCCATTAAACTGCAGAGTCTCTTATGCAGCAACTTCGGTATTTTGCAGTCTTGGGGTTTTGTCAATTTTAAGTTGTTTTGAGCATGGGAGGCATGTTTAACTAGGCTAAAAGAATTAGTTTCTAAAAATATTTTACATGCATGTCCTATATTTTATATTATAAGGGAAACAACCATTATTTTTCACTGTTATAGCTCAATATTCAAAAAATAAATTTTTTGAGGCCAAAACTGCTGCTTTTCCCCACTTGGTGACATTGTAAAAAGGCATAGTTTTTTTCTGTGATTTTTCTATGGAATCCATGTGTTTAAATACACTATATGATTTGATTAATTTCTGCTCTCCAACTTTGGAATACCTTAAGATATTCTTATTGTTGTAGAAAATCTCGGTTTTGGGATATTACAGTGGTATCAGAGCAACAATCTTGACTCAGCCTGTGAGCTTCAATCATCATGGAGTATTCTCATGGGGAGGAGGATATTTTTATAAGAAATCAAAGAAAACCCTTGTTTTCTAGAGAAATGAGGTTTTCAAATCTTCTTTTTCCAAATCTGCAGGTTAGAAGCAAGGGCATCAAAGAAATGAGGAGGGAGAAATCTAAAAATCCCTTAGCAAGATCTATACAAGAGGAAGATTCTAAGTCCTCATCTTATGGATATGAGCACTCAACCATATCATCATATCTACCACATTCTATCAACAATTTCTTCATTAATAGGAAGAAAGGAGATATGCTAAAGAGAGATACTCTTGGTGATTATTTGCAGGAATATGAAGCTCAATTTGAGGAGTTCAAAGATCACTTGAATTTCCAAGGGTTTTGCCAAATAAAGGAGGAAAGGAGCACAAGGAGAAAGAAGCAAGGTGAGGGTATATTTTTTCTATCTACTTTTTATGGATCACCTCTATGTCCAGCTAGGGCTTGGGTGAACGAGCTAGACACCTTTGTGCAACAACATCAAGTTTCAGAAATTGAAGCCATCAAAGTAGTAGCACTGCATTTTGAGGGTAAGGTCTATGCTTGGTGGTTGTTTGAATCATTTTCCTTAAGGAATTCAAATACATCTACTTATGCAAGGTTCAATAAAATATTAGTAGAGAAGTTTGATTATATTTCATGTGAAACATCTTCTATTGAAACTATCAAACCACATCAAACAAAACTTTTGCATGAGTTGGGAGGGTCTATATATCCGAATCCATTTCTGAAAACCACTGAAGAGGAGGTGAGCTTGTTTGATAATTTTCCAAGGGAAATATCTCCTTTGGATGAAGGGCTTTCAAAAGAAGACCAAGATCTAAGGTCTCTTGTTGAAGATAAGTCAACTTTAACTATTGAAGAGGAGAAAGGGAAGGCAGGAGAGGATAACACAGTCATGACAAGGGAACCTCAAGCACCTCATGAAGAAGTGGATGGAGCACTTGCTCCAAGAAAAGAAACCCTTGCACTCTTGCAAGGAGTTCCAAAATTTCTCACACCTAGAGCTCTTGGCATAACACATGAGCAACATGTACCATCATTGTCAAATTATGAGATCTTGAGGATAGAAGGAGGAAAAGAGGAGGAAGGGTATCACAAGATGAAGAGCATGTACCCTTCTCTATTTCAAATTTTGAAGGAACAAAGAAGGCAAGAGGACCTATGCAATAAAGGTAGGGGAAAATCTGTCCACCTACATCCACATCCTACTCTATGCCTTCATGCCTCTTTGCAAGGAGCCATTTCAGCAGGAAGACCTCCTGATTGGAGGAAAACTAAAGTGTTCTCTCAACTATATGCAGCAGCAACATATTTGTCTAGAGATGGAACCTTAGAAGGATCCACTACAGCGCTGAGAATAATTGATGGAAGACTAAGAAAATTTCTGAAATTGACCTTGCTATCTTCCATTCATCTATTTGTGTTGGAAAGGATAGATTCAGAAATCTGTGTTTATATGAGCATAGTATCAAAAGGCTGCTCCATAGCTTTGGAGAAGCAAAGGATACTCCAATATATAATGAAAATTTCTGAACATAACAAAAATATATTTTCATTTTTGTATGCAGGATCAAAATTGTGGAAGTTTTGGAGGAAGAGAACCTTTCAAAAGGAGGGTGACTCTCCTAAAATTCAATCTTGCCTTGAGAAAGATCCATTGCAAGAGAGGTAGAAAAAGAAAGGTGGGAATACTCCAACATGTGACTTTTACATCAAGCATGTCAAGGAGGAGAGCCATCATATGACAGATGTATCATTTCATACTCCTACAACGCTGTCAATGTTGGGAAGCCTAGACCCTTATTGGAAGTCCCAACTCTTGATGGAATATTCCATGGACCTATTCACATGTAAGGTTCTTGATGGGCAAGCAATGGATGGAAAGTATAAGGTAGTTAATGGAATCATTTATGTTCATGATCAGATCTACTTAACTAAAGGTTCCAAGCTCAAGAAAAAACTATTTAACACAACCTATGAGGTCTTGCTTTCAAACCCCACTGGTTTCATTAGAACATATCATACTATATTAGATAGATTCATGTGGGAAAATTTCAAAGAGGAGATGCACTCTCATATGAGTAAGTGCATGGATCATTTGTTGGTTGAGGAGGAACATAGATCTTGGAAAGAGTTATCATTATCACCTTCTTATTCATTGAGTGTGAGAGGGAGCTCAACCATGGGCTACCTTGCTGATTTTAAACAAGTGTATGATAAACATTGTATTGATGAACCTCATGATGTATTTATTATATACTTGCATTTTCTTAACACTCATGTGCAGGTCTTGGCTCCAAGAGGGGGCACTTTTGCTAATGGGCTTCATGAGCCACTTTGGGCCATGAACAATGTTGATGTTGGCCATTCTTTGGGAGATATTGGAGATATGATGTACTCCTCATGGTGTTATTCATCAACACCAACCATCATACACCTTCTCCAAGCATGCAAGAAGGATGGGGCAACAAAAAAGTGTTGGGGAGAACGCTTGTCATATCATATTATATGGCAGTTAGGAGGAAATTGCGCTGGTTTCACATGAGGGACCATTGTCCTTCTCCCTTATTGTATATGGCAGCTAGCATGATCTTACTTATGATCCCACATGCTGAAGATGTTCTTATATTTTTTGGGAACATGGTTGGAGGAGAGACACATTTGTTGGGTGTGTTCTTGGGGGAAGAGAGTCCCTACATTTTCTGCACTACATGTTCTAAGGGGAGCACGGGAAACTATATGGCCACCATTGTAGACCACTTGTTTCTTTATGATGGGGACCATATGTTTGGTTGGAGCACTTGGGGCATGCCTCTCATGAACAATTGGGAGGAGCTTTTATATGAATTACCAAGCTGGAATATGCTTCATTTTATTTGGATGATATCATGGAGGAGGGAGACCTTCATTGATGATGAAATTCCCCATGATTGTCATCACTTTTATCTTGAGAAGGCCATGGATAAGCAAGGAGGTTTCCACATAGAACTTCCATTCTTTTATAAGGAAGGCCCTTGGGGTTATTCACCAAAGGCCACCTTGCACACTTGGGAGGAGCCATTGGGAGATGGAATTTTTGTAGAAATTCTGAAGTAATGGGGGAGACTATTAGATGAAAAGGCCACAAGAGAAGGAGGGGAGATTTTGCAGCACCCTTAGAGTTTCTTGAGGACAAGCAACATTTGGGAGGGGGAGACTGTAATATTCCTAAATTAGCTTTAGCTAATGGGAATATTAATTTTTCTCTTAAAACATAGATTGATGAATAAATGGGCAAGGAGGCTCATAATTTACTCAAATATGAATAAAAATCCCTCCTAATATGAAAATGGATCATGAAATAACCAAATCAAGCATCCACATGTGTGAACAAGGTTTATACTATGTGGAAAAGGTCAAGTTTGACCAAGTCAACATGATTTATTCTCAAAGAAATGGATCCTAAATGAAGCCAGCTCAATGTGAATAGAGATCAATCCAACTAGTCAAAATGAAGGCACTTTGAGTGTGAAAAGGGATAGGGCATGAATATTTAGTCAAGTTTGACTAAATCAACAAATATGTCTAGATAAATTGAACCATCTTGATGGACAACGTAGTTTTAGTGGAGGAGCCTTTGCATGGAAGCAACCTCATAGTGGGTGGGACCATTGGTGAGGAAGCTCATCATTTATATAATGAAGGAGATGGCAATCATATGGAAATATTAGAGATTATATTTTTATGTGGTCTAATTATACTTCCTGCATACTTGGCTGTTTAGCTAAGTTGTTGCACTGCTTAGTGCAAGGGTTTTCTCGGGTGAGGATTCCCTACTCTTTCTTGGAGATCTTGTTTGAGAAATCTAAGAGGAGACTTCTGATATGAATTTTACACTACCTGGTGATGGGCCAAGCACCTACCTTAAGCTAAAATTCATTCCCTTCAGAAAAATTGCGTTATTTCTTAAGGTGTGTTGTGGAAGGGGTCAAAACCCCATTTTGAGGAGCTAGTTTCCCAAGAGGAGGATCAGCCTTTCTTTGGGAGAGCTAGATGAAGATTCTAAAGCCATTTCTTTGTATTTTCAGCCATTATTATGTAGATCTTCAGCTATATAGTGTGATTCAGCCACATACTTGCAACGAATTTCTCTTATATATCTTTTCTGTTAAGAAACCCTTGCGGGGTCTTCTTAGATCTGTATAAAAGAGATTAGATCTTTGTTTTTATGCCTCATTGAGTAATATAATAAGAATATCTGATTTATTTTTCTATTTTCTGATTTTTACCTCCATCAGAATGCGTAGTCTCTTATGCAGCAACTCCGGTATTTTGCAGTCTTGGGGTTTTGTCAATTTTAAGTTGTTTTGAGCATGGGAGGCCTGTTTAACTAGGATAAAGGCATTTGTTTCTGAAAATATTTTACATGCATGTCCTATATTGTCTATTATAAGGTAAAAAGTGTTATTTTTCACTATTATAGCTCAATATTCAGAAAATAACGTTTTTGAGGCCAAAACTACTACTTTTCCCCACTTGGTGACATTGTAAAAAGGCATAGTTTGTTACTATGAATGTTGTATGGAAGCCATGTGTTTAAATACACTACATTAGTTGATTATTTTCTGCTATCCAAATTTGTAATACCTTAAGGTATTCTTATTGTTGTAGAAAATCCTGGTTTTGGGATATTACACAACACAATTTCTCTACAACCTCCAAAAGACTATGTATTGGTCCAAAGAGTCACCAAACTCCAATTTTTTACAATGAATCCCTCATGCTATATTTATTTAGAAAAGGAGGGCAAAAACCATAGATAGGGTTGGAAAATGTCAAAATCGTTCATAAATGTCATTAATGCCCAACAGACCATGCAAGGCCCAAGGCACAAAATATCCCATGAAATAAATGCCAAAATAGCTCCTAGAACCTAATTCTAGAGTGAGTTTCCTAAAAAAACATTAAAATATCATTTTGAAATTAATGAGTGTGTTTTGCTAACTTTTGGCCAAAAACACACAGCAAGGTCTAAAAGTGCAGCACCTTCACAAGCTGAAAATGGGTCCACTTGCAGCCAAGTTTTGGTGACCTTCCCGATGTCGGATTTTTCTCCGGGATGGCCCATTGGAAATCTTGATAAGTCTAATTTCCAAATATACCTTTTTACTTCTTATTGAGCTCCTATAACCAGTCCAAAAATCCAAATTATAAAAACTGCTATAAGCGCAGCGCCAAGCCTAAAAATGAGGCAGAAAGGTGAAAAATGAGGTGTATTTTGGCCTTTTGAGGGGTCAAAAATGCTCCAAATGCTCTGAAATTCGGTGAGCATACTGTACTAGACATGAGGATTCCAAAAATGAAAATTTATCCCTCTGAGGATGTCTGAGGGAAAATCGTAGCACCAGGGGTGCTGCGCTTATTGGCCTCCAAATTCACAAAAAACAAAAAATTGTCAAAATTCTCCCAAAATTTATGGACACCTTCCTCATGGGGTTTGAGAATCCTGTAGAAAATCTTGAGGTAAGATTCAAAGGTTTACTTGGTATTTTTCCTCTTTGAGTGCCTGTTTCTTGGCAAGGTATCTCTTGAGTTTAACCTTTGTAATTTGATTTTGCAATGCATAGTGCTTGGTTATCTTCTTTTGGAGGTTAAGGTCTATTTTCATCTTCTTCACTATTATCAACACCTTCACTGTTGTGGTATTACTTGGTGTCACTGTCATCACTAGCATCATTATCAATTTACACATTCTCTACCTCTGTACCGTCTTCTGCATTGTCCTTTGTATCATCATAGATCTCACTGTTTTGATTTACTGCATGGTCATCATGGCTGCTATCCTAATTTTCACCTCCATCTATATCCATGTATTTTGTCTCATGGCTGGCCTCTTCCTCCTCATCACTAAGAGCCTCACTGTTTTCATGGATTCTAGGCTCATTTTCACCATCATCACCCTCACTACTTTCAATCTCCATGTTTTCTGCTTCATTTGGGCTTGCCTCATCATCACCCTCTTCTTCATAATCACTCTCTTGCTTACTGCCACTTCCTGCTTCATTTGATGCATTGAGAAAAGATGGGGAAGGGAGGTTTTCTTGTAAATGAATGGGATGGAGGTGTGGGTTTATGAATTATTCCCTTTTGAGCTTTGATGAAGGGTGAACTTGAACTCACTGTACTTACCCTAATTGACACCTTTTTAACTGATATTTTTTTGCTTGGAGGTCAAAGAGAGTGCTTGTCATGAGGGCTTAGGGTTTCTAGACACTAAGGTTTGATTAACTTCCTTTAATCATAAATTCATGAATTTCACTTTAGGAGGAGGAAAAATATCCACTTACCACTTTAGACTTCTTTTTAGGTCCTTGGATGCAGCTTGGAGGGGTATTTTTGGATTTTTGACAATTTTGGCAAGTGAAAGAGGATTTCTGGCCTAGGCGTAGCACCTGAATGCACTGTCAGGTCGTTTCTGCCATAAGCGTAGTGCCTGAACACGTTTAGGTCACTTCTGCCATAAGCATAGCGCCTAAACTTTTTTTCAGGTCCCTTTCTACCATAAGAGCTACGCCTTCCTCTATAATTGCAGTGCATTGCAAATTTGCACAAGAAATTCCTCCCTAAGCGTAGTGCCTGACCCTGTGCGCGTAATGCATTTTGCAGAGAGAATTTGGAGGACTTTGCGATGTCCAAATTGGGCCCATTATAGCTTGTTGGAAATATTATCCTGTATACTTTCCAGATATACCATTTTTTCTCTGATTGGAGTTGATTTGATATGTCAAAAGTTGATTCTACCAAGATTGGTCAAAAAGTGTTGAATGATGGTGCAGAAATGCAAAGTGCTGGTTCAGAAAACTTTTGGAAACCTTCCTCAACTCTAAATTGAGCTCATGATATCTCATGGGAAATATATCCAAGTCTAGCTGTGATTTGACTCATCAAGAAAGTCATTTGGACACTACTGCTATGAGAAAATCTGATTTTCCCAAGGTCACTCCAGTAGTGCAGCAATTCTCCCATGACACCTGTATTTTTGACATTTATCCAAAACCATGATACTTGTGTAAATACCGAAGGATTTTTTTATTCTTGGACCTATTATGGACAACAACCTCTCTCACTTTTGTCAGATTCATCTATGTTTGGCCAGAAACATAGTTTGAAGAAAAACTGGCCTTAGGTGTGGCAAATGATTTGTCCTTTTGAAAGAATTCTTGGAAAATGACAGAGGCATGGTGTTTATGAGGTGGTAGGGATTTATTCTTGCTGATATGACCTTCTAAAACTTCTACAAAATTTTCAAGCTTGTCCATTACCTCATATGCAGACTCTGAAACTAAATGATAATCTTATTTGGAAATGATGACCTTGGAATACATGAAACCCTAATTGACCTAGTGGGGGTTTCTTTGACCTCTCTTTGACTGAAAATTGGCTTGGAATATTTAAGTGAAAAATAGATCATTTATCAAGTGGTGTAATGAATATTCAAAATCCAATGTACTTGATTTATCTAAAGAGCCTACAGATATCGTTTTGAGACCATCAATGCTTGAGGAATTTTTGGGACTCATGGGAATGAATTAGGCTTATAGGAAAACCCTAGATGGAAAATGGATTCATAGGCAAGGGAAAAATAGAGTAATGAGATTACGGGTAGGAAAAATTATGGAAATGAGAGGCACAAGCCATTTGGAGTCTGGAGGAGTTACAAGGTGATCATGAAATGGAAAACAGGTAGGATAGTGGAAATTTCTCTCTAAGGATAATGAAGACAGTGAGATTTCTAAAACTCACAATGTTCATGGAATTTTGTTTTTAGAAATATAGGATAAGTATTTATTCATCCACAAAATAGAAAAAAATTACTGATGAATAAAAGTGGCTCCACTTGGGGAGGGCAACTCCTTTTTAGGAGGTGTCCAGAACTTTAGATATCTGGGTTTATGAAGACCAGTGCCTCATCCATTGGGCATATTTTTCTTCTTTCATTTGCTGATGTTTATTTTGAAGTTATGATCTCAAGAATATAAAAACCATGATTACTTCAACTTCATATCTACCTACCCATCCTACTTGCCTAACATTTTTTCTTCCTTGGGTGCACTTGGATGAGCAAACCCTTGACATTCTTTTCTTTTGAAAGCAAAAAAAAACTATCTACTTGTACCCTTATTGCCTCCAAGAGTTTAGATTATGCTAGTGAACTCTTTTATTCTCTACCTGGACTATTTTACTGTCAAGATTAAGCTATTTGATAGAATTCATTCTCTAAGCTATTGACATGAAATTTAAAACATGGTTTAAATCAGGATTAAGCAATCTCATTTACCTTGGGATGTGGCATTAGGACAAGCTGCACACAAACATTATTTTTGTACAAAAAAAAATAGAAATATGAGGGTTGTGATCTATCATTTGTTAAGCCTCCCATCTTTTTCTTTGGTTCAGATTTGAGGATGGAGAACCAATATATTTTCTTCCTAATATATCCCTATTGACAAGTCAAGTTTAGATGTTTTGACAAGCTCTCTTTCACTAACCTATCAACACAAATTTAAAACATGTTCAACCATGATTAGGCTAGATGACTGAACAATACCTTCTTTTTGAACAAGTAGTGGCATCTAGGCTTGCACACTTTTAGTATTGCTATTTTTGGTATGGGACTGTACCTCTTTTTTCCATTTCCCCTCTTTTTCTTCTTTTCTCTGTTTTTGTTTTTTCATTTTGAATCAACATTCTAAGACTAAAAACTAGAAATATGCTCATAGTGTTGAGCTTATTTGCATTCCTATCTATCCTAATCTAACCTATACGTGATATACATTCATCTGGTGTACTCTCTTTTCCAATACAACCAATCACGAATATGATTCCATGAGGGATCTTGGTACAACTCTTTAAGGGTTTTGAAAAAATCAAAAGGCCACTCCCACCTCACTTGTGTTTGAACAGTAGTGCCTAAACTTTTTTTTAAACCTTGCATCAAACTAATCTTGACATATTTTACTCCCTCTTCAATCGCCTCTAAGAAAATAGAAAAGTGATCTTGAAATAATACATGACCTAGAGAATTTAGGAAATAAGCTTGATCCAGGACTGCTTTTTTCTCCACTTTGCTCAACTTGGGACTCTTTTGGGAAAGAAACTCCACCTCTTCCTCATGATCATCTGCACTGTCAAACTCATCATATGTTGTAATGTTATCCTCTAACAAACTTGATGTGCTTTGATAGAGTGGGCTAAAATATGTGTGAAGGCCATCATATTGATGAGCAGGAGCACTCTTGGACAATAAATCTTCCCGAGAAGGTAGTGGAACAACTCTCATGCGATTATCAACTTCTATGCCTTCATCTGCAATTTTTAATTCAATGTAACTTGGTGGCTGAAAATATGGAGTTAAGGAGGATTCCATGTTCCAAATTATTTCCTCAACCATTTCAAGAGAAGGCTTCCCATTGACAACTTTCTCAAGAAGTTCATCATCCTCCTCAACCTGAACATCAAAACTTAAAGATTCTAAACTTTCAAGGCTTTCCTCATTAGTGTCATAGGTGACCTGTATTAGCTGATTACTACTTTCAAGCTGATGATAGTGAACTTCATCCCACAAATCAACTATTTATTGCTCTGCAAGATCAGCTTCTATTTGGAGATCATCATCATCATCAGACTGATAAAAATTTGGAGAAACATCAACATAAATAATGTCACCAATCAAACAAATTGGATTACCAGTTTGTTATTCTTTGAATTGATCTACAATTTCACTTTTTGACTTATGGTGGACAAGATTAGCAGGAGAATGAGCATAAATGTTTTGTTCACATGAAGGCTTAGAGGCTGGCTAAATTTTTAGCATCTGATTTATTTCCTCTTCAATCAAAAGAAGAGGCATTTTTCTTTTTCTTTGGATATAAGTCCAACAATTCTTTTTCTCTTGTGAAGGTTGATTTTGAGGCTGAATGTTTTCTTGAGCCTCACCTAGAAGAGATGGTGAATCATCACTTGTGCCTTCAGAGAGATCCTGTGGGTTTTCTTCTATTTCTTGATTGGGTTCTTCCTCAACTAACTCCTCTAGGCTGTCATGATAGATATCTTGAGAATGAAACTGGTGAATGGCTGCTAAGAGGTCTTCGGGATGAAAATTTTCCAAATCTTCATTATTATCTATAAGGTACTGTATGATATCCTAAGATTGATCACAACAATTTTCAGCCAAGGATAAGGATGGAGAATTTTCTTTATAATGATCACAAAATACTTTGTGGAGATCTTTTAAGGAAAACAAGCTACCAGGTTTAATCCATTCATACCATTCTCTTGCCTTACCCTCTAATGTTGCCATAAAGATTTTCATGAGGCAGTCCTCGTGCCATTCAACCTTTAACCTCCATACATGCATATGAAATTTGATGAGATGTAACAAGGCATCATCACATTCTTCATCTTGAAATATAGGCAAGTTTTTTATCTAATTTATCTGAGGCATTTTATGTGGAAATCCAGGGATATGATCTTTGTTCATTGGAGCATATCTCATTTGTATCTTTGGATGCATGTTTGTAAATCAAAAAGGGTTATTGTATCTTTTCAACCAGTCTAGAGTTCTCTACTAGTGGATTCTTTATGTCTATTGAGGGTTGCGGAGTCGCCAGGTGGAAAATTTCAACATTGTTTTCCACCATCATCATGATTGGGATTGCTTAATGCATTCCCAGGGAGAGTTTATGAGAACTAGTGGGGTCAACAAGGCTACTGAAGACCAATGGATTTTCCAGGTGGATGACATTTATTTTTTAAGGATGTTTTTGTTGTCCACCATCAACAAATAAATGCCAATCTAAGGAAGTTTATGGTTTTCTGAGGTCTTAAGGATGTCTAGGATATCATTCATTCAGAAGGTCCCACCTTGATCTCAGTTATGTTATTGTCCCTTGATTTGATAGATTGGCATACCAAATGCATAGGGTAACATCAAACCAATCTTTGGAGTCCTAGGACCTAGCCTTTCTAGACTCAAAGAGGGCTCTCTCTATTAATTTCAAAGGATGTGAACTTGTTTTATTTTAGGGTTCGATTTTAGGCTAGTTGTTAAGTGTAGGATTTGTTTGATTGTTTTGGTTGGGTAAGATGATCAAGTAGAATAGGTGGAATGAGGAAATATTCAAGTCATTGGGCTATGGAGTCTATAAAAGTCATGTAAATTTCAACAATGGATCAGGGAGCATCACAGGAAAAATCTAGCATGGTGAATGGATTTTCAAGGTTTATGGGAAATGAGATGGAAATCAAGTTTGTAAACACAAGTAGGGCAAAGGGAAATAAAGAATCCTTTGTCATGTACTTTTAACAAGAAGGGAATTAAATACCATTAGCATAAATAAGTAATCAATAGACAGGGCACACAAATAACTCTTTGATTCAACTCAAGAAAATAAGAATTTCAGACAAACATTCTAATGAAATATAGAAGGCGAGAAACTCATTTAACTTCTAGTGATTTCACCTTCAAGGTTAGAAAAAATTTAAGATAAATACATAACTCTAATCAACGAAGAGGGAAATCCTAACCATCATTGATCATAGCTATAAAGATCTTCAAAAAAATTCTTTAAGCATGGACAAAGGGTATGATTGAAACATAGCCTCTTTGGCAAACCTAAACAATGGTACTTCAAAGAGAGACCTCAAGAACAGTGTATTAGTGATATCAAACAAGCAGGGCTAACCATAAAACATCTAAGATATATATTTTATTGAACCATTCATGAGATAAAAAAGCTTGGGTGGGTCTAGAGAGAAATTGAGGGTTCTCTAAACTGACCTAGCAGAGGAAAACATGAAGGCAGTGAAGAACAAACAGAGCTAAGGTGCGTTTGAAGAACATTTCTTAGTCTAAATCCTTTGTTCTACTGCAACATAGAAGCATGAAACATAATGAAACACAAGAAAAAATAACTGAATAGAAGCACTTCAGCATTAACCAAGTTCATGGATCCTGCAAACTAGCCTCCTCCATCAACAAGAAAAACAAGCCATTCACAAGCTCCACAACACCAATTTCTCTTCAACCTCCAAAAGACTATGTATTGCTCCAAAGAGACACCAAAAGCCAAATTTTTACAATTAAGCGCTCATGCTATATTTATTTAGAAAAGGAGGGAAAAAACCCTAGATAGGGTTGGAAAATGTCAAAATCACTCATAAATGTCATTAATGCATAACAGACCATGCAAGGCCCAAGGCACAAAATATCCCATGAAATAAATGCCAAAATAACTCCTAGCACCTAATTTTAGAGTGATTTTCCTCAAAAAACATTAAAATATCATTTTACAATTAATGAGTGTGTTTTGTTGACTTTTGCCCAAAAACACACAGTGAAGTCTAAAATCACAATGCCTTCACAGGCAGAAAATAGGTCTACTTGCAACCAAGTTTTGGTGACCTTCTCGATGTTGGATTTTGCTCCATCATGACCCATTGGAAAGCTTGCTGAGTCTAATTTCAAAATATACATTTGGTTTTCTTATTGAGCTTTTGTAACCTGTCCAAAAAGAAAAATTCCCAAAACTACTATAAGCATAGTGCCAAGCCTGAAAATGAGGCAGAAAGGTGAAAAATGAGGTGTTTTTTGGCCTTTTGAGGGGTCAAAAATGCTCCAAATGCTCTGAAATTTGGTGAGCATATTGTACTAGACATGAGGATTCCAAAAATGTAAATTTTTCCCTCTGAAGATGTCTGAGAAAAAAGCGTAGCGCTAGGGGTGTTGCGCTTATAGGCCTCCAAATTCACAAAAAGCCAAAAATTGTCAAAATTCTCCCAAAATTGGTGGACACCTTCCTCATGGGGTTTGAGAAGCCTGTAGAAAATATTGAGGCAAGATTCCAAGGTTTACTTGGTCTTTTGCCTCTTTGAGTGCTTGTAACTTGGCAAGGGCTCTCTTGAGTTTAGCCTTTGCAATTTGATTTTGCAATGCATAGTGCTTGGTTATCTTCTTTTGGAGGTTAAGGTCTCTTTTCATCTTCTTCACTATTATCATCACCTTCACTATCATGGTAGTCATTGGTGTCACTTTCATCACTAGAATCATTATCATTTTGCACATTCCCTACCTCTATACTATCTTCTACACTGTCCTTTGTATCATCATAGATCTCACTTTTTTGATTTCCTGCATGGTCATCATGGTTGTTGTCCTGATTGTCACCTCCATATATCTCCATGTCCTTTGTCTCATGGTTGACCTCTTCCTCCTCATCACTAAGAGCCTAATTGTTTTCATGGCTTCTAGACTCATTTTCACCATCATCACCCTCACTACTTTCAATCTCCATTTTTTCTTCTTCATTTTGGCTTTCCTCATCATCACCCTCTTCTTCATAATCACTCTCTTTCTTACTGCCACTTCCTTCTTCATTTGATGCATTGGGAGAAGATGGGGAAGGGAGGTTTTCTTGTAAGTGAATGGGATGGAGGGGTGGGTTTATGAATTATTCCCTTTTGAGCTTTGATGAAGGGTGAACTTGAACTCACTATACTTACCCTAATTGACACCTTTTTTACTGATATTTTTTCTTGGAGTTCAAAGAGAGTGCTTGTCATGAGGGCTTAGGGTTTTTGGCCACTAGGGTTTCATTAACATCCTTTAATGATAAATTCATGAATTTCACTTGAGGAAGAGGAAAAATATCCACTTACCACTTTATAATTCTTTTCGGGTCCTTGGATGCAGTCTGGAGTGGTCTTTTTGGCCTTTTGACAATTTTGGCAAGTGAAAGAGGATTTTTGGCCTAGGCACAGCGCCTGAACGCACTGTCAGGTCGTTTCTACCATAAGCGTAGTGCCTGAATGCATTCAGGTCACTTTTTCCATAAGTGCAGCTCATGAAATTTTTGTCAGGTCCCTTTCTGCCATAAGCGCAGTTCTTGCCTCTGTAAGCGTGGCACAATGAAAATTTGCACAAGAAATTCCTCCCTAAGCGTAGTGCCTGACCCTGTACACATAGCGCCTTTTGTAGAGGTAATTTTGTGGTCTTAATGATGTCTAAATTGGGCCAATGATAGCTCGTTGAAATAATATCTTGTCTAATTTCCATATATACCATTTTTTTCTATGATTGGAGTTGATTTGATATATCAAAAGTTGATTCTCCCAATACTGGTCAAAAAGTGCTGAATGATGGTGCAAAAATGATGAGTGCTGGTGCAGACAACTTTTTGAGACCTTCCTCATCTACAAATTGAGCTCATAATAGTTCATTGGAAATATATTCAAGTTTAGTTGTCATTTTACACATCAAGAAAGTCATTTGGACACTCCATCTATGAGAAAATCTAATGTTCCCAAGGTCACTCCAACAATGCAACAATTCTCCCACGACACCTGTATTTTTGACATTGCTCCCAAACCATGATACATGTGTAAAAACCGAAGGAGGTTTTCCTTCTTGGACCTATGATGGACAAAAACATCTCTCAAGTTTTCCGATTCTTATATGTTTGGTCAGAAACATAGTTTGAAGCAAAACTTTCCCCAGGTGTGGCAAATGATTTGTCCTTTGGAAATAATTCTTGGAAAATGATGGAGGCATGATGTTTATGATTTGGTAGGGCTTTATGCTTGGTGATATAACATTCTAACACTTCTTCAAAAGTTTCAATTTTGTCCATTCCCTCATATGCAGACTCTGAAACTGAATGATAGTCTTCTTTGGAAATGATGACCTTGGAATACATGAAACCCTAATTGACCTAGTGGGGGGTTCTTTGACCTCTCTTTGACTGAAAATTGGCTTAGAATATTTAATTGAAAAATAGAGCATTGACCAAGTGGTGTAATGAAGATTCAAAATCCAATGTACTTGATTTATCTAAAGAGCCTACAGAGATAGTTTTGAGACCATCAATGCTTGAGGAATTTTGGGGAATCGTAGGAATGAGTTAGGCTTATAGGAAAATCCTAGATGGAAAATGGAGTAATAGGCAAGGGAAAAATAGAGTAATGAGATTATGGGTAGGAAAAAGGATGTAAATGAGAGGCACAAGCCATTTGGAGTCTGCAGGAGTTATAAGGTGATCATGAAATGGCAAAAGGGTAGGATAGTGAAAAAATTTCTCCAAGGATATTAAAGACAGTGAGATTTCTAAAACTCACAATTTTCATGGAATTTTGTTTTTAGAAATCTAGGATAAGTATTTAGTCATCCAAAAAATAGAAAAAAATTACTGATGACTAACATTACCATTGCTTGATTCATTACCTGATTCGCTGCTTGGAGAATTCTGGTCGGTTGATCTGCTTGAAGATCCATACTACTCTGAAAATATTGGAGTCCTTGCTGGTGTGACTCTATTCAGTGTATGCTCTCTTGATTCTTACTACTCCTTTTCTGCTACATCATCCTCTTCCATCAATGGTGTTTGTGCATCGGTTAGTGTCTCTACATTCCCATTCCATGACTCTTGTTCTTTGAACACAACATCTCTGGTGATGATTGTCTTCTTGGTGACAAGGTTATACAATTTTTAAGCTTTTGACTGCTGACTATAACCAATAAATATGCATTTTTCACTTTGATCATATAATTTTCCTCTTATTTGTTTAGGCACATGTGCGTAGGCTACAAATCCAAAAACTCTGAAATGAGATACATTGCATGACATACCTGACCATGCTTCTTCTTGAACTCTATTCATCACACTCTTTGTAGGAGATCTGTTTATCACATAAAAAACACATGCAACTGCTTCTGCCCAATACTCATTAGCCAAGTTTCTTGCTTTCAACATGCTCCTTGTCATGTTCATGATAGTTTGGTTCTTTATCTATGCTACACCATTCTGCTGCGGTGTGTATTTGGTTGTAAACTGTCTTCTGATTCCATTTTGTTTGTAGTACTCATGGAATGCCTTCGAATCATATTCTCCACCATGATCTGATCTCAATACCTTGATCTGTCGATCACCTTGGTTCTCCACTAAGGCTTTGAACTCTTTGAACTTTGCAAAATTTTTAGACTTCTGCTTCAAAAATTAAACCCAAGTCTTCCTGCTATAGTCATCAATAAAAGTGAGGAGGTAACAACTTCCACCAATCGACTGTGTCCTCATAGCTCCACACAAGTCGGTATGCACCAACTCAAGTGAGTTTTTTGCTCTGTAAGAAACTCCTTTTGGAAAAATTTCATGGTGTTGCTTTTCCAAGATGCAACACTCACAAGTGCTAGCAAGTTCTTTGATGGGAGGTAAACCTATGACCATCTGTTTCTGCTGCAACAATTTTAAACTGGAAAAATGCAAGTGTCCAAACCGAAAGTGCCATAACCAGTAATCATCAGAACACGTAGTTGTAAAATAAATAACTTGATCATTGTATTTCATAATTAGAGGAAAGAGACTATTCCTCTTCTTCTGCACCTTTGCAATCAGCTGCTTGCTCAGGGATTTGTCATAAATAATACATTATTTCCCCTAAAATATAACTTTGTACCCTTTCTACGCCAATTGACCAACACTTATCAAATTGTGTTTGAGTCTAGGGAAAAAATATACCTGTGATATGGCATTTTTCTCCCCCTTCTAATCACAATGTTGACCACTCCTTTTCCATCTACATCCAGAGTCTTGTCAGTCCCCAACTTTACCTCTGTCCTCACAGATGCATCCAAAACTGAAACCAAATTCTTGTTGCCTATCATGTGGTTACTGCAACTACTGTCTAATAACCAGACCTTATCAGATGGTTCATGCATGGTGTTTCATGCTAGGAACATGGAGTTAGTATCCTCTGTACTAACATTATCTCTTTGATTTCATTGATAAGTTATTTTTTCCTACAATCATGAGCATAATGACCAAATTTATTGCAATAATAACATTTCACCTTCGATTTTTCAAACCTTTTATTGTTGTGAAAGCTTTTGTTGTTGTTGCTTCCACTTTGATGCTCATGCTCTTCTCGACATCTCTGTGACCACCATAGCTTCTGCCTCGTCCTCTGCCTCTCGATCGATCTCTTCCTCAACCTCTTGAAATATAAACTTGAATTTTGAAGGAAGTTTCTAAAGTGGAATCCTTATTTCTATCTATCCTCACCTCATGCGATAGAAGGGATCCCATCAACTCATCTACTGACAGTTTTTCCAAATCCTTCTCTTCTTCTATGGTTGCTAACACAACATCAAACTTAGTAGACAAATATCGAAGAACCTTCTCAATCACTGTTCAATCTTTAACATCTTCACCATAGATTTTTAACTGATTAATGAAAAACATGACCCTATTCATGAAGGAATCAATTTTCTTTGTCTCCTTCATCTGCAGACTTTCAAAATATCTCCTAATATTCTGCAATTTAACAATATTGACTTTGGCCATACCTTGATAGCTTGTTTCCAAATTTTCCCTTCCTCTTGTATTTCTTCCATTTCTCCTTGTCTGCATTGTTGAGGGCTCATTCTTCTGCATCGTTCTAAAGTTCTGCAAACCTAAACTTGACATGATCCCACACATCATGCACTTTTAACATGGTCTCCATTTTAATAGCCCACACATCATAATCTTTCCAATGAAAGAAGGAAGTTGTGGCTAAAAATTTGTTGTGGCCATCTTGCCTCAAAAAAAAAATATTCTTTGAAAAAACCATAAATTTCTCTTATTTTTTCCTTTTAGAAACTTTGCAAAGCTCCTTTAAAAAACCCTTTCAATAAAACCCTAGATTTTATAAAAAAATTATTTTAGACAATATTTTTCATAAAATTTTATAAAAAAAAACCCTTTGATTTGTTTATATATATATATATAGAATCTTCTGAAAAAAAAATTATATAAAAAATAGCTTAAAAAAAACTTATGAATTAAAGCCCTCACTTTTGAACTGATATAAGACTTTTTTAATAAATCAAAAGCCTTGTCTTTTCATGATTTCATCCATGTATTGTCTTTTATGATTTCCCCCAAAAAACAAACAAACCACCCACGTGACTTGGAATTAAAGAACGTATATACCTTTTCAAAAGGCTCGAAGCCACATGGTTTTTGTCAGCTTTTGGTCTGCCGCATGCGATCAATACAGAAAACCACGAAATAAACTAGTTTTTCAATCAAACGTAAGTTCAACGAAATATTCGCAGGTTTTCAAAGAAGAAGTTGCGAACCTTTGATTTTTCTACATAGAAAACGTGTGGACCTCCACGTTTGCAAAAAAATTTAAAAATAGTTAGCTAGCCTTCTACTCTTGGCCTTTTTTCTCTAGCTCTGCTCACCCACGGACCTTCTGATCCTTCCTCAGCTCTGCTACCAAATTTTTGGATAGGCAGAGGATTCAAACACATAAATAACACAAATATTTCACACACAAAACAATGAGCTACGACCCTTCAATTCATCTTCAATCACTATAAATCACAATTAGAATACAATGAACCTGGGGAAGGGTATTTAACCTAAATTGACATGCACACACTCTGACATAACTCAACTTGATCAACTCTCACTTGACTCACTCTCTAACTCATTCACCAAATTTATCTATCACTCAACTTAACTAACTCACTTCACTGATTGTCTAACAATGCATGCGGGAGGTAATTATATATTTTAACACCCTCCCTTAATTACGATCACTAAACTAAAACATAACCAATTCAAACATGCCTCCTGGTATATGTCTCAACTTAGCTTACGACACCCAAGCTTATTTTTTGAAACTCAAACAAATCTACTGCTAATGGCTTTGTAAATATATCATCCAATTGATCACTCTATTTACAAGGCTTCAAGTGAACTTCTCCATTGCTCACAAGTTCTCGAATAAAGTGATATCTAGTGTCAATATGCTTGCTCTTTTGATGAAACACACTATTCTTGGATAGTGCAGTCATTGATGTTTTGTCACAATATAGCATTGTTGATCCTTGTTGTTTCTGCTTGAGTCCATCCAATACTCTTCCTAACCATACTGCTTGACATGCTGTTGAAGTTGCTGCTACATATTTTGCTTCTGCTGATGATAGTGTTACAATGGGCTGCTTCTTAGATTGCCATTCTATCACACCTGAGCCAAGATCAAACACATAACTGGATGTGCTCTTCCGATCATCCAAACTTCCTACAAAATCACTATCTGTGTATCCAATCAAATATTTCTTTTATGTACTTGAATACATTATGCCATAATCTCTCGTTCCTGCTATGTATCTCATAAATATTTTTCTAACACTCCAATGTGTGTCTTTTAGAGTCTCCATAAATTTGGAAATCAAACTCACTCCTTGCATAATATCTGGTCTATAGCTCTGAGATACATGAGCCTTCCAACCAATCTTTTGAATAGAGTTGGATTGACATATGCTTATTCATCAACCTTACTTAACTTTTTACCTGTTGCAACTGGTGTAGGTACCAGTTTGCAATTATCCATCCTGAATCTTTTCAACAAATCTCTAGCATACTTATTTTGGCAAATAAAAATTTATTTTTTCAAATTGCTCAACTTCAATGCCAAGAAAATATTTCATGAGAACAAGATCTGTCATCTCAAATTATTTCATCATGGCTGCTTTATATTCGTCTAACCCAAGATCAGCTATAAAAATCATATCATCAACATATAAGCAAACAAACAAAATCTGTCCATGCTCATTTACCTTTGTGTATAAGGTAGGCTCAATGTTGCTTCTGCAAAATCCATTCTTGATCATGTAACTGTGGATTCTGCTATACCATGATCTATCTGCTTGCTTCAGTCCATAGAGCGCTTTATTCAACCTGTAAAATTTATCTTCTTGACCTTCAACCTCATATCCTAGAAGCTGCTGCACCTAAATTTATCCTTCTAGAATACCATTCAAGAAGGCCGATTTGACATCCATCTGATATACTCTCCTCTTGTTCTGAGATGTTGTCGCTATAACTATTCTTACGGTATCCAATCTAGCTACCGGAGAAAATGTTTCCCAAAAGTCTATTCTCGGTTTCTATGAGAATCCTTTTGCTACAATTATTTATTTAAATCTGTCAATCTCACCTTTCTCATTCACCTTTGTCTCGTACACCCACTTCACACCAATGAGATTTTTATCGTTTGGTAAATCTACCAAATCCCATGTATCATTCTTTTCAATTGAACTGATCTCTTCATCCATGGCTTGCACCCAATTTTCATCTCTGATTTCTTCTTCAAACGAAGAAGGTTGGAATGCCAACAATTCAAAATTTGAACTAACATCCAAATCATCATAAATATCTTTCAGACTTCTCATCTCTTTCTTACCATTGCTGGATCCATTACCTAATTCGTTGCTTGGAGAATTTTGGTCTATTGATCTACTTGAAGATCTGTGCTCCTTTGAAAATCTTGGAGTCCTTGCTGGGGTGACTCTGTTTGGTGTCTGCTCTCTTGATTCTTGTTGTTCCTTTTCTGCTACATCATTCTCTTCCATCAATGGTGTTTTTGCATCGGTTAGTGTGTCCACAGTCCCATTCCATGACTCTTGTTCTTTGAACACAAAATCTCTGATAATGATTGCCTTCTTGGTGACAATGTTATACAATTTGTAAGCTTTTGACCACTCACTATAACTAGTAAATATGAATTTTTCACTTTGATCATCTAATTTGCCTCTTGTTTGTTTAGGCACATGTGCATAGGCTACACATCCAAAAACTCTGAAATAAGATACACTACACGACATACTTGACCATGATTCTTCTGGAACTATGTTCATCACACTCTTTGTAGGAGATCTGTTTATCACATAAACAACACATGCAACTGCTTCTCCCCAATACTCATTAGACAAGCTTCTTTCTTTCAACATGCTCCTTGTCATGTTGATGATTGTTCAGTTCTTTCTCTCTGCTATACCATTCTGTTGCAGTGTGTATCTAGTTGTAAAATTTCTTATGATTTCATGTTGTTTGCAGTACTCATGGAATGCCTTCGAATCATATTCTCCACCATGATCTGATCTCAATACCTTGATCTGTCAATCACTTTGGTTCTTCACTAAGGCTTTCAACTCTTTGAAATTTGAAAAATTTTAAGACTTCTACTTCAAAAATTAAACCCAAGTCTTCCTGCTATAGTCATCAATAAAAGTGAGGAAGTAACAACTTCCACCAATCGACTGTGTCCTCATAGGTCCACACAAGTCGGTATGCACCAACTCAAGTGGTTTTTTTTCTCTATAAGAAACTACTTTCAGAAAATTTTCACGATGTTTCTTTTCCAAGATGCAACAATCACAAGTGCTAGCAGGTTCTTAGATGGGAGATGTTGAGATTGCAACAAGATGATGAGCTTAGTGAAAAGAGTCGTCTTCACTAAGTGGGCCCGCAGGCTATTTTTGGTGCAAAGTCTATTTTTAGACTATGTCTATTTTTAGACATGTCGATCATATTCTATGAGTTGCAGGATGCTATTTTGGGATGGTTGGTCAAGTTGGAAAAATAGATGGACTTATATTTTTAGACATATTTGGTGGAATATATTTTTAGATTGCCAGTCTAAAAATAGATATGTCGAATATTATTAGCTCTTAATAATATTTGGACTATAAACATTATCTTATTCTCTTGGAGCACTTCAGTTAAGTGCACAGATGTGGCACAGCAGCTGACAGAATGAATTACACTAGTATAGAGGGTTAAGTGGAGCTATTTCATGGAGACTTTAGTTAGAACTCATGTGACAGAGTTTGGTGGAGTTATAGAGGTAGTTGGTGGAGTTGTGTTCAGTTTAACTCAGTTAGACACAGTTGAGCTAGTTGTATCTAGTCTAACTGAATGATACACTAGTGAGAGTGGTGTGAATTAATTAATAATTAATTCACTAATTAATAACTCATTAATCAACTAAATAATACATCATTTAACTATAGTGCATGGACAGTTTCAGTGGAGACCAGTGGAGAGATACGTGAAAGGGCAATATGACTATCAGTTGTGACTACAGTGATGCATTGATTGCATCCAAAACTCAGTGGAGATGCCAATGAGTATTGTGCAGTGCAAGCCAGGTGGATTCAAGTTCATTCAGAGCCATTCTTTAGCAAGGATTGTGCAGTAGATTCAGGCTAGCAGGTGGCAAAAATCGGTGCATGGATTTGCTAGATCAGACCTGATTAGTGTGTAGCGATTGGATTGTACTGAGAGCTTGTGATAAGATTTGTATGATTATTGTTACATGATATCTATGACATATATTATATACAGATAGTTGGGGATTTTAGCTTCAGGATTTCTCGTTAAATCACTATGTTAATGTGTGTGAATTTTTATGGTTTCATGTGTGCATTGCAATTGTGTTAATTTCCGCATGTGATGATCAATGGTGGCATAGATTCTGTATTGTGCATGAAGTCAAATAGTGTATGATCAGGAGAATATTAGACATATAACATATCAGTTATATAATTTCTACATGGTATCGAAGCAGTTGATCATTGGAGCAGATTGCAATTATTGAAGCGGTTGAGTTTTGTGCCGGTGGAATTCGAATTTGCTACAGTGTTTTCTTGGTGTCGAAGTTGAGATGTCTTTCAACAGATTGCGATTGGAGTATGACCTTGAGGGAAGCTCGAATTATATTTCATGGAAGGATAGGATGGAGGCTGTTAGTTCCCAAATCCACCTTAGGCTGAAATAAGGCAGAAGAAGGACAACACCAAACCACGCTCAGCCTCGTAGCTAGCCCTACGAGGACAGGAGAGGGCTCTCTCCGGGTCAATCTCAACGAAAGTATTCAAAGATGCTCGAGATGACTGAAAAAATAGCTGATATTAGGCTAGATATACAAATAGGAGGGTTTGATTTTGATTTTTAGGGGTTTTTGTTGAAAAAGGGGAAAAACAATTTTTGGGCTTGGGGATGAGGCCAGATCTTGCAGAATTCAAATTGGGGCAGGGTAGGCAATTTCTTTGATGTATAAGATCAAATGAATGGATAGAAAAGACAGCTGAGGAGCTTAAAAGGGCAAGAGAGTACAAGGATCCTCTTCAAACTGACGAAAACATATAAAATTAAACAAAAGTCTAAGGCAGAGCACCAACAATTCAATGAATTCTACCTCGAAATACTCATTTGTTTAATTCAGAAGCATAAATAAGGATGGCATACATATAACATTAATGAAACTTACAATAACATGAGAAGAAACATCATCAAAACTCAGAAGCCATAAGGATCCCAACAAGTGCTGCAAAACTCTGGTCTTTCCTTTGCCAAAAACTGAAATATGGATGTACAATAGAGTGCCAAACTTTTCCCAAGAGTCCAACCATGAAAATGACTCAGAAAATACATGATATAGGCAAGCCTAACCCCTTCCCATGCCTCTAGGGGTCGAGCTCATCCTTCTAGGAGTTGTTTCAACCAATTCTAAACAAGGAGCTGAAATCTAGGCAATCAAACAACTTGCCTCTATATGCTAGGAAACTGATTCATTCATTTAATTTTCACTTTTTTTTGAATGAATCAACTAAAAAAAGTAAATATGTGCCAAAATTACATCCAATTTATTAAATTACATCAAGATAGATCAAGAGTAACATCAAAACGTAAAACTAGTCAAAATTGGGCGAATTTCTGAGCTGAAGAGTGAAAATGAGGCCAAATTTCTCTATGCGCCGCGCCCAAATTCTCTATGCATCACGCCACTTTGGAGCTGATTTTTAGGCACTTCTCGCAGTCCAAATTGAGCTCATGATAGCTCGTTGGAAATACCTGTCTGTCTACTATCCAACCCAAGTGGAATTTCTAGATTTGGTGTCCATTTGCCCCTCCAAAACTTCAATCTCCCAAGACTGGTTCCTATGTGTGCAAAAGGTGGCAGAAAGGCCATTTTCAAGGTGTTTTTGACCATTTTAACCACCCAAAACTTGATGAAATCTCTCGGCCATTCCTAAGCATGCATAAATTTTCATAAAAAACCTAAAAATATCAAGTTTTCCTCCATAAGATGTCCCAATCATAAGCACGCGTTGGGTGGCGCGACGCGTCGGGCAGAAAAACCTGTTTTGCAACCAAAAAATTCAAAATGACAAAATTTCCTCCAAATTTGATGAAATTTGGACTGAAGGACCCTCATCAAGTAATATACTCAGTCAAGGAAGCTTCAGCCGAGATTTGAAGTGGATCAGGCCTTTTTCGGCGCTTCAATGCGCTCCTGGTGCATGTAGTTTCAGTGGTGAAATCTCTGTCTTGTTGTATGATGTGTCCGTGTGCGTCATGGTGTTGCAAGGCATATGTGAAGTGTATATTTGGTTGATTGAAAATGATAAATGAGGGCTTGGTGTCTTTGTCTCCCAGTGTCAAATGTGTGCCAAAGGTAAGGGACTATGGAGATAAGGCAGTGTGGACAGTGGGGTCTTTTCAAGTGGTAATTAGAAGGCAATAACAGTCACTTGACTATGTTTTAGAAATGTGGTGTTTGGGGATTTAGAAATTAGGAACTCTTCACAAATTAGGAACTCTTCGCAAATGATATGAGAGGGTGATAGTGATAGGGAATAGAGGATTGAAAATGATGAGAGGATTATGGTGATGGGAAAGGGAAAAAATGGTAACAAGGGATATAAGTGGTTTTGGGACAGAGGGGAATAGGGGTAAGACTGTATGATGATAGTGTGATAGTGAGGAGGAAGGGAACCACAAGAGGGGAAAAGAGTTCAAACCAATGGGCACCAACAACCAAACTTTAAATTTCAAATAAAAATCCTATGGAGCAGCCTTTGTCAAAAAGATGAATTTTATGTTGACATCATTCAAATTCTCCAACCAGCCTTGAAACCACACCAAACACTACTTAACCACAATAGTAAGATCAGTCGGACTTAATCGAATCACAAGAGGTTAAGTCAATTTGGAAAATTTGGAAGCGGTGATGATTTTCTGCCTTGGAGGCTCTATGCACAGCGCACCAGCCCAACGCGCCGCGCAGGCTGGATGTGCCACGCCTGTGTAAATTTACACAGGGAAAAATGGCTCTATGCGCCGCGCCATTTTGCAGGGGGCTTTTGGAGGCCTTCCCGATGTCCAAATTGGGCATGTGATAGCTTGTTGGAAATATATTTGAGTCTAATTTCCAACCCAAGTGTAATTTTTCAATTTGGAGTTCATTTTCCTTGTCAGAAATCAAATCTACCAAAACTTGTCAAAATGAGCAGAATGAGGCTGCCTCAAGGCAGAGTGCTGTTGCAGTCAATTTTTGAAAGTCTTCCTCAACTCCAAATTGAGCTCATGATAGCTCATTGGAAATATATTCGTGTCTAGTTATCATTTGACTCATCAAGCAAGTCATTTGGCCAACCATTCTAGGAGAAATATTAATTTTTCCAAGGTCACTTCAAAGGTGCATCAATTCTCCCAAGGCGATTGTAGTTTTGACATTTCTCTAAAACCATGACACCTGTGTAAAAGGTGAAGGAGGTTTTTCTTCCTTGGCCTGTGGTGGACAAAAAAATCTCTCATTTTTTCCAAATTCATCTTTTATTGCTCATAAACATGATTTGAGTGAAACCTATCCCGATGTGTGGAACAAGGGATTTGTCGAAATGAAGCGAAATGAAGGGAATAAGGGGCTTCTAAATTCTTGGAGAAATTTTGGGAAGTAGGGAGGGATGTTAGGAAGTAGGGGAAAGTGGAATCTCAGAAATTGAGTGAGGGGAAGGGGTCCAAAAGGGCAAAACACAGGCCTAGCCTAGAAAATTGCCAAGTTGTAGCAAGAAACTAGGGTTTGTGCAAAAATGAGGAATTTGGGGGATATTAGTGATGGGAAGTGTTTAATAAGGTACATTAAGGATAGGGGAAGGTTTATGAACATCAAGATACAAGTTTTGATAATGATTTGACCATCCAAGAGAAATTACCTCCAAAACCCTAGGAGAGGGAAATGGACCTTACCTAGGCACAACTGAAGCATGAAAAAGGTGTAAAATGATCCATTGGAACCTGAAATGATGATGAAAACCCTCTGAATTATGGTACACTCAGCTGAATGGTGACATGGACCGACATTTGGACAAATTTGACAAGAGTAAAAGCAAACCCTAGACCTAATACCTAGTGACCAAATTTTGCTTGAAGACTCACTGAAATGACAAAATTTGACCTTGACACCTTAAAATCAATTTGTAAGAGAATTTTTTATCACTGGGGGAAAGCTGCAAAGGCTGACACTTACATTAGCTCCAATGGGGATGGTAGCTCCTTGGAGGTGCCAAGAACGACAAATCTTTGGAAAGCAGACAGTGCCTTCATCCATTGGGCAATGGAATCAAAAACTCAAACTGAAATGCATGACTGAAAACTGATGACTTGATGACACAAACTGACTCTCACTCAACTAAAAACTGACTCGATACTTAAACAAAATTGACAAACTGGAAAATATTCTCAAAGTAGAGCTTATTCAATACAACCTACTCTAATTGTTCCATTCATCACCTGATCAAGTGAAATGGAACAGCCAATGCAACCATGTAAGTATTGCAGCTGCTGTTTGGATTCTCTGCAAGTGCTCGTTTATGAACAAAAAGAGGGAACTACTGAAAGGCAACTCCCATGAAAACTTGGAATCAAGTGAACTGCTGATAAACTTGCAAAGCATGAATTGACTAGAGGACTTCAAGAATACTGCAAAAGGATCTTCATAAACATAGCTATTTATTTCCATTAACACATCACTGCTCTGATCCTGGTAATCTTCACAGCTAGAAATTAATATTTTCCTCACATCTGCGCTGTCTTTCTTTGGTGATTGCAGCAAGCTGTCAAAAGGATCCTGAATTTCATGAACAACCAAACTCTGGAGCTAATTCCAAACAGAACAAAAGTCTCCTTTATCAATCTCCTCATATGACTGCAAACCTTGAAATGGGCTTTGTAATGAAAAATCTGTTAAACAAGACAATGAAGGCGACTTTTGAATAAAATTATTATCAACATTCTTTCCTGGCACATGGTTAGCTAATGGAGAAGAACTATTACAACAAACACCATCCAACACACGAGCAATAGGATCATCAAAAACTTGAGAAGACTGCTGCAATGTGTCCATTGAAACTGTATGACATCCTACCAGTTGTTCATGTTTTTCTTTAGAGATACTACGAAGATTCTGCTTTATAAACTGAAATGCTTCGAAACAATAGAGTACAGAATCCTCTTGCATCATTAGATCATGTATTTCATCTTCCACGCCTTCATCTGTAATCTGACCTTCCATTTCATTTGGTGGCTGCAAATCTGATGCTACAGGTTGCTCGTTTGAAGATTTACTATGTTATTTACCCTTCAAAAACTGGAATGATTCAAAACAAAATGGTACGGAGTCACCTTGTATCATTTGATCATATGTACCAACTTCCATGTCCTCATCTACAACTTGACAATCAATGGCTTTCAGGGGCTGTAAATCTAAATATGAGAAATCTTGAACAAGGTTTTCATTGCGCTCAAGATGGTCCAGATCAAGACTTGTTGACATTTGATTTCTGATTGAATGGTAGTTATCTCTGATGAACTGAAACGAATCAAAACAAAAAGGCAAATATCCTTCACTTACTTCAAAATCTGCTACACTTTCCTCGTCATTGTCATAGCTAATATGTATCGGTTGATCACTGTACTCAAGCTGCTGAAAGTGAACTTACTCCTCTCACAAACTAGCTACTGATTTGTCTGCAAGATTAGCTTCTATTTGGAGAACATAATCATCATCATACTGATCAAACTGAGGCAAATCATCAAGCATACATATCATATCAACAGCTCTCTCTTCTTCAAAATGATCTATAAAACAATCACTATGACAACTGGGATAAGAAACCAAATGTTTTGGGTCAGCCACTTGTTCTTCTTCAATCAGCAAGTCATGGGTTTGAACATTATACTCATTCCTTGTGGTGTTCTTTTGCATCATCTCTTCTACTGCACTTACCAAAATGTCAAGCTTTACCTCTAGAGATGTCAGTTTCTCCGGATCCATGTTTTTCATCTCTTCTTCCTTCAACCTTGCCCTTCGGATCAGAAAATGAGCCTCTACATTTACTGCACTGTTCTGCATCTCGTGGAGTGTTGCAACATTCCTTTCTCTCAAATGAAACTCCATTTCCGGATCAAAGGCACCCGGGTAGTGCAAGAGAGAAGATCTAGGAGAAGGTCTTATATCAACTGGCATCGAATAATATACTTGGTTAAATCTGGCAGAAAACTATTGTACTGTTTCCCCTGGCAGTCTTTTCAACTAGTTATACTCTTCTATAATCAAGAAAAGGTTCTGTCTGATCACCCACCTATCGAGGAAAACTTCGACGAACTGCTGGAAATCTGAGATGTTCGCATCAGGTAGGGCTTTGAACCAACTCTTCACGTTGCCTTGCAAAGAAAGAGAAAAAAGTCTAATACTAACATCTTCGTCATCAACTTCAAAAAGATCTAGAAAAGTCTCAACATTCTGCACATGTTGCTCAGCGTTGACATTGTTACATTCACCATCAAATCTTGGTAAATATAGGTCATAATTTGCAGGGAAAGAATGGAGAACAGAAGGTAAAACAAGAGGTTTATACCTATCTGGGACTACAAAAGGTGTAGGAGTATATACAAGAGCTACAGGATCAGTTTTTTTTTCTTTAGGCTCATCACTCTGAAGAGGGTCATCATAAGATGTTGGAAAAGTAAGGAGACTAGGATCAAAGGGAAACTCAGCATTTACACTTTTTGAATAGGTCAAGTGAAGATTTTGATCACCTTTAGAATACAACAAATTCTGAAAAACTTTCAGGACAACTTCAAGAACAGAAAAGAATTAATTTTCAAGAAAGCATACTATATCCTGAATACCATTCCACTTTGGATACCAGAACTTTGTGTAAGATCCTTCCATTTTCACAGAGAAAGAGTTAGTCTTCCAGTGGATTCTCTACATTGAGTTGGAGTCACCAGGTGAATGATTTCAGCCTTCTTATGTCTGATCATTGTCCACCATCAACCATCAGATCTAAACTTGATACCTGTACTGGGGCAATTTACAAGTCAAGTGTCACGTTCACAAGCTAGACCGGAGATTGACTGAAGCAGCGTTTATCTACTTCCGCTAATGCAAAGCAAAAGCGTTTCGAAGGCTACCTGGCATAAATTCAGGCTCCGTCTATAGCTTATAAAAAAAATAACACCAACAAGCAAACCATTTTCTTCCCCAGTATGGTCGCCACTATGTTAGTTCCCAAATCCACCTTAGGCTGAAATAAGGCAGAAGAAGGACAACACCAAACCACGCTCAGCCTCGTAGCTAGCCCTACGAGGATAGGAGAGGGCTCGCTCCGGGTCAATCTCAACGAAAGTATTCAAAGATGCTCGAGATGACTGAAAAAATAGCTGATCTTAGGCTAGATATACAAATAGAAGGGTTTGATTTTGATTTTTAGGGGTTTTTGTTGAAAAAGGGGAAAAACAATTTTTGGGCTTGGGGATGAGGCCAGATCTTGCAGAATTCAAATTGGGGCAGGGTAGGCAATGGCTTTGATGTATAAGATCGAATGAATGGATAGAAAAGACTGCCGAGGAGCTGAAGAGGGCAAGAGAGTACAAGGATCCTCTTCAAACTGACGAAAACATATAAAATTAAACAAAAGTCTAAGGCAGAGCACCAGCAATTCAATGAATTCTACCTCGAAATACTCATTTGTTTAATTCAAAAGCATAAATAAGGATGGAATACATATAAAATTAATGAAACTTACAATAACATGAGAAGAAACATCATCAAAACTCAGAAGCCACAAGGATCCCAGCAAGTGCTGCAAAACTCTGGTCTTTCCTTTGCCAAAAACTGAAATATGGATGTACAATAGAGTGCCAAACTTTTCCCAAGAGTCCAACCATGAAAATGACTCAGAAAATACATAATATAGGCAAGCCTAACCCCTTCCCATGCCTCTAGGGGTCGAGCTCATCCTTCTAGGAGCTATTTCAACCAATTCTAAACAAGGAGCTGAAATCTAGGTAATCAAACAACTTGCCTCTATATGCTAGGAAACTGATTCATTCATTTAATTTTCACTTTTTTGTGAATGAATCAACTAAAACAAGTAAATATGTGCCAAAATTACATCCAAGTTATCAAATTACATCAAGATAGATCAAGAGTAACATCAAAAAGTAAAACTAGTCAAAACTGGGCGAATTTCTGAGCTGAAGAGTGAAAATGAGGCCAAATTTCTCTATGCGCCGCGCCCAAATTCTCTATGCATCGCGCCATTTTGGAACTGATTTTTAGGCACTTCCCACATTCCAAATTGAGCTCATGATAGCTCGTTGGAAATCCTTGTCTGTCTATTATCCAACCCAAGTGAAATTTCTGGATTTGGTGTCCATTTGCCCCTCCAAAACTTCAATCTCCCAAGACTGGTTCCTGTGTGTGCAAAAGGTGGTAGAAAGGCCATTTTCAAGGTGTTTTTGACCATTTTAACCACCCAGAACTTGATGAAATCTCTCGGCCATTCCTGAGCATGCATAAATTTTCATAAAAAACCTAAAAATATCAAGTTTTCCTCTAGAATATGTCCCAATCATAAGCGCGCGTCGGGTGGCACGACGCGTCGGGCAGAAAAACCTGTTTTGCAATCAAAAAATTCAAAATGACAAAATTTCCTCCAAATTTGATGAAATTTGGACTGAAGGACCCCCATCAAGTAATATTCTCAGTCAAGGAAGCTTCAGCCGAGATTTGAAGTGGATCATGCCTTTTTCGGCGCTTCAGTGCCCTCCTGGTGCATGTAGTTTCAGTGGTGAAATCTCTGTCTTGTTGTATGATGTGTCCGTGTGCGTCATGGTGTTGCAAGGCATATGTGAAGTGTATATTTGGTTGATTGAAAATGATAAATGAGGGCTTGGTGTCTTTGTCTCCTAGTGTCAAATGTGTGCCAAAGGGAAGGGACTGTGGAGATAAGGTAGTGTGGACAGTGGGGTCTTGTCAAGTGGTAATTAGAAGGCAATAATAGTCACTTGACTGTGTTTTAGAAATGTGGTGTTTGGGGATTTAGAAATTAGGAAATCTTCGCAAATTAGGAACTCTTCACAAATTATATGAGAGGGTGATAGTGATAGGGAATAGAGGATTGACAATGATGAGAGGATTATGGTGACAGGAAAGGGAAAAAATGGTAACAAGGGATATAAGTTGTTTTGGGACAGAGGGGAATAGGGGTAAGACTGTATGATGATAGTGTGATAGTGAGGAGGAAGGGAACCACAAGAGGGGAAAAGAGTTCAAACCAATGGGCACCAACAACCAAACTTTAAATTTCAAATAAAAATCCTATGGAGCAGCCTTTTTCAAAAAGATGAATTTTATGTTGACATCATTCAAATTCTCCAACCAGCCTTGAAACCACACCAAACACTACTTAACCACAATAGCAAGATCAGTCAGACTTACTCGAATCACAAGAGGTTAAGTCAATTTGGAAAATTTGGAAGCGGTGATGATTTTGTGCCTTGGAGGCTCTATGCGCCGCGCACCAGCCCAACGTGCCGCGCAGGCTGGATGCGCTGCGCCTGTGTAAATTTACACGGGGAAAAATGGCTCTATGCGTCGCGCACCTTCAGTGCGCCGCGCCATTTTGCAGGAGGCTTTTGGAGGCCTTCCCGATGTCCAAATTGGGCATGTGATAGCTCGTTGGAAATCTATTTGAGTCTAATTTCCAACCCAAGTGTAAGTTTTCAATTTGGAGTTCATTTTCCTTGTCAGAAATCAAATCTACCAAAACTTGTCAAAATGAGCAGAATGAGGCTGCCTCAAGGCAGAGTGTTGTTGCAGTCAATTTTTGAAGGTCTTCCTCAACTTCAAATTGAGCTCATGATAGTGCATTGGAAAGATATTTGTGTCTCGTTATCATTTTAATCATCAAGAAAGTCATTTGGCCAACCATGCTAAGAGAAATATTTATTTTTCCAAGGTCACTTCAGAGGTGCATCAATTCTCCCGAGGCGATTGTAGTTTTGACATTTCTCTAAAACCATGACACCTATGTAAAAGGTGAAGGAGGTTTTTCTTCCTTGGCCTGTTTTGGACAAAAACCTCTCTCAGGTTTTCCAAATTCATCTTTTATTTCTCAAAAACACGATTTGAGTGAAACCTATCCCGATGTGTGGAACAAGGGATTTGTCGAAATGAAGCGAAATGAAGGGAATAAGGGGCTTCTAAATTCTTGGGGAAATTTTTGGAAGTAGAGAGGGATGTTAGGAAGTAGGGGAAAGTGGAATATTAGAAATTGAGTGAGGGGAAGGGGTCCAAAAGGGAAAAACACAGGCCTAGCCTAGAAAATTGCCAAGTTGTAGCAAGAAACTAGGGTTTGCGCAAAAATGAGGAATTTGGGGGATATTAGTGATGGGAAGTGTTTAATAAGGTACATTAAGGATAGGGGAAGGTTTATTAACATCCGGATACAAGTTTTGATAATGATTTGACCATCCAAGAGAAATTACCTCCAAAACCCTAGGAGAGGGAAATGGACCTTACCTAGGCACAACTGAAGCATGAAAAAGGTGTAAAATGATCCATTGGAACCTGACATGATGATGAAAACCCTCTGAATGATGGTACACTCAGCTGAATGGTGACATGGACCGACATTTGGACAACGACAGAGCAAACCCTAGACCTAATACCTAGTGACCAAATTTTGCTTGAAGACTCAACGAAATGACAAAATTTGACCTTGACACCTTAAAATCACTTTGTAAGAGAATTTTTGATCAACGGGAAAACGCAAAGGCTGACACTAAAGAGTGGTTCTGGAGATAATGAGTTAAGGGTTCATAGATGCGAGAAATTCCAAAACCTGCTTCTAGCGATGTTCTTTTCACTTGACGCATGGCAAAAGAAGACAGCAAAATGTCAAAGGATTCTGTTGGAAGGTGTGAAGGATCACATAGTGTCCAGCCTTCATGGTAAAGCTTCTCCATTCTTGATGTGGAAAGCTTTGACAGACTTGTTCCAAAGCAAAAGCGACCAAAGGAAGTTGGCGCTTAAAGACAAGCTCAGAAAAATAAAAATGGAGAAAGGCGACAGTATACCCAAGTACCTCACGAAGTTTTTCCAGTGCAGGGATGAGCTGGGAAGTGTGGGGGTTACTGTAGATGAAGAGGAATTGGTGAGCTTGGCTCTCCTTGGGCTTCCGAAGAGTTGGCATAGCTACGAGGACTCTGTCAATGGTCAGGAGAAACTGCCAGGATGAGAGCGACTTTGGTCAGATCTTGTGCAGAAGGAGATAAGGCGGGGTACCAGGGATGGATCTTCATCGAAGAATGAAGATGAAGAAAATTGAGATTTGGCTGCCAAAACAAGGAAAGGGAAGGGAAAGAAAATCCTTCTCAATCCGGTGCAAAAGGCAAGAAGCAGGACTTTTTCAAGGTGAAGTGCTTTCACTGTCACCAACACGGACATTACGCCACTAATTGTCCATAGAAGAAGAAAAATAAGCAGGCTGCTGGATCTGCAGCTGGAGAGGCCTTAGCCTCACAGTTTGAGCTGGATTTTTCGCTGATCGCATGCTTGGTCTCAAGTGTGATGGGTTCAGTGTGGTTTCTTGACAGTGGTGCGTCTTTTCATATGACCGGAGACAAATATTTGTTCAGTGATCTAGATGAGAAGGATCTTGGAGTGCACATCGAGATGGGCGATGATGGTAGATACAGTGCGACTGGTATCGGGACCATTTCCTTTGAGAGGGATTCTAGAAAACCTTTCATCTTGAAGGATGTCATGCATGTTCTAGGATTGAAGAAGAATCTGATCTCTGTGGTGATGTTGGAAGACAAGGGATATGATGTTGTTTTTAGCAAGGGAAAGGCTTTCCTGCACAGTAAAGCAACTGGTGAAACTTGGAGGATAGGGGTTCGAGTTAAGAACCTTTATCAATTATAGGTAGATGGCTACACAATAATGGAATTTAAAGTAGAAGGAGTGGTGAGTCGGGATGAGGGCGAATTGTGGCACAAGAGATTGGGCCATCGTCACCATGGTGCTTTGAAAATTTTGCAGCAGATTTCTACCGGGCTTCCCAAGGGTACACTTGCGCAGTCAGATCAGTGCAAGGGATGTACTTTGGGAAAATTTGTGAAAGCCACCTTTCACGAGAAGGATAGTCGCGCCATGATGATCCTTGAGAGAATTCACACAGACGTGTGTGGACCTTTCTCAGTAGCTTCGACAGCAAAGCACAGGTACTATGTGATATTTGTTGATGATTTTTCTCGTAAGTGCTGGATCTTTTTCATGCAGAAGAAGAGCGAGAAATACTCAAAGTTATGTGAGTTCAAGGCACTGGTTGAGAAAGAATCGGGGAAGCAGGTGAAGGCTCTTAGGAGCGACAATGGTGGTGAATTCATCTCTGGCGAATTCAAGGACTTTTGCAGCGCAGAAGGAATTCGAAGAGAGCTCATAGCGCCTCATAACCCACAGCAGAATGGGGTCGCGGAGCGAAAGAACAGAACGATCGTGGGTGCTGCACGGGCAATGTTGCATGATCAGGGCCTTCCGATACACTTGTGGTGAGGCATGCAACACTTGCGGTTTATGTGAAAAATCATTGTCCTCATAGAGTACTTGGCATGAATACACTTTGAAGAAGAGGCATTTCACGGTAAGAAGCCTGATATTTATCATTTGAAGATTTTTGGCTCACCTGTTTACATTCATGTGATGAAGGATGCTAGGAAGAAGCTGGATCAGATCAGAGAGGTTGGGATATTTTTGGGGTACACAGAAACACTCCACAATTATTGTGTGTATTTTCCAGATAGTCGGATGACTGTTGTGCGACGGGATATCAAATTTCATGAGGAGAAAGCCATGAAGTTGTCACTTGAGAGGGAGCTACACTTGCATGCAGATGAGGAGCTACTTGTTCCTAAAGATGAGCCTTAGGATGTGGATCAGCCACAAGAAGAGGTTCATGGAGTGGAAGAAACCACTCATGCAGCGCCAAACATTAGAGGGTGGAAGCACACTACAGAAGCTGAGCGACTGAAGCTTGATGCAGTGCAGAATGTAGGAGAACCAACATCATGGCGCAGACAGAGATAGTCACCTGACCGATTTACTGGATACATGGCTCTGATGAGAAAGTGTATCGTGATGGAGCCATCCTCTTTCGAGGAAGTTGTGGAAGATCCCGCATGGGTAGATACAATGGTGGAAGAGTATGATTCGATTGTCAGAAACAGTGCATGGGAGATTGTCCCAAGGCCGGAAGGGAAATCAGTGGTAGGTTCGAGATGGATCTACAAAGTGAAGCAAGCTACTGACGGGAGCGTCGAGAAGTACAAGGAAAGATTTGTTGCCTGGGGCTTCTCACAGATTGAGGGGATCAAATATGAGGAAACCTTTGCACCTGTCGCAAGGTATTCTTCCATATGGACGATTCTTGCTCTCTCAGCACAGATGGGGTGGCACATTCATCGGATGGATGTGAAGACTGCGTTCCTCAATAGAGTCATTGAGGAGGAATTGTTAGGAGGAGGCGTACATAGAGCATCTTGAAGGTTTTAAAGATCTTCAGCGGTTAGTCGCATGTGTGCCGGGCTCAAAAGAGCGTTATATGGGTTGAAACAAGCACCTCGTGCTAGCACTCGGATAGACGGTTATTTCCTTGGACTTGGATTCACCAAGAGTGAGGCGGATCAGAACCTATACCAGTTGGTGGAGGGTAAGTTGTTGATCATTGTACTTTATGTAGATGATTTTATGCGTAGGTGATGAGCAGTTGATACTCTCATACGAAGTCGATCTTGCAAAGGAGTTTGAGATGAAGGACTTGGGCCTCCTTCATTATTTCCTGGGATTGGAAATTTGGCAGCGGAAGGGTGGACTGTTTGTGTCTCAAGGCAAGTATGCCCAGGAGATACTGGAGAAGTTCAACATGCAAGGCTGCAAGCCTATCGACACTCCTCTTCCTGGTGTTTGGAGGAAAGACGATGCTACATCGGCAAAGGTAGTGGATGCCACTATTTATCGACAGTTGGTTGGTTCGCTCATGTATCTAGTCAATACATGACCGGACATATGATACGTTGTTAACTAGCTTTCACAAGCTATGGTTAAGCCTACCAAGCTCTTTTGGAAGGCAGGCAAGCATGTTCTGAGGTATCTCAGAGGCACATCATGATATGGAATGTGGTACATACAGTTGGATGAGGTGAAGCTGCATGGCTTCACGGATGCAGATTGGGAAGGGAGCCCAACGAACAGAAAGAGCACATCTGGAGGGATTTTCAGTATCGGGTCTACAACATTTTCTTGGTACAACAGGAAACAGACATCCGTTGCACTCAGTTCAGTGGAGGCCGAGTACATGGCAACAATTTTTGCTGAATGTGAGGCTATATGGATGAGGAAGATCTTGGTCAGGTTGTTCGGTTCACACTTAGATCCTACTATGATATATTGTGATAATCAGAGTTGCATTAAACTCTCGGTTAATCTATTATTTCATGATAGATCTAAAAATATTGACATCCGGTACCATCATATCAGAGATTGTGTGTAGCAGAAGATCATGTTACTATCTTACATTCCTACGGAGGATCAGGATGCAGATATTCTGACGAAGGCGCTCACCAGGAGAAAATTCGAATAACATAGAGAGAGGATCAGGGTGGTAGATAATCCCTATATTGTTGAGAGGGAGTGTTGAGATTGCAACAAGATGATGAGCTTAGTGAAAAGAATCACCTTCACTAAGTGGGCCCGTAGGCTATTTTTGGCGCAAAGTCTATTTTTAGACTATGTCTATTTTTAGACATGTCGATCATATTCTATGAGTTGCAGGATGATATTTGTGGATGGTTGGTCAAGTTGGAAAAATATATGGACTTATATTTTTATACATATTGGGCAGAATCTATTTTTAGATTGCCAGTCTAAAAATAGGTATGTCGAATATTATTAGCTCTTAATAATATTTGGACTATAAACATTATCTTATTCTCTTGGAGCACTTCAGTTAAGTGCACAGATGTGGCACAGCAGCTAACAAAAGGAATTACGCTATTCCTTAGGGTTAAGTGGAGCTATTGCATGGAGACTTCAGTTAGAACTCATGTGACAGAGTTTGGTGGAGTTGTGTTCAGTTTAACTCAATTAGACACATTTGAGCTAGTTGTATCTACTTTAACTGAATGATACACTAGTGAGAGTGGTGTGAATTAATTAATAATTAATTCACTAATTAATAACTCATTAATCAACTAAATAATACATCAGTTAACTACAGTGCATGGATAGTTTCAGTGGAGACCAGTGGAGAGATAGGTGAAAGGGCAAGATGACTATCAGTTGTGACTATAGTGATGCATTGATTGCTTCCAACACTCAGTGGAGATGCCAATGAGGATTGTGCAGTGAAAGCCAGGTGGATTCAAGTTCATTCAGAGCCATTCTTCAGCAAGGATTGCGCAGTAGAGGCAGGCTAGCAGGTGGCAGAGATCGGTGCATGGATTTTCTAGATCGGACCTGATTAGTGTGTAGCGATTGGATTGTACTGAGAGCTTGTGATAAGCTTTGTATGATGATTGTTACATGATATATATGACATATATTATATACATATAGTTGGGGTTTTTAGCTTCAGTCTTTCCTGTTAAATCACTGTGTTGATGTGTGTGAATTTTTATGGTTTCATGTGTGCATTGCAATTGTGTTAATTTCCGCATGTGATGATCAATGGTGGAATAGATTTTGTATTATGCATGAAGTCAAATAGTGTATGATCAAGAGAATCTTAGACATATAACATATCAGTTATACAATTTCTATAGGAGGTAAACCTCTGACCATCCGTTTCTGCTGCAACAATATTAAACCAAAAAAATTCAAGTGTCCAAACCGAAAGTGCCATAACCAGTAATCATCAGAACATGTAGTTATAAAAGAAATAACCTGATCATTGTAGTTCATAATTAGAGGAAATAGTCTGTTCCTATTTGTTATAGGTCAATTTTGGCATCATTCCCAATGAATTGGTTAATTGTGCATCATCTCCAGGACCAATGAATAGGGTCTATCATCCCCTATCATTTCAAGTTGCTACATGCCCTAAGACAAAGAACAAGATAAATCATACATGACTTTCATCAAGCAAAGGTTTCCAAGGATTGAATTTTATTATATAGCATATGAGAGCTCATCAAAACTACCTCTAAAGGGACTAAGTACATTTCATATGCAGGTAACCCCATGCAAGGCTACTCTGCAAAGCATTTCCGAACATTCACAGGTGCGTTGGTCACATTGGGAGCAAAATTCTCATTGTTATGGAATCTCCACTTGGCCAGTGCCTTCTAGAATAGTTCACATGTGTCAAGCTTCGAATCCAAGTGTCCATTTGACATCTACAAGATTGGGAACATGTATTTCCTATTATTTTAAATTCATTGATTGTAAAAATACCTTCAGCTCCTCTATAAATTGAGCACAGATCTGAGTTCTTGGAAAGGAAGAATTTGAGTAGAGAAATGTTGGTGTATTTTCAATTGAGAGTTATATTTGTGTAACAACTGTTGGAGATATTTATACTGTGATGAGGTTGAGGAATGTTGCTGGAGATGGTCACTTCAAATCAATCACTAGGTTGTAACCTCTCCTTATATCATTAATAAAGAGTACAAATTATTTTTCCCTATATGCATCTGTATTGGCTTTGATTTTCCATATTGAAAGATCTTAGTTGATGTATATGGTTTATGCTTTACTGATTTAGAAAACCAAATTGAATAGACATCTATATTATTTATATATTCTATTGTTTAGTGTTCATTCTTGCAGGAAATATTTTGCACAGCCGGCTGGAATTTAAAGCTACAACAGAAGCGACAGAAGGAACCATTTGAAAGCGCTTGGATCCCAAGTAAGCCTCTAATATATTCTGTGTGTCTGTTATTAGTTAGGAAAAGTAGTCGTATATTCTTTAATCTGTTGTTCTAGATTAGCACCTGTCTAGGGAAGCGTGTTTTATCCGTAATTCACAATTCTGTCCAACAAATTGGCGACTCCGCTGGGGAGAATTTCTCTTTGTTCTAGGTGTTTTAGCCTCTGATTTGCTTTGTTTATTCACCCAGTAGTTTTTATTCACAAATATTAAACTTTTTGAAATCTTAATTTGCAACATAAGTGTGTCAAACTACTGTGTCATTCTTTATACACTGCGCCCAACACACTCTTGGATAGGACATAGTGATTTGCATAGCATTGTCTCCCTTTCAGGCTTGTGTTGCAAAGCACTGTCTCCCCTTAGAGACTACTTTGCATCCTGAAACCATCCAAATTCCCTTGAATTTTTCTTTGTAAATTGATTCAGTTTGTTTTCTGGTTTGTTTTGAAAAGTTTGGACCTCATATTGACCAGTGAATCTATCTACTTCTTCCTCCTTTGAAAGAAAATTTGTTCAATGTTTGTTTAAATTTTTTTTCTTTATTATTGACAGATTCATTTCAAAGTATTTTCATTATCGCATTAAGACGATTTTCTTTTGAAATAGGAAATTGTCATAAATTCTTCATTTCCTAATAGGAGAAATTGTTGTTAAATTCCTCATTTTTCCTTCAAAAGAGAAATTGTTGTTTTTATTCCTCATTTCTCGAAAGTAAAAGGAATTTTTTTGTTGGTTTAGTGCACTTAGTTTCTTTTCTGCATTCATAACATTAAAGGAACTAAAAAGAAAAACTTTCATTTTCATGTAGAATTTTGTGTCTTTTACAAAAGGAGCAGTTATGAAATCTGCATTTAGTTAGTGCCCATTGATTTGTTTGCTCACAAATTGTTTGCTCTTTCCCCTTAGTATCTAGGTTTTTCATTGAAGAAAAACTAAAAGTGAAAGATTGTTTATCATTCTTAGTTTGCATTTTAGGAGATTCCAACACATCATCGCGGTGAACCTTTGAAAGGAAAATTGTTAAGCAAGATCAACATAAAATTAATCTCAATTTACCTAACAAAGCATTGGAACCATAACGATAACATTTAGAAGGTCTAGGCTAGAGACGTATTCTGGCGTCGTAAAACATAACAGTTTTCGTTAACCTGTCTGAGATACATTTTGAGTGTGATACCTCACTCCAGGTACGTAATTATATCGTAGCTCATCCACATACTTTCAGGTATATCGGGTGGTGTTACAGTACGATAAGTATAAATGGGTGCTCTCACTATGCGGTTTCGCATCAGACAATGCTAATACGGACTTGGGCCTTCACGTACCTTCAGGTATATTTGGGAGGAAAACTTTTAGGTGCTATCCATCCATAGTGAATCGAGTCAGCCACCTTGTAAATTGTGATACACCAAACACAACATTCGGGGAGATTGCCTTGCCATACTTCTTGGTTCGCCAGGAGGTATTCTGCAGTTCATAGTTTCTTGGTAAACCTTTTTGCCTAACATTACCCTTTTATTTTGTATATTTGTTTTTGGTTAAAATAAATCAGTAACCATTGAAGAAAAAAATCCTTTTCCCCATCGTTCGAGTAGATTATCTTTAAAACCACCTTTACCACCAGAAGTTACTTCTAGTAGGCGAAGGCGATCACGATCTTCCGAATCAGGTACAATCTGTACCTCTGGTGAAACATCATTTTCCCACAAACCAAAGTTAGCTCAAGTTGTTTCTACACATTCTGGTTCATCTACTATTGTCAAAACAGAGTCTTCACATCTATCCATGGTCACAATCCATCCAAATAGTGAGACCATACCTTCTGGCCCCGATGTTTTTCAACCACAAATTGATCCAAATCCTATCTCTTCTTTTCCAGAACATTTGAATCTTGAAGTTGAACAACTGGAAGTTGTTCCTACCTTGGTCATTCCACAATTTTTTGTAGCCATTGAAACTCCTATATCACATAGTCAACCACCTGAAATAAACTTTGGGCCTGACGGTGAAATACTTCCACCTGGTTTAATTGTGATTGAAGAAATCACACAAGATGATACACCTTTAACTCCAACCCATTTTGGGGAGGACCTTTACCTATATGAGTCTTTTCCTCAATCGTTTCCATCTGATTTTATTGATCCTGCTCCCATTCAAACTCCCGTCGATTCTAAAGGGTATACATTTGGTCCAGCAACCATGCCTGAACCACCATCTTCGGTTGGGCCAACTATTCCAATTACGTCAGCTCCTGCTATCGCTACTCTGTTGATGTTCACAAATTCACCTATTTTCATGGAGGCCCTATGGTCCCATCAGGTTATAAATCATTATCTAGAATTTACTCTGGTGCATCTTCAAGAGCATGGTCTTTACCAATGTCATCATACGGTATATTAACTGGTAATCCTACCGTTAGTACTGAATGGCTTGATTCTTTATACACATCAGCAGGGCAATATCAAGCCGGTCCTTCTAGGTCAATTCCTTCAAGTACCATATCAACTGGACTCCCAACATTTGGAGAACAATATTTTCTGTCTTATTATCCTCCTTTTGCTAGGGGACAACCTTTGGTCACCCAATATGACAGTACTTCGTCACTTTTTGGTCCACCTAATGTTCAAATTAATGTTTGTCAATGAAAGCCCACTCTGCCTATCCAATCACAAACGGTTGTACATTGGTATCAACTAGTTCAACCTGTTACACCCACCTCATTACCGCTTGTTAATACATCTTTACCCCGGTTACAGAATCAAAATGTTGTACATCAACCTTATCAACGGAGCACTTCAACTCAATACCATCAAACGTTGGGTCCACAAACTCCAAATCCTTTGGTTAATTTACAACAACCTGTATCTAGAATCATTTATTCACAAGTTGGTTTACCATTTTATGGGATGTCATAATTGCAACCTGGTTATACATATCAACCAAATCCAACTTATTCTAATTTGGGTTATAACATTGGTGGACAGACCCCTTGGAAACCTTAGGTGAAAATGCCTCAAACTTCATTTCAACAAGTATCATATCTAGGTTTTGGTCAACAGAATCCTCAAGCGTTTTCTTTTCAAAACAACCCCTATCTGGGTTACCAACAACATATTCCTTATGTTGGTTCTCAAAGGCCTATTTCTCAAGAAATTTCATCTTACCCTAGCTATGCTCAACTCGACCTTAATAGACAGTCGCCTTTTGTTGCAACTTTAGAATTACCAGATTTAAATCGATTAACTAATGATCCAATCAACTATGCTCCTTGGTGGCCGATGATACCCGATGAATTACCTGTTGAGCCCTAGAATTGCCTTCACTTTTACAAACCTCCACTTCATTTCATCATTATTTTATCACTTCATAAGCCTAAAATCAATGAAGAATGATTAGGATTGCTTAAAGGTTACATGAAATTGATTAACATATTGTATTTTCATGGTTTTTGTTGTTTTAATAATTTTGTGCAAAATAGCTACAGAATACAAACGTTCCGTAGCCGATCAGGTGTTCTGCGGCTATTTTAGTGTTTAAACAGGTTACAGGTGTTGTCTGAGGGAAAGACGTATATTGTTAGACTCCAAAACTCTCCTGCATCATTCATTGTCCTCCACGAGGGCTGAGCAAAAATCTGCAAGTGGTTATGCACGTGGACAAAGCCAAAACCAAGAAGCAGACTACTATAAGGAAAAGGACTCTTGAGGTGTCTTCAGCAAAATACGAGTCCTCAACAGGAGTTTTAGTTCGATTTTGATTATAAAAGACACCTATGCCTATTTCTACTCAATGTCAGTTATGTATTTGCTTATAAAAATAACTCGGTGAACCGAGAAACAGTTAGTTGATGTTTTGTTGTTAGTTTTCAAACACTGTGATACTCTGTTTCTGAAGAGTTTTCTTTTAATAAAAGAAGTATAACTTTGATGCATGATCTGAAGCAACTATAAGGAGTTAAGGATTCGTGTTCCAATCTGATGGTAGAGGGCCCCTACTATCCAAAAAGGCTTTTGCATATTTTCTAGATAAGTGACCTTTAACTCTGTTTTGTTCTTAACTTAGGCAATTTTCTGAGTTTATCCTCTTGCATCATGTCTTATGTCATTTAATTACATCGAATATTATAGTAAATCTTGTTCTCATGAGTTGTTCCAATATATCACTAATACGTGAATAAGATCTAGCTGTAGTACTTTGAGTTAATTGTATTTTAGTTCTATTCATTGCATTTCAATTCTGCTAGTTAATTGCATTTTAGTCCTGTTAATTAGATTTAAAAGACCCTCATTATTTTATAAGCTGCTCTTGTTCTCAACTTCTTCTAACAAATCACTATTATAAGAACAATAATTAGTTATATTATTTTGAGTTCTTGAATATTCTGCAGTTATGTAAGAGATTCTCATGATTTTACAAACAAGTCTTTTTCCCAAGTTGTTCCAAGAAATCTCTAATCTTTGAATGAGGCTTAATAGTAACATTGTGAGTGGCATAATGAGTTAATTTTAGTGTCATAAGTTATTTTAGCACAGGATTCTTTACTATGTTGCAGATGATGTTTTTCTCAAAATGTTCCAACAGACTTCTAACCATGAATAAGATTTCTCTGTGATGTTTTAAGTTGTTGTTTACTAAAGAGAACCTCATTACATCAAAACTAATCCTTTTCTCAGTTTGTTCCAATATATCTCTAATGAAGCGAATTGGACTAAGTTTAATGTTATGAGTTACTTTATTAGCAGCTTTACAATCTGTGGATTAGCATTCTCTGTTCTTTTTATCATTCCTAGTTTAGAGTAGATCTTATTTTGTTTTAGTGCATTCAGTAACTTTTCTTTGCTATTGATTTATTTTTTCACCTTAGCATAAAATAAAAGTAAAAATAAAACCAAAAACATTAGAAAAACATTGAACACAATGAAGTAGGAAGAGGTTACTTAGGCACATATGGTGCACTTCACTTCAACAGTTTACTAGCCCTGGTTGACAATTTATGTTATCAATTTAGGAACACTAAAATTGACTAAACATTTTGGCATCGTTGCCAGGGAAGTGTAACTAGGTAACCTTATTTCTTACATCCAAAAAAAAGAAAAAAAAAAACAAAAACAAAAACTTCAATCACCTACCACACCCACTATATCATGTGGTGCAGTAAGAGCCACACATCCACATCATGAATTCATATTTTTGCAGGTAGAAGAAGAGGTGACAAAGGAGGTTGAAGAAATGGATGGAGATGATGACAATGAGGAAGATCCTTTTGGATTTCCCATTCAAGAAACTGATATCAACGTTCAAATGAAGAACATCCATCCATCTATACTTCCTAACTTCAAAGGTATGAGATCAGAAGACCCGGAAACCTTTCTTTTTTAATTTGAAATAATTTTTAGATCTTATGGCTACTCATTGCACATGCAAAAATTGAATTTGTTTCCGACAACATTGAAGGATAGAGCTCTTAGATGGTTCATGACTTTAGGAAAAAACTCTATAAGGACATGGGATGATATGAAAATAGTATTTTTGGAAAAATATAAAGGTTATTGCATGCACCATGACCTTAGAAATGAAGTCTTTAAGATGAACCAAAAAGAGGATGAAAGCCTAAAAGATTTAGTGGAGAGATTTACTTATAATATCAAAAGATCTAAATTGCATAATTTAGGATCAGATGCATTAAAAACTCTCCTACTAAATGCTATAAAGGATGAATGGATTGATCTTCTTAATCTTGTGGGAAAAGGAGATGTCTATCGATTGTCATTTCAAGAAATTTGTGAACTATGCAAGAACATATCAAGAGGAAAAGCAAAGTGTGTAAGATCCCTTCAAGATCCATTTATGGCAAGAGTAAGTAAGTCAGCATCAAGATTCGTAAGTCAAACTGAACCTAACAATTTGCTAAACATTCTTGGTAATTTAAATGAGTAAACTGACATGCTAAGAATGCAAAACAAGAAAAAATTTGCTTCATTCATATTTTTCCCTAAATGTAGAAAGAAACATGCTTTGCATGAATGTCCACTTGATAACATTAAAATGTGTAAAATTTGTGCAGGATCACATACTACTAAAGATTGCCCATCATTACCAGGGTTGAAGGCAATTTACTAGAAGGATAATGGAGCAAATCAAGCACAAGAGCAACTTTCTTATGTAGCTCCAAGAGGACTATGGCAGCCTCATCAACCCAATACGATGCAATATCCTTATGCACAGTATCAGGGTTATGCACAAAAATCTCAATCCCAACCTCAAAACCAATCTTGGCAACAAAGTTGGCAAAGGCCCTATAAAGGAAATCCACCATATCCTCAATATTTCCCTCTCTATCCTCAATACCATCATCAATGTTATTCATACCATTCGCCTCCACCACAACATCAATATCACCCTCATTTGACCTCAATTCAACCTTTCCCATTATCATACACACAAGCACCCCAAAAATTCATTCCCACTCCACTACCTCCACAACCATTTAATATCCCCAACAATAAAACACCTCAATCAACTTACAATTTTGAGGTATTGCAAAATGATTCACCAGCAATCATTAAAGAACAACAACCAGAAGAAGAAGACTCAGATAAGGTCCAAGAATCATGGATGTCTATTGATAAAGAGAAGATATTGGAACTAGAGATTGAAAAGTCTCATGCATGCCTATCACCAGATTCTATGAATGAAGATCACATCTCCGAAGACTTGCATTTCATGATAGAGGAAAGACAAGGAAGACAAGATTACATTGAATCTTGGTTCAAGTCAGTCATCGCATCCCAATGCTCAATTATTCAATATCTTCTGACATCATCTAAATCAAGACAGTTGGCATCTCATATACTGATACATATCAAAGAGTATCTTTCAAACCTGTATATGAGTTTATCTATCATCTTGTTACAAACATGGTTCCATTGGAAGTATTCATATACTTGAACAAGATTTTCTTTTTCAAGTAGAGTAGGACATATATATATATATAAGTAAAGAGAAAAATAAGTCCTATTGTGAAAACCAGCTTGCTAGCGCAATCGAACATGAGCTTTGCTTGAAAACCAAGCAACTGGCGAGCAAATTTCACAATAAGTTTTGCAATTTCATGATGGTTTCAATCTTTCATGGTTCTTCAAATCATTTTTGGTTCTATGCTCGAGTTGGATGATGTGGAATTCCTTAAGGTCCACCTTCCAATAGATCTTGTCCCATCAACCTCAACACTTTATCTGGGATCAAGATTAGAGATTATTTGGAGTGCCTTGGAGCTTGCATTCATCAATGGCAAGTCTCCTCGTTGATAACAATGGGAATACAACAATTTCTCTTGATTGTCAAATCTTGCAAGCGACTCAACTTCGACACATTCATTCGTCCCTGTCAAGATGCACTGAGGTACCTTGACACTCGTTTACATTATCGGTGAGTTTCCTCGCATTGGTTAATGATTTTCATTATTGATTGGTAATCCAATGATTTCTTCCCATGCTCGACTTTGACACATTTATTTGCATGGTAAGAATTGTACCATGAATGTTGGCTTTGATGAAGACTAATGGTTTTATGGAATCAACAACAACTTGCAGTAGCAAATTTTATTAGTTTCTTGTAGCAGCATGTTCATATTTTTTTCAATTCAACAACAGTTGCGGAAAGTGGCAGCTTCTGCAGCTATTGCTGTAGCAGCCTGTTTTTGTTTTTTGCAACTTTTTCCAGAGGCAGTTTTGGCACAAATATTGCAAGAGATTGAAGCAGAAATAAAAAATTATGAGCTTCTGAGTTTTCTCAGAATATGATAAATTGAGTAAGACATGGACATAATTGAAAAAAAACAAATTTTAAGGGCATTTTAGATGGGTTTTTAAGGCAGATTTTCATTTTTCAGCATTATGGACAGATTAGGACAGATTTCAGTATTTTTGCATAGTAGTACCTTTTCTTCATCAAAATGAAATTCTAAAAGCATGTGGCAGTATAAAAGGTAAAAATACACAACTTCCCTTTTGAATCACTCAATTCGGCCTTAAAATGAGTTCGTGGCGTATTTTTTTGTTGCAACATTGGGCAGAATGAAGGGTGAAACAGGGCAGAAATTGATTTTATCATAACTTTCAAACTGTGCATCCGTTGGTCCTGAAATTTTTATGGTAAATGCATTGAGGTAGGGTGAATAAACACAAAAAAATTCAGAAAATTTTAGTTTGTATTCTTCAAGAAATTGGCCACTTTTACCTACATCCATTTCTCATTTTTCGGGAGATCCGTGCAACCAATGGCTGAGATTTTTCGTCGGAAGATGCATAATAATATTAATAACAACCTCAGAAAAATTTAGGGAAATTTGTTGTACCATTTGAGAGAAATTGCAAAATTCATTTCATTTTACAATTCCACTCCATCTCACCCCACTTTCATTCCATTTCACAAGTCATATTCCACTTTCACTCCATTACATTTCACATCCATATTCCATAGCCATACTTTATTTATTTTTACAGATTGCATGTTGCAGCCACATATTATTCAGCAATTCTGACACAATTGTACAGCCTACAAAGAGATGATGATTACAGGAAATTGAAGGATTCTTTTTTGAATACCAACATGCTAAAAGAGGACCAAAGGAACAACATCAAGCACAACAATTAACAAGGTCAAAATTCTGAGGTAAATTGTGAAAATTATTTTAATAGCAAAAAGTTAAAACATGAAATAGATACAATGTGTATAATCATATGTTTCCTAAACAACCTATCATTCAAATTGATTAACATATCTTGGCCATATCCCTTATCCAACATTCCATAACGGTCCTCATTAAAACCTTGATTAATGACTGACGGTCATAATCACAAACGTAAACTACTTGTCCACATCTCCTTAAGATTGTATCATTCACTTATTTCACCACAAGTTCATCATAAATTCTCCATCAGATCCATAAACACTTCATTTTCCCTTATAGCTTAATTACCTCCATCCATTCACCTCCATTACAGTTTGGAGCCAATCCATCTTTAAGTACAGAGAGGTAATTCTGAGGGTGAAGCATCATTCTACAACTAATCCATCTTTAGACACAGAGATATAGTTTCAAAAATAAAGCATTAGACTCTGTAGTCAATCTAGCTTCAAGCATATAAAAGTAATTCTGAAAGGAAGATAATATGCACAGAGGAGGAATGTGGTTAATTGTTAGGACAGAACCAGTTGGAGTCAAGTATTTGGAAAGATATCCACAAGTCAAGGAGCTACTACAACAAGCAGGGAAGTTAAATTTTATAGAGAAATTTGATGGCTTCCATAAGGAGATTACAAAATTATTTGCCAAATCTTTTGAATCAATAACAAATTTATGATTATATGGAATCTTTGGAAAGAAAGGCCTCAGAAAATCAAGAAAGATCCCTCAGTCCACAAGAACCTCCAATATAAGCCCTGAAGAAAGATAATTATGAATTGGAGATATTGAACAGACACATTAAGAATGAGAATGAAATCTTGAGAGAACAAGTTAAATTGAAGAATGCTATGAATAATACTCTCACTCTGCAAATGGGGACACTGCACAAAGAAAACAGGAAGCTAAAGAAGAGGAATAAGAAATTGAACAGAGCCCTCATAAATCTTAGGTTTAAATTACTCATAAAGAAACCCAGAATGACACTAACCAAAAAAAGAAGCAGAAAGATAAGGTTGGATGTTCTAACAAAGGTTTCAGAGCACATGGAATAATTTTTGATAAAATTGCATGAGGACATGCAATAGTTTTGCAGTGGGGGTATGTTGAGCCCTAGAATTGCCTTCATTTTACAAACCTCCACTTCATTTCATCATTTTTTTATCACTTCATAAGCCTAAAATCAATGAAGAATGATTAGGATTTCTTAAAGGTTGCATGCAATTGATTAACATATTGTATTTTCATGGTTTTTACTGTTTTAATAATTTTTTGCAAAATAGCTATAAAATACAGACGTTCCGTAGCTGATCAGGTGGTCCGCAGCTATTTTAGTGTTTAAATAGGTTATAGGTGTCGCCTGAGGGAAATACGTATATGGTTAGACTCCAAAACTCTCCTGCATCATTCCTTGTCCTCCACGAGGGCTGAGAAAAAATCTGCAAGTGGTTATGCACGTGGACAAAGCCAAAACCAAGAAGCAGACTTCTATAAGGAAAAGGACTCTTGAGGTGTCTTCAGCAAAATACGAGTCCTCAATAGGAGTTTTAGTTTGATTTTTATTATAAAAGACACCTATGCCTATTTATACTCAATTTAAGTTATGTATTTTCTTATAAAAATAACTCGGTGAACCAAGAAACAGTTAGTTGATGTTTTGTTGTTAGTTTTCAAAGACTGTGATACTCTATTTCTGAAGCGTTTTCTTTTAATAAAAGAAGTATAAATTTGATGCATGATCTGAAGCAACTGTAAGGAGTTAATGATTCATGTGCCAATATGATGGTAGAGGGCCCCTACGGCCTGAAAAGGCTTTTGCATATTTTCTAGATAAGTGACCTTTAACTCTGTTTTGTTCTTAACTTAGGCAGTTTTCTGAGTTTATCCTCTTGCATAATGTCTTATGTCATTTACTTACATTGAATATTACAGTCAATCTTGTTCTCATGAGCTATTCCAATATATCACTAATACGTGAATAAGATCTAGCTGTAGTACTTTGAGTTAATTATATTTTAGTTCTGTTCATTGCATTTCAGTTCTGCTAGTTAATTGCATTTCAGTCCTGTTAATTAGATTTAAAAGACCCTCATTATTTTATAAGCTGATCTTGTTCTCAACTTCTTCTAACACATCACTATTATAAGAACAAGAATTAGTTATATTATTTTGAGTTCTTGAATGTTCTACAGTTATGTAAGAGATTCTCATGATTTTACAAACAAGTCTTTTTCCCAAGTTGTTCCAAGAAATCTCTAATCTTTGAATGAGGCTTAATAGTAACATTGTGAGTGGTAGAATGAGTTAATTTTAGTTTCATAAGTTATTTTAGCACAAGATTCTTTACTATGTTGCAGATGATCTTTTTCTCAAAATGTTCCAACAAACTTCTAACCATGAATAAGATTTCTCTGTGATGTTTTAAGTTGTTTTTTACTAAAGAGAACCTCATTACATCAAAACTAATCATTTTCTTAGTTTGTTCCAATATATCTCTAATGAATCGAATTGGACTAAGTTTAATGTTATGAGTTACTTTATTAGCAGCTTTACAATCTATGGATTAGCATTCTCTGTTCTTTTTATCATTCCTAGTTTAGAGTAGATCTTATTTTGTTTTAGTGCATTCAGTAACTTTTCTTTGCTATTAATTTAGTTTTTCACCTTGGCATAAAATAACAGTAAACATAAAACCAAAAACATTAGAAAAACATTGAACACAATGAAGTAGGAAGAGGTTACTTAAGCACATATGGTGCACTTCACTTCAACAGTTTACTAGCCCTAGTTGACAATTTATGTTATCAATTTAGGAACACTAAAATTGATTAAACATTACCCTCGAATATTCCTAAGTTCAATGGAAACCCTGGAGAAGATTCGTCGACTCATGTCATGATTTATCATTTATGGTGTTCATCAAACTCCCTGAATGATGATTCTGTTCGACTGCATCTTTTCTAGTGTACGCTCATAGGTCCGGCTACAAAATGGTGCATTGAGTTACCTAGAGCTTCTTTTGAAAATTTCATTGCCCTAGCTACTATCTTTTTGACTCATTTCTAGTTAGCTATCAGATATGAAATTGGAACGGAACTCTTGACTAATTTCAAACAAACTAATGCTACTCACATCTTTAATCATATTCATGAGTGGCATCGTTGTCATCGAATGGTTAAGACATTTGTTTCGGATCAGCTCCTTGCTGAATGGTTCATTAAGTCCCTGTTACCATCTATAATTGAGGATGTGGCTAAGGTTGGCATCGTCACAGAAGAGAAAGTTATCACTCGTGCCCAATATTTAGACTTGATTTACACTCGGTCTGGCACGCTCTATTAAAAAATTCCTAATGTGCCGATATCTAATTTCAATGTTCCTCCTCAATTAAAGGACTCTCATGCCAAAGACGGCTTGATAGGCACTGCAAGCACACACCATGCTACTGCATCTAATCCTACTCCTACTTCTGAAATTAATGTCGTGTCGTTTGACAAAGAAAAGGTGATAAGCAACCAAGAAGTAAGAAAAAGGGAAAATCAAAGAAAAATCAAACTTCTAACCCATAGGAAAGATCATCTGATCAACCATCTAGACCTTGGAAACCTCGTTATCCATGCATAATATGTAATGAGAAACACTTTGTTAGGGATTGTCCTCACCGCCCTGAAGTCTCAAAAATCATCAAGACTTCCCATGCATCAGCTGTGTTGACAGACCCATTTCCAAATCCGGACACTAATTTGGTTGCTATAGATCTGGTTACTAGTTCCCAAGTGTTAATGTTATCCATCAAAAAAACCTTCAACATACATTTTTTTGTCAACGCGTAATAAATATTATGGTAGTCAGGCCACTGATCAACCTACTACCTCGACTACGAATCCATCTACGGAATCAATACCGCCTACTGTTATTCCTGAATTGAAAATCAAGCCACCGAAGGGAGTAATTCATAAATATACATATAATCCTCAAGCAAGAGCTACACAAAATTATAATATAGTTGAATATTTGGCTCAATCCCCTTCAGCTATGTCTGCTCTTGAGGTATTACAAAATTGTCCCTCCCAAAAATAGGCTCCATTAGTGGAATTGATCCGACTGATTCTAATCTTTTCGTCTTTAATCATACAGGCTTTGTGCTACAATTACCAACAGAATTAGCATTCTCCATACAAGTAAATATTCTCAATCACCTTGTTCATCACACTATTATTGATGAGGGAGCATCTACATGTATTATGTCTCTAAATTGTTGTAAGTCACTTGGCTCGCCACGCTTATCACAATCATCAACGACGTTGAAGGCTTTTGATGGAAGAACTGATCCAGATTTATGCAAGAATGCAACAGAATACGGAAATAATCATAAACATAGAGATGCAGTGGAAATAAGGCTTCATTTCATTAATATAAAATAACAAAAATATGCTTACAAACATAATGGAAATAAAATATCTAGGGTGTTGGTAGCGAATCTCTGAGAAGAGATGTGGCGGCTACAGACCTCTGAACTATGTTACAATGAGGCTCAAGGGCCTATTTATTATGGGGAAACAATGGAGAACTCTAAACGTCCAAAAACCTAACCCTAGGAGATGAAGCGCCAAAACTATGGGCCCCGTTTGTGTAAATTGGTGTTTCAACTTCTCGGGGACGTAACTTCGGCATACTATCTTTGTTTGACGCACATGATACATCATTAGAAATATCTATCCAAGGATTAAAAATGTTGCCAGGAATATCAATTCCGAAATGGAATCATATTTGCTGGACAAACGATGCCCAAAAAATGTCGTTTAGGGCCTCAAAACAACTCCGGAAGTTCAGGACCTGAAAAACTGCTAAAAATAGTAAGTTGTGCTAAAATTGAAAAACTGAAAGAGACAATGGTGGGGCCCCAAGTGGAATAGGTGGGTGACCACCAATATCTACCTGGATCAAGAACATATAAACCTTGTGGTATTATCAATAACCTGCATGTTGAACTAGGGGGAAAAATAGTGAATGTTGATGTCGAGGTTGTTGATGGACCCCTTGACTATAATATTTTACTTGGAAGGCCATGGGTATATGCAATGACTGCAATTGTTTGTACATACTTTAGAATGATTTCCTTTCCCCATAAAGGTACAATCATAGTCATTAATCAACTATCCTTATTTTCCTCCGCTTCGCAGGTAACTGGAATCATTTCGTTTGTTCACATACCCCAACTAGAAATTCAGAACATTGGTGTAGGAATCTTAAAGGATTCCACTCTCATGGGAACCTTTAAATTACCACTGCCCTCGATGTCGACATAAATTGCAAGTATAGAGACCTAGTACATGATCTCTTCTACTCTATCTGGCTTAAGGGAGAGTACGGGTGATTTTGATATTTCTACGTCAGATGAATTTTTACCGCCCAACCCTATTGAGTTGGCATAGCAATCAATCTATCTGGCTTGGGTGGAGAATCTGAAATCAGCGTCGCCGAGTGTTTGGGTTGATCGTTCCTTAGATTTTGGTACTTCGTCTCATCTATTTTCCTCAATGTTTTTGACAGATGAAAATATTTTGGAAGTTATGATGTCAGAAGGAGAACCATGGGAAGATTATCATCATCGTTCCCATCTTCCTGATTGTGATGAAAACTATCTTAGTGAACTATATCACCCATCAATCAAAATTTTATTTTTGAATTCTTTAGCAATTAATGCAATCGATTTCGAGCGAAATCTGTCAAATATTGAAGAAACAATTTCTATCAATATTTCGACCAAACCTGGCGTTGTAGAAAATATTCATGTTGGTGTATCTTGTTCTCCAAAAGAACTCGAATCATATCACTCTTTATTTCATGAATTTCGTGATGTATTTTCTTGGTCTTATGATAAAATGCGAGACATATATACTAGTATAGTTGAACACACTATTAATATGTATCCTGATGTCAAATCGGTGTGTCAACGGCTTCGTCTAGTTCATCCAAAGAAAGTCGTTGTCGTCAAAGCAGAAGTTGAAAAACCTTTGTGTGCTGGTTTCATTTACCCTATTCCGCTGACTGAGTGGGTTTCCAATGTCGCTCCTGTCATGAAAAAACAAGGAACCATTAGAGTCTGTGTTGATTATCGGGATGTTAATCATGCTTGTCCAAAAGAAAACTATCCTACTCCCTCTATCGACCAGATTATTGAAGATTGTGCTGGATGCAGAATATTTTCGTTTATGGATGGATTTTCTGGCTATAATCAAATCAATACTCACCCAGATGATCAACATATGACAACATTCATTTGTCCCTGGGGCACATTCTCTTATAGGAAACTTCTATTTGGTTTAAAGAACGTTGGGGAAAATTTTCAGCGAGTAATGGATTATGATTTCAATGACATCAAGCACATTGTTCAACCCTATCTAGATGATTTACCATGGCATTCACGAAATCGAACTGATCACCCGATGCATTTGAGAGCCATTTTCTTATGCTGCTGATCAGGAGATCATGTCCACGTTGAAAAAGTGCTCAAAAATGGAAATGCTTAGAAATGGTTGCAATCTGAATGAATGGAAAGGCCTCGTCCCTGTGATTCTGGCACCATGAATGGGACTCAAATCTGATGTCGTATGTGAAATTTACTGAAGTTTGAAATCGCCCAATGACCTTCAAAACAGGACTTTTGACCAAAACAAATTATCATTTTCAAAAAAAAATATGGCAAAAGAATTTTCATTTTTAAAGGTTTTTATAAGCCTATCATAGGGTGTCACATGGCCTTCCTGGAGGCTACCACATGGCCCCAGGCCAATGGTTAAAAGAGGTGTTAAAAATTTTGATGGCAAGGGGGGGTCAAACCCTCGAACCAATTCCTCGAGCAAGGTTGACCTAACCAACACAACAATGGGAAGAACGTGCAAAGAGGGCGATTTAGGAGGATGTTTGAATGCCTCATGCAAAGGCTAAACGGACCCTTGGGTTCTGTGTTGAATGCCTCGTGCAGAGGCTGAATGGCTATTTGGGTCGTGTATTGTGAACAGGAAGAGAATAAGGTTTAAGCCCTCAGGGCTAAGGATTAAGACCCCGCGACCAGTGCTATAACCAAGGGCTAAGCCCCATTTCAAATGGCAGATATTTTTGGGTTAAGCCCCTAGGGTGCTAGCCCTTGTCACATGTGGCCAGCAGGCCATGACCGTGGGCACATATTTAACACTAACCGCCAGCACTTAACCATTTCCGCAAATTTAGCATGTGAACGCATTGTTAACTGACAGTTAAATTTATTACTGCCCCTAAAAATAGTGTGGTTCTGCCTAATCTGAGTTGTTTGCCTTTTTTGGTGGAAATAACAGGAGTTCCTCCAGTTTTGGAGGAGGTTTTCTAGTGCCACTGGGCAAAATCTTGTTTGGGTCATAATTTTCTCAATTTTCGACCAAACAAGGTGAAAGTTTAGTAAATTTTGGATTTTCTAAGCATTCAGGAGAGTATGGGACAAGTTGTAGAGCGAATAGAGGTGTTCTACATCCATTTTTGCTTCATGGAAGAGGAAAGAGCCACCAGGGCCATCAGGGAGATGGAGTTGTATTGGGTTGTACTTCACTGTTTGAGGTGAAACAAAAGCCATTTTTTAGCTTATTTTTGTCTTCTAAAATAAAATTCACAGCTTTTTTTGCCTGTTTAGGCATATATTTCACTGTGTAACCATTTTTGAGAAAAATAATAGAGCAAGGACATGCCATTGGGGAGCCTTGGACCGGCAGATGTAGCCCAGGAGGGGTGAACTGCCTCATCAGTTTGTTGTGTTATACTATGGTGAATTTTTCTTATTGTGTGTTTCTGTTGATATGTATTAAACAGTAAATTTAAATCACAAATTCTCACATATAAACTCAGAAACAATTACCAAAAACACTTTGTTTAACTTGCAAAACATGGAGAATACTTTGCACACTTAATTAAATGGAAATGGATACTTTTCACAGCATTTAAAAATAGTTCTATTTTCATATCAGTTGGTATCAGAGCCAGGTTTTTACTCTACATTTGTTCTTGTGCAAAGATATAGTTGATTGTTTGCATGTTTTGATGCTTACTAGGCTTAAACTCAAAAGAGGGGAAGGACAATTGGTTAGAACACAAGTTAATCCTCAACCAAGGAGGGTCAGGGAGAAATTGTCTCCACCATCTATTATACCCCCAAGAGCTACTGAAGAAGCCTTAAGCATGTCTTCAAGAGAAGGAGAAGCTCCTGAAGACATTGATCCCAAAGAAGAAGAACGGGTACTCCGAAAGGCTTTTTTGGACATGACTGAGATGGTGAGTGTTAGTCATCCATAATTTTTATTTATCCAAATATGACTAAAGTGAAAATCTCAGATTTCTAGAAACAATATTTGTAGAAACATTGTGAGTTCTAGAAATCTCACTGCCTTCATTATCCTAAGTTTATCAAATCACTAAAAATCTTCACTCAAAACCTCCAATTTATCCTACTATCTCAAAAAGAAGTCGTTTCAAGTTATTTGCACCATTTTCATCTCCATTTCATTCCCTCATCTCATCACTACTACTCCTATTCTCTATCAGTATTTTTCCCTCTAAAAAGCCCATATTCCCTTCATTGATCCCTCATTTCCTCTTAAAAACCCTTTTTTAAACCATTAAAACCCCTTCATATTAGTTTAAACGTTATTTTCCACCTTATCAGAAACCTTCAAAAAGGCTTAAAAACCCTCTTTTGGCTTATTTTTCTACCCATTTAAGAAATTAGGCCTTAAGCCCTTCTCAGGCTTAAGCCCTCTCCACTCTTCTTCCTTGTATGACCAAGGGCCCGCAACCACCGCTTAAAGGACTAAGTCCCTGGTCCCACTTATCCTCCACGGGACCCTATCTCCGCGCCTTCTTAAGCTCCCTTCGCCTTATTTTTCTTCGCGCCTTTGTTTTCTCCGAATCAAATCTCCATTGTGGATCTTCATGATCCAACGGATGCCATCCAAACTCACCTTTCCGTCCCCCTCTCGACCTTTCCGATACCCGAAAAAATTAATGACGTAAACCTCCGGTCAAGCACCTTGTCCCATCACGCTCCCTCTTCACCGTTGATCTGGCTCCCCCAGATCCAATGGCCCCGATTCATTATCGCACTGATTTCTACGAAATGGTTTAACACCACATTTCAACGTGATAAAATCAATTTCCTTGAGGACACGTGTAACCTCCTGAGTAGTATCGCACTCACCGTGGCCCAAACTGCTTACCACCTAACCCTGCGCGAATACCACTCTAGTATTGCGCAAAAATTCTTATCACTATTCTGCACCAATATTCAAAATTCGTCATTTTTACGTTATTTCGCCAAGAAATTCCTCCTCCCTCCATCCTTCCCTCATTTGAAATCTCTCTTTCATTTCCCTCAAGCCTCTGAAATCAATATATCCCATAAATACACAGGTTTAATGGTGGCCCCAAGCCCGAAGGGCCACCCCATAGTCAAAATTAGTGACTGAGGCCTCAAGATGATGATCCGAAGGCCTGAAGCAAAGAAAAAATGGAAACAAGGGTTTAATCTGAAGGTTGGGACGATGAATCATGATCATCTGTTCAATCAATAACCCTCCAGCATAGCAAAAGGATCCCCTACACACCGAAAACATGGACAGAGAAAATTAATGAAGTTTGAAGACCAAAGAAAGAAGACAGATATTAAAGCTTAATTGAAATATTAAGGAGAAGAACACAGTCAAAAGACAAAGGATTAAAAAATAAAACATTCAATAAAGTGATGAAGACAACATGATGAATTATGAAGGCCAAAAGAAGAATTTCCTTAAAGCACAGTTTAATGATGAAATTAAGGAAAGTTAGGCTAAAGACAACCTTCAATACATCAAACAGGAGCAGTTATTCACTCAGAATATCTAACTGACACTTTTGACCTACTTTCTGCCTACAAAGACAAAAAAACAGTTATTACAATAAAGAAAATATTTAAAACTATTAGGACAGTTATTGTAAATATAAGGATAAACCTTAAAAGTCAATCTTTTCTCTTATCTTTCTATCAAAAGTTAAGACAGAGTTATTGAAACAGAGAAGTAGTTGAACATCTTCCTACCTTATGCCTTGCATGGTTTTCAAGGTTAGGAATGCATTTACTCTATAGTTAATGACTCTCAAACCCTAGATCAGTTCCACCTCCTCTTTTGCAGCATAAATATTGTGTTGGAACTCATTGTATTGTTGGCATTTGATGACTCTTTGAAGTAATACACAGTTTTGTTGAAGTTGAAAGGAAATTGATGTTCTGGAACTTGTGGATGTCTTGACCTGTTTTTTGATGAAGAAAGCTCTGTCATTGGATCCCTGAGCTTGGTTGTTGGTGAAGTACTCTAAATTTGTTATTTTTATTTCCTGTTTCACTATGTTTCATCATTCTCTGTTGCAATAGAGTAAAAGGTTTAGGCTAAGAAATGTCTTTTGAAAGCACCTTAGTTCTGTTTACTCTTCACTATCTTAATGTTTTATTCTGCTAGGATATTCTAGAGAATTCTTAATTTCTCTCTAGAACCCTTATGCTTGTTTATTTCTCAAATAGTTCAATACAGTTGGTCTCAAGAATGATTTATGGTTTTCCCTACTTACTTGATGCCAATTAAAAATTGTTTTTGAAGTCCCCCTTCAAAGTACCATTGTTTAAAGTTTGACAAAGAGGTTTTGTTCTGATCATACCCTTTATACTGGCTTAAATAATTGTTTTGAAGGTCTTTATAGTTGTAATCTAAGATGTCTAGGAGTTCCCTCTTCTATGAATACAATTATGTGTGAATCTTGAATTTTTTCTTATCCTTGAAGGTGAAATCACTAGAAGTTAAATGAGTTTCTCGCCTTCTATATTTCATTGGAGAAGTTTTTCTTGGAATTGTTATTAGCTGAAGTGTGGTTTCTAGAATTTATGGTTAGCCCTGTCTATGGAATGCCTCTTTATGTTCAGATAATGTTTTAAGTCCCTTTGTTGATAAGTACACATAATTAAGGATTCTTAATTTCCCTTAGTTCTACTTTTCATTCTAAACCATTGATGTCCATTTCATTTCACCTGAAAGACCTTGAAGATCCACTGGCCAAGATAGATTTTCCCTTTGATACCCCTGATCCATTTACAAACTTGTTATAGCTTCCACTCGACTCCATTGCCTAATGACTTAGATATTTCCCCTTTCTATCTATGCTGCCTAGATCATCACGTCCAACCAAAAAATCAAACAAACTCATGCTTAATAACTAGCCTAAAATCAACCTTTTACAAGCAAACAAGTCATATATTTGAAAATAATTGAGAGATCCCTCTTTGAGACTAGGAAGGCTAGGTCCTAGAGCTCTAAAGACTATTTTTTATGTTTCCTTGTCACTTGGTATGCCAATCTTCCAAATCACAGGACCAAAACATTTTGGCGATCACGGTGGGACATCTGAGTTCATAGTTGCATAGCAAGCCCTTATAGACTCATTAGTCCTTCAGTTACCTCAGAAAATCATATGATAAGCCATAAAGTAGACTCTATTTGTTTCACCACCTTAGCTAAGTGATGAAATCAAGTATAGGACACTCTTAAAAAACATAGAACCATATAAAAAACTCAGAAAACCCAAAACATTTCATATGTGTCTTTAAAAGTACTTATTGGTGGTGGACCATAAAAAAATTTACCTTCAAAAAAGCTAAAAATTTCACCTGGCGACTCCACTAGCCCCAGTACACCTATTACCTCACTAGTGCTCCATATTTCCTTAGGATTGTGTTAAACAGCCCTGAAGAAGTTTAGAAGTCTAGTCCCATATTTTAGAAGCTCATTAAACATTGAGAGAGGTCAATCTTTGAAAAAATTCCCTAAGCTTTTTTAAGCCTCTCCAAAATTTTGAAATTGAAATCTGGCTTCACATATGATCTATACCAGATCTCACCCAGACCCTAATCCTCCTACAATAGTTGATGACCTAGAAAAATTTTTGTGGAAAACTTATAAATCTGGAAATTTAACTACTATTAGGACTATCCAAAGAACAAGATCTATCCCTGAAAACCTTACAGCCTTGAAAAATCCTCACTTTGACTTGCCTCATATAATAATATTGACCAAGCTGATCTTGAGCCCACAGATTTACAGCAGAGCTCCAGTAGAGAAGCCTCACCTTCGACTCCACCTAATTCTTAGTTTCTCCATCACTTCAGCTCCTTTCATAACAAATCTGCTCAAAATTAGTTTGCTGACCCCAAGTGTTTCCTCCACTCCCATTCACACACCCATTGTTCAAAACACTCCATTTCAGCCCACATTTCCTCTTATAAATCCCCCATTATTTCCTATCATGGCTGCATGATATGCCCCATTAGTGTTACCACAACCTCTGGTTCCCTTACCAAATGATTATCAATCCAGAATTCCCCATTTCACTGGAACTGAATCTACTACTGCCCAACAAAATGTAGATAAAATGGATGATGCTTTTGATTACATGGAAATAGAAGAAGAGACCATTAAGATGAGAATCTTTGCCCAAAGTTTAGGAGGAGAAGCCAAGAAATGGTTTAAAATCTTAACTCCTAATAGCATAAATTATCTCAATTCTTTATATCAAACATTCATAAACAAATGGGAAATTAAAAAGAACCCTCTCCAAATCCTTTCTCAATATAACAACCTTAAAAGAAACACTGGGGAAAGTATCAACGATTACTGCACTAGATTCAATAGTGTTTACAGTGCACTTCCCCCAAACATGAAACCTCCACTAGGCTTGGCCTTAGCTAAATTCCATGAAGGCTTTGATCCAGACATGGCCTACCAGATAAGAGAAAGAGACCCCTTAAATTTAGAAGATATGCAAAGGGAAGCCTTAAGTGTAGAAGCAAATCTGATTGAAAAAAGAGCTAGGTTGAAAGCAGAAAAAAGAGTTACATACAGGGATGAGAAAATAGCATCAACCTCATCATCTGATACCAAAATTGACAATTTAGTAAGGTTAACGGAGAGAATGCTTGAAAAGATAAATCTGAATGATAGAGTACCCCCTAGAGAAAACCAAACCAATCCCCAAAACAGAAATAAAAATCCAAATTTTAGAAGAGATCCTAATCAAGATAGGCAAAGAGGTAATGACCAACAAATTAGGCCTCCCTTCCAACAAAATTATGTAGATCAACAGGAGGAAAGGGAAACTGAAAGTTTAGAATAAAATCATGTAAATTTGATAGGATATGACAGTGAGACAGATGTTTTTCTCACTGAAGAAGAACAAGGATTCTTCTCCTCAGAACAAACTGAAAAAAACCATGAGGATTCTGAAGATTACAGATTGGGGTTTGAAAATGTAATAATGGAGGTACACAAACAATATAATCTTACAAGCAAAGGGAACCAAAAAATTCCAAATGACAAAAACACTAGTACTGCTGTTAGGAAAACTTCAGAAAATCAGCCTAAACGACAGCAAGTAACAACAACACTATGGCCAAGAAAACCGATCTAAATAAAGACAAAAACAGCCAACAAAGTGTTGAACAAAGTTTCCCTAGTACCTCTTCTAGTGGCCCTAACAAATCTGTCCTAAATAGCAGTCCTAATAAAACTCAACAAATCAGAATTGTTGAAAGAGTTGTAAATGACAAAACAGATGCAAATATCTCAAAAACAATAGTTCCTTTCAGCCTTGAGGGTGAAATTTCTAAAATCAAAGTTAGCATACATGTAGCTGAACTAGTAACTCAGGATGTATACAAAAATTAAGTTTTGAAAGCTTTGAATATAGGCAGTGACACTGATACTTTAAACTTGACAGATGATAAACCAGAATTGTTGTTTGGTCCTGAAGTTGAAGGAAAATACCAAGAAGGGGTTGTCCCTCCCTTCTATCTCAGCTTGAAAATACATAACAAAATATTGCACAATGCCATGCTAGAATCAGGTGCCTCTCATAACCTTATGCCCAAAGTAGCAATGGAAAGCCTAGGCCTAGGAATTACTAAACCTTATAAGGACTTGTATTCCTTTGATTCAAGCAGAGTCAAATTCTTGGGCCTAATCAAAGATTTATGTGTTAACTTGGCACAAATTCTTGCTAAAGGTTTAGTTATGGACATAGTAGTGGCTGACATTCACCCAAAGTATGGCATGCTTCTATCTAGATCATGGGGAGCCAAACTTCAGGGGAGCCTTCAAATGGACATGTCCTATTCCACCATCCTAGTGTGTAACCAAACCAGAAGATTATACAGTGAGTCTCATATGAAATACATGGTGAGTAACATAGATAGGCCAAACAATACTCCTGTTTATTCTATTCATTCAGATTTAGATTCCTTTATCTTATATAATGAAGATGAAATCACCAACAAGAAAAGGAAAACAAGAAAGAATTCAGTCCACCATAACAGTCAAATCTGCCCTCAAGTCAAGTACAATATAACTCAAACTCTAACAACCTTGAACAATAGAAAGGAAATGAAAATGAGATTGAAACACCTTGGAGAATAAGCTTTGATGGCTCTTGTAGCAAATTAGGTTCAGGGGCTGGTTTATGGATACATAACACAAAGAAAATATATTCCTATAAACTAGATTTTCCATGCACAAATAACATTGCTAAATATGAAGCCCTCCTCCTTAGCCTACATTTACTCAAAGGTTTAGGAGCTAACAAAATATCAGTCCAAGGATATTCTAAGCTAATCATTAGACAAATTAAAGGGGAGTATTCAGCCAAAAACACAAAACTCAGAGAATATAGAAATGTTGCCCTTGATCTCCTAATTTTTTTTGAAAAATATGAACTCATTTTCATCCCAAGAACTCAAAAATCATCTAGCAAATGAACTTCCCTTTGCTGCTAGTAATTTCCAAATGCCACAGATAAATGAACAATTCAATGTCAAGGTAAAAAATAGGCCTGCAGTACCTGACAATGAAGACTATTGGCAAGTGTTTGAAGGATACAAACACATAGATGATTTTTTGCAATAAAAAAATGACTTTGCCATACCAACATCTACTTCAAGCCATGAAGAAAACTGTTTAAATGAAGAACAAATCCCTGAAACAAAGCTATCCTCTTATGCTGATATAAACCAATTTTAACATCTTTTTAAAGCATAAATAGTTGACAATACAGACCAAAAAGACCTGGAATTTTTACAATGTAAAAATGATACAATTCCAAGAGGTCTTACACCATTGGAGCAGCTCTTTGATTTTAATGATGTAGCCAAATAACCAGAATGGAGCCTATAGAAACAAATATAGAATAACATAACATAGGTAGCCTAGTAGAACCCAAAATGATCAAGCTATCCAACACTCTTCCAGGTCATATCAAACATCAATACATAGAAATTTTCAAAGAATTTAGAGATGTGTTTTCCTGGGGATACAAGGATCTGAAATCATATGATACCAGCATCATTCAACACAAAATTCCTCTTAAGGAAAATCAAAAACCTTTCAAACAAAAACTAAGAAGGATAAACCCTATTTTATTACCTTTAGTTGAGAAAGAAATCAGGAAAATGTATGATGCTGGGATTATAGTTCCCCTTAGATACTCAAAATGGGTTTCCAACCTAGTATCTCTTAGGAAGAACATCAGGGAAATCAGGCTTTGCATTGACTTCAGAAATCTAAATAAAGCATCCCTAAAAGATAACTATCCATTGCCAAAAATGGATCACATACTCCAAAGGGTGGTTGGGTCTAAAAGAATATCACCATTGGATGGGTTGTCAAGTTACAATCAAGTGTTAGTACTCCCAAGTGATCAACGTAAAACTGATTTCACTACACCTTGGGGTACATTCATGTATGTCAAGATGTCATTTGGTTTGATGAATGCAGGGGCCACCTTCCAAAGGGCCATGGATATAGCCTTTTCAGAAAACATAGGCTATTTTATAATCATTTACCTTTATGACATTATTGTTTTCTCTAAAAATGATGAAGAACACTTCATTCATTTAAGAAAAGTTTTTGAGAAATGTAGGAAATATGGTTTATCTTTGAATCCCAAAAAGAAACTCTTTGGTCTCCAAGAAGGAAAGATTCTTGGTCACATAATTTCTAAAGAGGGAATCAAAGTAGACCCTAAATGGATTGATGGCATATTAAAAATTAGCCATCCTAGGAACCTCAAAGAATTACAATATTTCATTGGGAAGATTAGTTTCTTAAGGAGGTTCATCCCCAACCTTGCTGAGCTATTGAGAAATATCAAAAACATGCTAAATAAAGAGATAGGTGTTAAATGGACAATACAAGCTAAACAATCATTTTAACTAGTGAAACAAGCTCTTACTCAAACACCAGTCCTTATCAGTCCTGATTTCACCAAGGATTTTTATATCTTTTCTTTTGCATCGGAACATACAATAGCTGTATTATTGTTGCAAAAGAACATCATGGGGCAAGAACAACCAATATCCTTTTTTAGTAGAGCCTTAAGAGATGCTCCACTCTAATATAACATCATGGAGAAACAAGCCTTAGCCTTGGTAAAAGCATTGAAATACTTTAGAGTCTACATTTTACATTCTCGCATCATTGCTTTTGTACCACATACTGTTGGCAAGGACATTCTAAGTCAAGACCCTGATGGTAAAAGGGGAAAACGGATTGCTACTATTCTAGAATATGACTTAGAAATTAGGCCCACCAAATTAATTAAAGGACAGGGATTAGCAGAACTCATGGCTGAGTCAAACTTCCAAACACTAGATATGAATATGGTTGATATTTTGGAAGAAACAGAAGAATTCACAGCTCCATACATTGAAGAAACTTTTGTGAATTCACCTTGGTATGTTGATATCATATATGTGTTGCTTTATCTGAATACCCCTCCTTCTTTGTCTAAAACTAAAGCTAGATTTTTAAAATAGAAGGCTTTAAATTATTTCATATTAGATGGGGTTTTATATTGGAAGAATTCTGTTGGAATATTGCTTAAATGTTTTCTTGAGATTGATGCAAGAAAAATCATGCATGAGCTGCATGAGGAAGAATGTGGAGAACATATTTACTAGAATACCACAGCGAATAAAATCCTCAGATATGGTTACTATTGGCCCACCCTTTTCCCATATACTCATAAACTGGTCATGTCCTGCCATAAGTGTCAAATTTTTTATGGCAAGAGAAAACTCCTTTTTTTACCCTTACATACCATCAGTGTTGAGGCTCCCTTTCAACAATGGGGCTTGGACTTCATTGGGGAAATCCACCCATCTTCATCAGCCCAACATAAGTGGATCCTCACTGCCACTGATTATTTTACCAAGTGGATAGAAGCCATACCTTCTAAGAATGCTACTAACTATGTCATTATCAAGTTCCTTGAGACCAACATACTATCCAGATTTGGTTGTCCTAAAAAAATTATCATAGACAATGTTGTTACCTTCAAATATATAATAATGGTTGACTTTTGCTATAAATATCATATCACATTGGGTCATTCTACTACCTATTATCCCCAAGGGAATGGATTAGCTGAATCCTACAACAAAATCCTTGTCAATATTATATAAAAACTATTGGAGCAAAATCAGAGAACTTGGCATAGTAAGCTTATTCATGCTTTATGGGCTGACAGATTAACCACCAAGAAATCAATAAATATGTCTCCCTATCAACTGGTTTATGGCATGGATGCAATCTTCCCAACATCTTTAGGATTTCCAGTCATGAAGCTCCTCCAAGAAGTACAATCTGAAGAAAATGATATGCAGAAAAGGATAAATCAAACCATTCATTTACAGCAGTCCAGAGAGGAAGTGTACAAGAGAACACAAGTAGTCCAAGAAAGCATCAAGAAATTATTTGACAAAAGGACTAAAGAAAATGATTTATAAGTTGGAAATATTGTTCTAAAGTGGGATTCTAGAAGAGAAGAGAAAGGTAAACATGGTAAGTTTGAGAATCTATGGAAAGGGCCCTATATCATTCATTCCATTAGGGGTCATAATGCATTATTTTTGCAAGAGTTGAATGGAGAAGATTTATTTGGAGGTCCTCTCAATGGCAGGATGCTCAAGCACTATTTCTGCCAAGAATCCTAGTTTCAAAGTTTTCATTCATTATATATAACATTTCATAAAGAAGTCCTGGAAAATACAAAAAAAAAAAAAAAAAAAAGAGGGCAGATTCAAAAGAGGTACAGCCCTATACCCAAAAATAGAATTTTTTGAAAGTGTGCAAGCCTAAATGCCACTGTTGATTCAAAATGATCTCTTGTTCAGTCATCTAGCCTAATCATGCCTGAAAATGCTTTAAATTTATGTTGATAAGTTAGTAGAAACATTGATTGATAAGATCATTTCAGACTTGACTTATTTAGAAAAAGATGGATTAGGAGATTGAAAAGATACTGGTTCCACATGCTCAAAACAAAACCAAAGAGATAGATAAGGATGCCTTACAAAGAACAAATCATGGCCTTATCTTTCTAAATATACTTTTTATGCAAAAATAATGTTTGTGTGTAGCTTGTTCAAAATGCCACAACCATGTTTGATCAGACTGTCTAATCCTAATTTGAACCATGCTTTAAAATTTCATGTTAATAGCTAGAGAATCAAGATTGCCAAACAGTTTAATCTTGGTAGTCAAGTAGCATAGGTAGGGAATAAAAAGAGTTCAACAGTTTAATATAGACTCTTGGAAGAAATAAGGATAGGATAGTTAGTTTATTTTCAGTTTTCAGAAATAAAATGTCAAAGAGTTTTCTAGTTCAAATGCACTCAAGAGGAAGAAAAAATTCTAGGACAAGTAGGATTGGGTAGGAAGAGATGTTGTTTGAAGAAATTACATGCTGCAGATTGATTAAAATTTTCAAAAATAAAGGAATATTAGCAAGTAAAAAGAAGAAATTTTCTCAATGGATGAGGCACTGATCTACTGAAACTCAGAAGATTTCATAAGTTGAGGTTCTAGACACCTTGAAAAGATAGTTGCCCTCCCCAAGTGGAGCCACTGTTAGTCATCCATAATTTTGATTTTATCCAAAGATGACTAAGGTGAAAATCTCAGATTTCTAGAAACAATATTTGTAGAAACATTTTGAGTTTTAGAAATCTCACTGCCTTCATTATCCTAAGTTAATCAAATCACTAAAAATATTCACTCAAAACCTCCAAGTTATCTTGTTATCTCAAAAAGAAGTCGTTTCAGGATATTTCCACCATTTTCATCTCCATTTCATTCCCTCATCTCATCACTCTACTCCTATTCTCTATCAGTCTTTTTCCCTCTAAAAAGCCCATATTCCCTTCATTGATCCTTCATTTCCTCTTAAAACCCCTTTTTTAAACCATTAAAACCCCTTCATATTGGTTTAAACGTTCTTTTCCACCTTATCGGAAACCTCCAAAAAGGCTTAAAACCCTCTTTTGGCTTATTTTTCCGCCCATTTAAGAAATTAGGCCTTAAGCCCTTCTCAGGCTTAAGCCCTCTCCACTCTTCTTCAATATATGACCAAGGGCCCGCAACCACCGCTTAATGGACTAAGTCCCTGGTTCCACTTTTCCTCCACGGGACCCTATCTCCGCACCTTCTTAAGCTCCCTTTGCCTTATTTTTCCCTGTGCCTTTGTTTTCTCTAAATCAAATCTCCACTGTGGATCTTCATGATCCAACAGCTGCCATCCAAACTCACCTTTCCGTCCCCCTCTCGACCTTTCCGCTACCCGACAGAATTGATGACGTCAACCTCCGGTCCCACTATTTCTCCAGTTGAGCACCTTGTCCCATCGTGCTCCCTCTCCGCCATTGATCTGGCTCCCCTAGATCCAACGACCCCGTTTCATTATCGCGCTCATTTCTCCGAAATGTTTTAGCACCCCATTTCAACGCAGTAAAAGCGGTTTCCCTGAGGACACGTGTCACCGCCTGAGCAGTATCGCATTCACCATGGCCCAAACTGCTTACCACTTGACCCCTACGCGAATACCACTCTGGTATTGCGCAAAACTGCTTATCACTATTCCGCACTAATATTCAAAATTCGTCATTTTTACGTTATTTCGCCAAGAAATTCCTCCTTCATCCATCCTCCCCTCCTCTGTAATCGCTCTTTCGTCTCCCTCAAGCCTCTGAAAGCAGTATATCCCATAAATACGTAGGTTTTATAATATTTTTTTCATTTGGTTGCAGGTTTAATGGTGGCCCCGAGCCTGAAGGGCCACCCCACAGTCAAAATTAGTGACTGAGGCCTCAGGCTGATGATCCAAAGGCTTGAAGAAAATAAAAAATGGAATCAAGGGTTTAATCTGAAGGTTGGGACGATGAATCATGATCATCCATTCAATCAATAAACCCTCCAGCGTAGCAAAAGGAGCCCCTGCACACAGCAAACATGGACAGAGAAAATTAATGAAGTTTTAAGACCAAAGAAGAAGATAGAGATTAAAGCTTAGTTGAAATATTAAGGAGAAGAACACAGTCAAAAGAAAAATGATTAAAAAATAAAACAGTCAATAAAGTAATGAAGACAACATGATGAATTATGAAGGCCAAAAGAATAATTAAGCCTTAAAGCACATTTTAATGATGAAATTAAGGAAATTTAGGCTAAATAAAGCCTCAAATACATCAAACAGGAGAATTTATTCACTCAGAATATCTAACTGACACCTTTGACCTACTTTCTGTAATATCCCAAAATCGGGACAACTCAGCTAGCATGCACTAAAAACGCGTTTTCAGAAATTTATGCCATATAAAATGAAAATTATCACTTGAATCCCATAGATACATCCATCTAGCATCTAATTCCAAGAGGAGATCAGAAAGAAATGAAACTACGTGGGTTAAACAAACCTCCCAAACTAGTGTTGCTGAAAATGACTAAAAACCCCAGACACTGCTACTCATGATTTCTACATAAAAGATACTACGTAGTATAAAGAGGTTTTTAACTCATAAAATATTAGAACAAGTATATATACTCATATATTGATTAAAAATTCTAAATAACAGAGATCTAGTCTCCTTCTACAAAATACAAGAGAACCCAGCAAGGGTTTCTTGTCAAACACTCTGCATACAAAATGTGATATTCAGAAATTTTCTGAATCACCACTGCAAAACTGAAGCATAAGAGTGTATAAGGCTGAAATATATCTGATTTAATGTATATCCATAAAGGGATTCCTCCCATGAAAGGATGAACCTCACAATCACAATAAAACACTGCAACGTAGCCACTAGACCATGCACTGAATGTTGCCTCTAAAATAACGCATTCCCTAGCTGGAACAACATTGGGAATGTAGGGGAAATGTGTGTTCTGATACCACAGATCTGAAATAGGCTCTAGATCTCTCCAAACAGGTACCTCAAGTGAAGGAAACCTTCCTCCAATGAGAAACTAGCTCAGGAACCAGGATTCCAATCCCTTCCACTACTGCACCCAGCAACACTGCACAATCTCCGAAAAAAACTGCGCCGATGAAGTTGGCTAAATCTTGGCCTGAAAATATGATATGGAATGATGAATGAAAACTCCCTGAATGAGCCTCCTCAAAGAGAGAGGTGGGATTCCCACTCGGGAACACCCGGTGCTAAACAGCACTGCTACATTGCTAAATAGCAAGAGGAAGAAAAAGTATGAGTAGACAAGAATAATGATCTAAAACATGAATAATAATGCTTCCATCCTATTCCTTAAACAAAACATGGGTTTTATTTCCCTTGGCCCCACTCAATTAGGTCATCTCTATCCAAAGATACATCTCCCTCCAAAACTGCATCATTCCTTCTCGGATTCCTCCTCCTCCACAACTGCACTGTTGACTTAGTCAAAGTGGACTGAATCAACTTGATTTTATCCCTGTTCACACATGGGGTTGTTTTATTAAGCTAGAAAGGGTGTCCCCTTTCACACTTGGAATGTTTTTATCCTCCTTAGGAGACTTATGGGATTTTCTACCCACAAATTCACCGGTTAGAGCTGCTGCTAATTCTAATGTTCCATTTAGCTTTGAGGCTAAAATTTTGGAACATTACACTTTCTGCCTAAAAAGACAAACAAAAAGTTATTAGAATAAAGAAAATATTTAAAACTGTCAGGACATTTATTGTAAAGATAAGGATAAACCTTAAAAGTCAATATTTTCTCCTATCTTTCTATCAGAAGTTAAGACAGAGTTATTGAAATAGAGAAGTAGTTGAACATCTTCCTACCTTATGCCTTGCATGGTTTTCAAGGTTAGGAATGCATTTACTCTATAGTTAATGACTCTCAAACCCTAGATCAGTTCCACCTCCTCTTTTGTAGCATAAATACTGCGTTGGAACTCATTGTATTGTTGGCATTTGATGACTCTTTGAAGTAATACAATTTTTTGTTGAAGTTGAAAGGAAATTGATGTTTTGGAACTTGTGGATGTCTTGACCTATTTGTTGATGAAGAAAGCTCTTTCATTGGATCCCTGAGCTTGGCTGTTGGTGAAGTACTCTAAATCTGTTATTGTTATTTCCTATTTCATTATGTTTCATCATTCTCTATTGCAGTAGAGTAAAAAGTTTAGGCTAAGAAATGTCTTTTGAAAGCACCTTAGTTATATTTACTCTTCACTGTCATAATGTTTTCTTCTGCTAGGATATTCTAGAGAATTCTTAATTTCTCTCTAGAACCCATATGCTTGTTTATTTCTCAAATAGTTCAATACATTTTGTCTCAAGAATGATTTATGGTTTTCCCTGCTTACTTGCTGCCACTTAAAAACAGTTTCTGAAGTCTCCCTTCAAAGTACGATTGTTTAAAGTCTTCTAAAGAGGTTTTTTTCCAATCATACCCTTTGTACTAGCTTAAATAATTGTTTTGAAGGTCTTTATAGCTGTAATCTAAGATGTCTAGGAGTTCCCTCTTCTATGAATACAGTTATGTGTGAATCTTGAATGTTTTCTTATCCTTGAAGGTGAAATCACTAGAAGTTAAATGAGTTTCTCGCCTTCTATATTTCATTGGAGAAGTTTTTCTTGGAAATGTTATTGGATGGAGTGTGGTTTCTAGAATTTATGGTTAGCCCTGCCTATGGAATGCCTCTTTATGTTCAGATAATGTTTTAAGTCCCTTTTTTGAGAAGTACACATAATTAAGGATTCTTAATTTCCCTTAGTTCTAATTTTCATTCTAAACCATTGATGTCCATTTCATTTCACCTGAAAGACCTTGAAGATCCACTAGCCAAGTTAGACTTTCCCTTTGATACCCCTGATCCATTTACAAACTTGTTATAGCTTCCACTCGACTCCATTGCCCAATGACTTAGATATTTCTCCTTTCTATCTATGCTGCCCTGATCATCATGTCCAACCAAACAATCAAACAAACTCATGCTTAATAACTATCCTAAAATCAACCTTTTACAAGAAAAGAGGTCATATCTTTGCAAAAACTTGAGAGATCCCTCTCTGAGACTAGGAAGGCTAGGTCCTAGAGCTCTAAAGACTGGTTTTTATGTTTCCTTGTCACTTGGTATGTCAATCTTCCAAATCACAGGACCACAACAGTGAGGATACTTTACCAAGAAAGGTACGATAGGCTTGTTGGAGAAGGGTCTAAACATCAAAAAGAAGGAGAGGGTTCTTTAGGAGGAAATAAAAGTGATGACAAGTCAAAGAAAGGACATGGAGGAAATGGTGATCCACCATCCCCATCTTCATCCTCTTCCTCAACATTGTTATCCTCTACTTCGGTGAATCAATCTCACAAGTCTAAAACCACTGGTAAAAGTCCATTTTTAAAGCTTGATGTTAAATTTGAGTTGCCTATGTTTAATGGTGAAGTCAATGCAGAGAAACTTGACAATTGGATAAGGTAGATGGACATTTACTTGAGGATATAGAACCTTCATGATGACGACACCAAGATACAGTTAGCCTCCTTGAGAATGGATGGAGTAGCATTGATATGGTGGGAAGCCAAGACCAAGGATGAAATTAAAAAACATGGTAAGATCACTTTATCATGGGTTGAATTTATTATTTCCATTAAGAAGCAATTTTATCCATTAGCTCATTTACAAAAGGCTATCATGAACTGGCAAAACTTCAGACAGCTTAAGGGACAAAACGTACAAGACTACACCCAAGAGTTTAGGAAAAGAGCACTCTTATTAGGGGTAGACTTACAAAGTCAAGATACTTTGCTGAAATATATAGGTGTTTTACACAGCTACCTTAGACATACTATCCTTATGTTCAATCCTACTATTATAGATGAATTTTTTGTACAAGCTACACATTTAGAGGCTAGAGGGAAAAACACTTTTGATGAGGGCAAAAACAAGCCTTTTAAGGGGAAAAACAAAGATAAAACCTCTAAGGGAAAAGGCAAAAAGAATGCATTTGTCAAACATGAGGGTGAGAAAGTGATATGTAAACACTGTTCAAGAGAAGGACATGAAGAGAAAAATTGTTGGAAACTTCATCCTGAAAAGAAAAAAAACTCAGTTTAACAAAAACAAAGGAAAGAAGAAAGTTGCAGCTACTACAACTACACCACAAGACTTAGGTGATGATTCAGGTGAAGAAACCAAAATTGCAGCCATGGGTTTGAAGAGTATGAAGGGAAAGGAAAATGAAACTAAGCCAAGCACAAGTACTTCAAACTGTCATGTACAAGCTCCAAATGAGGAAGAAATAATTGAATTGTTCCATGTGAGGGTAGTCTCAAAACATACAAAAATGGACACACTGTTTGACAGTGGGTCACAAGAAAATCTCATATCAGAAGACTTGGTCAAACAACTTAAACTTGAGACCATTCCACATCCAAAGCGATATCCATTTGGATGGATATGCAAGGATGCAAACTTACAAGTCTCAAGAAAGTGCATATTGCGTTTTGCGATTACTACACACTTTATTGACAGAGTTGAACTTGATGTAGCACCACTTGATATATCAGGAATTGTTTTGGGAAGTCCTTAGTTATTTGACAGGAAAGCAATCTTCCATCACCATGAAAATAAGTATCATATTTTCAAAGATGGAAAGGATTTTATTGTTAGATCACATCACAAGAAGACAAATATATCGATGGTAAATGTGGGACAGGTAAAGAGGCTAGTGAATTCTAGTAATATTTTTTTACTTCTTTGGTTAAGCCCAAGGTTGATGTGAATCATGAGTCATTTGAAAATTGTGATTCCAAGCTTAAATCAGATTTATATGATGTATTTGATGCACATCATGAGATTTTTCAGGAACCAACAGGTTTGCCTCCTAAAAGGGAGATTCAACATGAAATACAGTTACAAAATTATTTTCCTCTTCCTAACATAGGCATGTACCGCATGTCTATCATGGAGAATGCTGAAATAAAGAGGAAAATTAAGGACATGTTGGACAAAGGTTTCATAAGACCAAGCACTTCGCCATGTGGGTCACCGATAGTGTTGATTCCAAAGAAAGATGGAACTTGCCACATGTGTGTGGACTTTAGGGCATTGAACAAAATAATAATAAAGAATTGTTACCCACTCTCGAGGATAGATGATTTGTTAGATCAGCTGAAAGATGCTAAATATTTCACTAAGTTAGACTTACATAGTGGTTATCATCAAGTTAGAATTGCAGAAAGTGACATTTGGAAGACAACATTTAAAACCAAACATGGACTCTTTGAGTGGCTTGTTATGTCGTTTGGTTTATGCAATGCACCTGCAACTTTCATGCGGGTAATGGATGATGTCTTACGTCATTTTCATGATTATTTCATCATTGTCTACTTAGATGACATCTTAATTTTGAGGAAGACTAGAGAAGAGCAAGTCATGCATGTTAAGAAAGTACTTGATGTTTTGAAGAAAAATCAGTTATTTCTTAAAATGTCAAAGTGTGAATTTGGAAATACTTCTTTGGTTTATTTGGGACACATAGTAGGAGGAGGCGCTTTGAGAATTGATCCTTCCAAAGTAGAAGCCATTGTGAATTGGCCTACTCCCAAATCCATTACAGAGGTAAGAAGTTTTTTGGGTGCAGCTCAGTATTGGAGGAAGTTTATTTCTAACTTCTCTGCCATAGCAGCTCCTATGCATGTAGTGACTAGTGTGAAGCATGCTTTCCAATGGGGAGCCAAAAAAAATAAATCTTTCAAGTCTTTGAAAGAGAATATAAGTTCATATCCAGTCCTTGCATTACCGTAATTGAGACAACCACTCGAGATTCAGACTGATGCTAGTGATTATGCCATGGGTGCAGTTCTTCTACAGCATGGTAAGCTTATCGCATTTCATTCTGAGACATTTAATGGTGCTGTTGTGAATTATCCTACATATGATAAGGAGTTGTATGCATTGGTACAAAGCATCAAAAAGTGGAAACACTATTTGATGGGCAAAGAAACAATTGTTCATACTGACCATTAGCCTTTACAGTACTTACAGTTGCAAAGTAAATTGCAGTAGTCATGACATTTCATATGGATGGGTTTCCTACAACAATTTCACTTGGTAATAAGGTACAAGAAATGTATTTTCAATAAAGTTTTTGTATGCTTTCAAGGCCTATTATTAGTGCTACTACTTTACTTAAGAACGATTCTATTGTACATGAGAGCTACATAGAACAATATGCATCAGATGTTGATTTTAAGGATGTGTATACTAACTTGAGTGAAGGGAATCATGTTGAGGAGAATGATTATCACTTGCATAATAATTTGTTGTTTCATATGGGCAAGTTATGTATACCACAGGGGGAGTGACTAAGTGTCATGAGAGAAGATCATTCTTCTCTTATTGCTGGACATTTCGGGGTAAGCAAAACGATGGCACATTTACAGAGGTATTTTTATTAGCCTAGCATGGTAGATAGTGTTTCATGTTTCATTAGAGGTTGTTCATTATGTGCTACACGAAAGCCTAGCAATAGGAAGCTTAGTTTATATACGCCATTGCGGGTACCTTCTAGACCATGGGAAAGAGTTTCTATGGATTTTGTTGGAGGTCTACCATTATCTAGAAAGCAACATGATTATCTTTATGTAGTAGTTGATAGATTCAGCAAGATGTGTATTCTTATGCCATGTAAGAAATCTATAACTGCTGAACAAACTGCTGATTTATATTTTCAACATGTATGGATTCATTATGGCTTGCCTACTTCTATTGTTAGTGACAGGGATTCCAGATTTGTTGGGAATTTTTGGTCCAATTTATGGAAGATGATGGACACCAAGTTGAAGAAGAGTACTGCTTTCCATCCACAAACAGATGGCCAAACAGAGGTAGTGAACAGAACCGTTGTACATCTTTTGAGAGGTTATTGCAGCAAGCATCCCAAGCTTTGGGATGAGCACTTGCATTACATTCAACATGCTTACAACCGGGCCAAGCACTCTTCTACAAATACTTCACCTTTTGAAGTTTGTTTTGGGTATTTGCCTAAGTCACCTTTAGATTTCATTCTTGAGAAGGATGTAGCCATTGATGGGCATAGTGACATTGACAAAGCTCGCATTTTCATTGAAATAATTTAGCTCATACATCAGCAGGTTCAAGAACATCTTGAAAAAAGTCAAGGCAAGTACAAGGAGAGGCATGATAAGCACAGAGTTGATCATAAGTTTCAAGAAGGGGATGAGGTATGGCTGCATATTAGTAAGGAAAGAATGCAAGGAGAAGGTAAAAAGTTGAAGCCTATTCGTTATGGTCCATTCAAGATCCTTAAACAAGTTGGAAATAATGCTTTTCAACTAGATTTTCCTTCATATATGCAAATGTATTCCGTTGTGAATGTGGAAAATTTACGTTTGTATGAACCTCCTTTAATTGTTGATCATGAAAGTGACATTCAACTGCCATCCATAGAGGATTTCTCGCTAGAATTTTTGGATGAGCTGAAAGAAGATGCTATCCTTGACAGAAGGACACGCACTTTGAGGAGGGGAAATGCCGATTATATTCGGGCTGGTATTAAAAGTAGCAAACCAAGTAAGGAAAAATGGATGGAGGTGGAAAAGGTGAGGGATATTTACCCTCATATTATTAACAGGTAATTGAAGGCTTTTGGGGTCCAAAAGCTTCCTAATGGGGAGGTGTGATCAGGAGATCAAGTCTAAGTTGAAAAAATGCTCAAAAATGGAACTGCTCAGAAATGGTGGAAATCTGAACGACTGGAAAGGACTCATCACTACGATTATAGCACCGTGAATGGGACTCAAATCCGATGTCCTATGTGAAAGTTACTAAAGTTTGAAATTGCCCAATGGCCTTCAAAATAGGACTTTTGACCAAAAAAATTTCATTTTCAAAAACATTTATGGCAAAAAAAAATTCATTTTTAAAGGTTTTTATAAGCCTATCATAGGGTGCCACGTGGCCTACTTGGAGGCTACCACGTGGCCCCAGGCCAATGGTTAAAAGAGGTGTTAAAAATTTTGATGGCAGGGGGGGGTCAAACTCTTGGCCCAAATCCTCAGGTAGGGTCGACCCGACCAACACGGCAGTGGGAAGAACGTGCATAGACGGCGAGTCGGGAAAATGTGTGAATGCCTCGTGCAAAGACTGAATGGACCCTCAGGTCATGTGTTGAATGCCTCGTGCAGAGGCTGAATGGCTATTCGGGTCATGTATTGTGAACGGGAGGAGAATAAGGTTTAAACCCTCAGGGCTAAGGATCAAGACCCCGCGACCAGTGCTATAACCAAGGGATAAGCCCCATTTCAAATGGTGGAGAGTTTTGGGTTAAGCCCCTAGGGTGCTAGCCCATGTCACATGTGACCAGCAGGCCATGACCGTGGGCGTAGATTTAACACTAACTGCCAGCACTTAACCGTTTCTGAAAATTCAGCATGGGAACGCATTGTTAACTGATAGTTAAATTTATTGCTACCCCTAAAAATAGCACGGTTCCGCCTAATCTGAGCTGTCCACATTTTTTGGTGGAACTAACTGGAGTTCCTCTAGTTTTGGAGGAGGTTTTCTAGTGCCACTAGGAAAAATCTTGTTTGGGTCATAACTTTCTCAATTTTTGACCAAACAAGATGAAATTTTAGCCAATTTTGGCTTTTCTAAGCATTCTGGAGAGTTTGGGATAGGTTTTAGAGTGAAACGAGGTATTCTACAACCATATTTTCTTCAAGTAAGAGGAAAGAGCCACGAGGGCCATCAAGGAGATGGAGCTGTATTGGGTTGTACTTCACTGTTTTAGGTGAAACAAAAGCCATTTTTAGCTTATTTCTGTCTTCTGAAGTCAAATTCATAGCTTTTTTTTCCTTTTTAGGCATATATTTCACTGTGTAACCATTTTTGAGAAAATTAATAGAGCAAGGACATGCCATTGGGGAGCCTTGGACCAACAGATGTAGCCCAGGAGGAGTGAACTGCCTCATCAGTTTGTTGTGTTATACTATGGTGAATTTTTCTTGTTGTGTATTTCTGCTAATATGTATTAAACAATAAATTTAAATAAAAAATTCTCACACATAAACTCAGAAACAATTACCAAAAACACTTTGTTTAACCTGCAAGACATGGAGAATAATTTGCACACTTAATTAAATGGAAATGGATACTTTGCACAACATTTAAAAATAGTTCCATTTTCAGATCAGCTGCTGACACTACAAAATATGCCTCAATACACATAAATGTGTGTTTTGTGTTGGTTCTGGTCATCTGCTTGGATTTGTAGTCTCAAACTAAGGAATTCGAATAGACCCATTGAAGGTTCATGCCATTCTTGATCTGTGTGCACCATCAAATTTACTTCAAATACAGAAAATTCAATGAAAGGCTAACTTCCTCAGAAGGTTCATTCCAAAATACGCCGAAATGGCTAAAGGATTTACTCGATTATTGAAAAAGGGGGTTCCCTTCCATTGGAACCAAGTTGCGCAAGCTTCTTTTGATGCTGTCAAGGATAATATTGTCCGAGCGTCATTAATGTATCCTCCTAATTATCAAAATGATTATTTCCTATATATCGCCACAGCCGAAACGACTATTGCTATGGTATTAGTCCAAGTAAAAGATGGAATTGAAGATCCGATATATTATTTGAGTCGTAATCTCAATGCTACGAAAGTTAAGTACTCATACATAGAAAATCTTGCCTTGACAGCTATTCAAGCTGTCTAAAGACTTCGCCATTACATCCTGCTCCAAAAAACCACTATAGTTTCATATTGCAACCCCATGAATTATATCTTATCACGTCAATTTATAGGGGGAAAATATTCAAAAAGAATTTTCATTTTACAGGAATTTGATTTGGAATTCATCAAATCCAAGTCAAAGAAGTCTTTAGTTTTGGCTGAGCTTCTCTGTGACCTTCCCTCTGATAGTACTACAACTACACCAGAACCATCAAATCCTGACGAGTCTTTGTTTCTGATCGGATCATTTGATCCTTGGCATGGGGATTTCATCATTTATCTCCAAACCAAAAATTTTCGACCTGATACCTCTCGCTCTGAACAACGACGTATTCGATACCAAGCCAAATATTATCTGATCGTTGGCGATACACTTTATTGTCATGGTGTGGATACAATTTTAAGGAGGTGCCTCACTCATGAGGACGCCGAAAAAGTGTTAAATGATTGTCATGTTGGGGCTTGTGGTGGACATTTATCTGGATATGCTACTGCGTAAGAGATACTCCGCACTGGCTACTTTTAGCTTACTATTTTTCAAGATTACATCCTTGCGGTCAGAAGTTGTCATGCGTGCCAGATTTTTTATTGTAAAATCTGCAAACCACCAGTGCCAATGCATCCTGTTGTCTCTGTGGGACCATTTTCGAAATGGGGTATTGACTTCATGACCTGTAACCCTCATTCATCTGGGGGGTATGGTTATATTATTGTCGCAACCGACTATTTTACCAAATGGGTCGAAGCGATGCCTACATTCAACAACATGAGACAGGCATCTGCATTGTTTTTCTTTAATCATGTTATTGCATGGTTTGGGGTCCCACAAGATATAGTTACAGATCATGGGAAGCATTTTCTCAACCACATGTTGTCTGAATTAACTGCCAAGTTAGGATTGTCACATGATAATTATACTCCTTATTATCCACAATCAAATGGACAAGTTGAGGCTATCAACACTATTCTTAAACGTATGCTTCAACGTATGATAGGAGTTCGTTAATGAAACTATCATTTGATCCTGTACTCCGCCTTGTGGGCGTATCGAACCTGTTGGGGTTCCTATGTTTTGGCAGATTTTGCAATACCAAAATATAAGACAACATCAAACCACTTTGGGGCCCTAGGATCTAGCCCTCCTGGACTCGGAGTGGGATCTCTCCAATAGAACAAAGAATGATATATCTTTGAAAGTTCAAATGAGATGTTAGGCTAGTTATGAAGCACAAAGGGGGTTTAAGATGATTTGGTTGGTTGGCTACTGGGTTGGTCACGAGATCATAGACTGAGAAGGTAATGGGAAGAAAGGAGCAAAGCAGCATGACGTTTTGGAAAAGAGGATAGGTCAAGAAAGTGCCATCCATTGGGCTATGGAGTCATGAAAGGGAATTACTTGCAACAACTAGCCCAGGCTTTCAGAGGGCAAGTCATCTACACTAAAGGATCTTTTTAGATAGATGGTGGGATGGAACATTAAGGATTGAAAGTGAAAGAAGGAAAGCAAACCAATTTCTATCTATAGATCAGGTCAGAGGTCATTTAACTCCAGACTTGCTTGGACATACTCATAGGCAACTCTCACAGGAGGGACAAAGGGGCAGCTTATAGATTGGACCAGAGGTCATTTAACTCCAGGTCAGCTTTATCATGCTCCAAGGGGAAACATAGATAAGTTTGACAGAGCCAGGGTCTGTAGATCAAAGAAGGACTTTGAACCTTCAATGCTTTGACACCAGCAAGAATATCCAAGCAGCAAACCCCTAATTCATACATCAGCTAGCAGCATATGGAACCGCTACACTGGTTAAATTAGTTGAACTTACTCTTAGATTCACTATCAACAGAAAACATTAAAGGCAAGGAGAGAAGAAACATAGGGTACCTAACAAGGGTAAATCCTATGCCAATATTCTGATGCAAGCCCAGAAGACCAATGAATAGCATGAAAATGTAAATAAAAGATACAAAAAGAGAAACATCATCCGTAGTAATAGACCAGGATCCTGTGAAATTTGCTTGATTAATTGATGCAAAACCAGTCACATACACTGAGCTCAATGGCTAATACAGTCCAAACTTTCTCCTCCCAGCCTACTACATAACAACTACTCTGCTAATCTCTCCCAAGACTGTTCTAACAGTCCAAATGAATCCCTCTAACAACAATTGGCAACAACCTTTTACAATACGTTCTTCAGGATTCTTATAGGAGAAAAGAATAACATGAGTAGATGTAAACTTAAATGCAGCATTAAACTCTTAAGCAGCAGGAGGGCCGAGGCCTCTTTCTATTTTAAATGTCTAAGCATTGAACTTCTGCACTCTTTGGATGAAAGAGTGGTCTTCGTCAGGCCGCAATTTACTCCAAGTATGTCTTTGGTGTACTTGCTGCAACACTCTGAATGAAAACAAATCAATGACTCAAGTCTGCCATACCGTGTAACAAATGCTTCTCATGGCATAGGACTTCTGTCAGGGCGGAAATATTCTCAGGAACACGGCATAGAATGAAAGAAGTATGGATTTTGTGTCCTTTTATGGAAGAACATTCTGCTAATGTCGAAACCCTTCTAATATGGTTTTCTGTGCATTGGACCTTCTGAGCGATCCACGGGGTCTTCGAACTAGTACCTTTTCCCCTTAAACACTGGATTAAGGCTTAAGATCTTTAGCAATGTGCATTAGACCCTTAAATCCCTCACTAATACTCTTTGCTGCTTCCACGTTTGCCTCTGACTGCGAAATCTATGTTTTAATAGCTCTGGAGAAGTTTGACAGAGTTTTAACCCTGTCCCTTTGATGATAGTCATGTAAAAACACTTTCCCAGACCTTTTTTCATTAATTTGGTCTCTGCACATGGTATTTCCTGTGTTCTCTGCTATTGTGACAGAGACTGTGAATTATGGGGGTTTATTGCCGCTCGAAACCCTGCAAAGCACAAAAACTCGTCAAGGAATCATGCACGGGGAGGGTGAATGCAGCAGGGACGATGAGAATGGCCGTGCAGACTGGTGAGATGGCGGAAAAGTGTAGGATCATGGTGGAAAATGCAACTTAATAGTGTAACATGGTCTGGAGGACGTGGGCAGAGCGCAGCCAGGGGTGGCGAGAATGAAATTTTAACGTAAAACATTAAAATTAACCTTGGAACGCAATATATATATACAAGGACGGGTGAGAAATACAACGAAACATGTGGATTGGTGACGTGGCGAGAGCGGTCAACGGCGGGACATGCAATAAAATCTGAACCGTCTGATCTCAGGAGGAGATCGACGGCTGAGGACACAGCGGAGGGCGACGGATGGATGGTCGTAGATCGGATGGTGCAAGTGCATATCGCGCGGGGTCTTCAACCGAACGTTAATGCGTGATGGGGGGCGGTTTTCAAACAGTGTCAGTGCCACGCATCATGCGATGATTGGAATTGCTGGCCAAATGAAAATTCCCGCCCACCTCTCAAGGGCGGTGCGATAGAAACCGCCGGATTTTGAACAGTGACCGTGGTGCGTTTGCAGGGACCATCGGGCGGGTGAAAGGCTGACCGTTGATCTGCGGGTAAATGAACGGTGGATGATGTGATCAGAGGAGTGAACGAATTGAACGGTGGACGTTGTGGGGATGCGACGACCGTCAGATCTGTACAGATCGAAAGTTTAAAATGCGCCCGATATGGATTCTGCGATAAGCGCCTTCCGCCTTGGCACCTGGTCTTGGCGCCCGAGTCACATGGAAGGCCTGCATAATGTAACATTATACAATGTGGGTTTTTCAACCTTTTCAATGCGATTTGAGGCCAGGAAGAGAGTAATGATAGAGGGAAAAAGGGAATTTAAACCAAGCAAAGTGTATTTGGAAGGTTTAAATGGGATTTTAGGATGGTTTAGGAGGACTAGGGGAGGGATTTGGGGGTAAAAAAGGGGAACTTTGACAAAGGGAAAAGGGGTTGAAATGGGACATTTTGCAGGGATACAAGGGGAAAATAAAGGCCTTTTGGAGCACAATTTTTTTGCAATTCAAAGAAGCTTTATAATGGGGATCAGCAGAGGGGATTTTATCAAAGGGAAAAAGGCACAATGGAGACTTCAAGGATGATGTGCTTTCAAAGGAAATGCATTCCTTGAAGGCTCAAAAAAATTTTAGCCCCCCTGTTTGCTTGTCAAAAATTTATAGGGGGCTAACAGTGGCTCCACATGGGGATGGCTTCTTCTTAAAGGAGTCAAGAATTCAGAACATGATCTTTGGTGTAGGCCAGGAGCCTTGTTTCTTGACCCATATTTCTTCTTTTGGATTAGCTGCCACAAATAATGAAGACATCATATCAGCAGTAAAATTCTCCCAAACAACTACCTACCCATACTAAAGTCCTAACATTTTTTTCTTCTGGGTGCATTTGGACTTGCAGACCCTTTACATCATCAATTTTTACAAGAAGAAAAATAAACCTACACTACTTCTACCCTTATTACTCCATCAGACCAGATTAGACTGTTGGTCTCATAGTTTCTCTACCTAAACTAATATCTGCTAGGATGAAACTATCTAGCAGAATCCTTCTCTACATTCTAAGACAGAAATTGAAAAACAGTCGAGCCAAGATTAGATTGTCTGGCTTGCTGGACTTTGCAGAAATTAAAAAAACTAACTACATGCTCACAGGCTGAGATTTATTGTAGACTTCCTACCTACCCTACTCTAACCTGGAAATCTTTGATGTTCTAGGTGATACAATAATGCCAATGCAGCCAGTCAAGTAGTAACAAGGAAGGATATGAGCCCTGACTGCCTGTTAGAGATAACCACAGGGTGCTCTACATGTGGTTCTTCAAAATTGAGGTCACCATTAGTAGTGACCATTCCTGATGAATCTGGCCCTGGCGAAGGATCAATGCTGGAGAATTTGAGCTAATCAGGGCCTCCATGTATTCTGCCACAAGATCAATGAATAGATGATGTACACTTTCTTCTTTCAGGCCTGCCATGACTGGTAGGCTGTCTGTATCCTGGGCAGCTTTGACTATTGCTTCTTCCACTGCATCCTCAAAGTGGCTCTTGAAAGCCTGATCACCTTCTTCTTGCACATCAAAAAGCAGTGGAATCTCCTCTCTCTTAGGGGGAGGGAGACTTTCCAAAAATGCTCTGGGGTCTCTGAACTGATATGATTTCTCTTGTAAGTTCAAAAGTTCAATCTCAGCTTCATACCTTTCAACCACCACTTCTAAGAAAATTTTCCTGAGCACAGGTATGAATTTTGAACTGAGAAGAATAACCCCGGGAAGGTCCTCCACCTTCAATTCTGCCAAGTCACTCGAAATTGTAGCACAACACTCTACTATGAAACTTGGATGCAATTCTGCAAACGGCTCAGAGTCTTCCATAGGTGAAGTGACTTGGTCTTTGGCATGGATGATGTTGTACTGCGACATGGTCTCCCAGTGGAGTCTTGTGCAACCAAGATAATCAGAAGCCTACTGATCACCAGTGGATTCTTTTATCATTTAGGAACTACGGAGTCGCCAGGTGGATGATTCAGGATTTTACTGTCCACCACAGTGATTTACCAAATCAGGCTGATTGGTCTCTTTCCCCAGTGGATTCCCCATTATGTTGGGGTTCCTATGTTTTGGCAGATTTGGCAATACCAAAAGATAAGACAACATCAAACCACTTTGGGGCCCTAGGATCTAGCCCTCCTGGACCCGGAGAGGGATCTCTCCAGTAGAACAAAGAATGATATATCTTTGAAAGTTCAGATGAGATTTTAGGCTATTTATGAAGCGCAAAGGGGGTTTAAGATGATTTGTTTGGTTGGTTGCTAGGTTGGTCACGAGATCATAGACTGAGAAGGTAATGGGAAGAAAGGAGCAAAGCAGCAGGATGTTTTTGCAAAGAGGATAGGTCAAGAAAGTGCCATCCATTGGGCTATGGATTCATGAAAGGGAATTACTTGCAACAACTAGCCCAAGCTTTCAGAGGGCAAGTCATCTACACTAAAGGATCTTTTTAGAGATATGGTGGGATGGAACATTAAGGATTGAAAGTGAAAGAAGGAAAGAAACCCAATTTCTGTCTATAGATCAAGTCAGAGGTCATTTAACTCTAGACCTGCTTGGACATACTCATAGGCTACTCTCACAGGAGGGACAAAGGGGCAGCTTATAGATCGGACCAGAGGTCATTTAACTCCAGGTCATCTTTAGCATGCTCCAAGGGGAAACATAGATAAGTTTGACAGAGCCAGGGTCTGTAGATCATAGAAGGACTTTGAACCTTCAATGCTTTGACACCAGCAAGAATATCCAAGCAGCAAACCCCTAATTCATACATCAGCTAGCAGCATATGGAACCGCTACACTGGTTAAATTAGCTGAACTTACTCTTAGATTCACTATCAGCAGAAAACATTAAAGGCAAGGAGAGCAGAAACATAGGGTACCTAACAAGGGTAAATCCTATGCCAATATTATGATGCGAGCCCAAAAGACCAATGAACAGCATGAAAACGTAAATAAAATATACAAAGAGAGAAACATCACCCGTAGTAATAGACCAGAATCCTGTGAAATTTGCTTGATTAATTGATGCAAAAATAGTCACATACACTGAGCTCAATGGCTAATACAATCCAAACTTTCTCCTCCCAGCCTACTACATAACAACTACTCTGCTAATCCCTCCCAAGACTGTTCTAACAGTCAAAATGAATCCCTCTAATAGCAATTACAATGGTCCCAATCCCCAATGATCCTTTTAAGGCCTACGTTTCAGAACTTATAGGATAAAGAAATAATTATAGATGAAAACTTAAATGCAACATTAAACTCAAACAAGAAAGAGTGAGCTGAGGCCTCGCTCTATTTTAAATACCTTTGATGAACTTCTGCATCTTCTGATGAAAGAGTGGTCTTTCGGCCACGCAATTTACTCCAGGTATGTCTTTGTACTTGTCGCAACACTCCGAACGAAAACAACCTTCACTGGTTCCAGTCTACCAGCACGGTATCAAATGCTTCATGGCTAGGACTGCTTCTCAGTAAATACTCTGCACCAAAGATGGAATGAAAGCAAAAGATGGATGCTGTCCTTTTATGAAGAACGTTCCGCCAATATTAAAACCCCTGCTAATATGGTTTTCTGTGCATTGGACCTTCTGAGCGATCCATGGGGTCTTCGAACTGGTACCTTTGCCCCTTAAACACTGAATTAAAGCTTAAGATCTTTAACAGTGTGCATTAGACCCTTAAATCCCTCACTGATACTCTTTTCCACTTCCACATTTGCCTCTGACTGCGAAATATGTGTTTTAATAGCTCTAGAGAAGTTTGACAGAGTTTCAACCCTATCCCTTTGATGATAGTCGTGTCAAAAAAATTTCCCAGGCCCTTTTTCATTAATTTGGTCTCTGCACATGGTATTTTCTTGTGTTCTCTATTACTGTGACAGAGACTGTGAATTATGGTGGTTTATTGCCGCTCGAAACCCTGAAAAACACAAAAAATCGTCAAGGAATCATGCACGGGGAGGGTGAATGCAGCGAGGACGATGAGAATGGCCGTGCAGACTAGTGAGATGGCGGAAAAGTGTAGGATCATGGTGGAAAATGCAACTTAATAGTGTAACATGGTCTGGAGGACATCGGTTGAGCGCAACCGGGGGTGGCGAGAATGAAATTTTAACGTAAAACATTAAAATTAACCTTGGAACGAAATATATATATATAGGGATGGGTGAGGAATACGATGAAACACGTGGAGTGGTGATGTGGCGGGAGCGGTCAATGGTGGGACATGCAATCAAATCTGGACCGTCTGATCTCAGGAGGAGATCGACGGTTGAGGACACAGCGGAGGGTAAACGGATGGTGGGCCAGGGGTACGGATTGCCTTGGTTAAATCCTGTGCAGCTTCGTGGTGTGACAATCGTCGGATGGATGGTCATAGATCGGACGGTGCACGTGCATATCGCGCACGGTCTTCAACCAAACGTTAACACGCGATGGGGGGGATGTTTTCAAACAGTGTCGATGCCACGCGTCGTGCGATGTGTGGAATCACTGGCCAAATGAAAATTACCACCCACCTCTCAAGGGCAGTGCGATAGAAACCGCCAGATTTTTAACAGTGACCGTGGCGCGTTTGCGAGGACCACTGGGTAGGTGAAAGGCTGACCATTGATCTGCGGGTAAATGAACGGTGGATGATGCGATCGGAGGAGTGAACAGGTTGAACGGTGGACATTGTGGGGACGCGACGACCATCCGATCTGTACAGATTGACGATTTAAAACACGCTCGATATGGATTCTGCGATAAGTACCTTCCGCCTTGGTTCCCGGGTCACATGGTGGAATGGTTTTAGGGGGCCGACCGAAGGGGGCTAGGCCTGCATAATGTTACAATGTGGGTTTTTCAACCTTCTCAATGCGATTTGAGGCCAGGAAGAGGGTAACGGTAGAGGGAAAAAGGGGATTTAAACCAAGCAAAGTGTATTTGGAAGGTTTAAAGGGGATTTAGGATGTTTTAGGAGCACTAGGGGAGGGATTTGGGGGTAAAAAAGGGGAACTTTGACAAAGGGAAAAAGGGTTGAAATGGGACATTTTGCAGGGATACAAGGGGCAAATAAAGGCCTTTTGGAGCACAATTTTTTTGCAATTCAGAGAGGCTTTATAATGGGGATCAACAGAGGGGATTTTATCAAAGGGAAAAAGACACAATGGAGGCTTCAAGGATGATGTGTTTTTAGAGGAAATGCATTCCTTGAAGGCTCAAAAACATTTTAGCCCCACTTTTTGCTTGTCAAAAATTTATAGGGGGCTAACAGAACCTTGGTAAGAAACGCAACTGGATTCACTTATTTTCAATTGGTGTATGGTATAGAATCTATCTTTCAATATGAAAAAAATGTCCAGCCTCGCATTTTCTCAGAGGGCAACTTGATCCTTCTTTATGATCAAGAAGCTGATGTAATAGGTACAGGGAAATTTGAGCCATTATGGCATGGCCCCTATATTTTGAAAAGAGTTCTTGCTAAGGGTGCCTATGAGTTGGTTGATTATGATGGAATTCGGTTGGCACAGCCTAGAAATGGGTTGTATTTGAAACGTTACTATGCTTAATCATGAGCGTAGTAATTTTTTGTATTATATTGCATATATATGCTGTTGATTTGCATTCACTATCTTAATTTGTTTTTAGAGTCTTCTTGAAATTAGTAATCCACTTTAAATTTCATCGTAGATGTCTGAATCTTCGGAACCATTTGTTGGATATGCTAACGGTGCTAGTCGTAGTACGCAGAATCTATCCTCTGCAGCATGGGCCATTTTCGCTCTGAACGGTGAGTTAGTGAGTTTTCAAGGGATTTGTTTTGGTAGATAGACAAACAATATCACTGAATATAGTGCATTGATGAAACTTCTCTCTGATGCCATTTCATTTGGTATTAATCACATAATCATAAGGTTAGACTCACAAATTGTGGTATTACAAATTACTAGTGTTTATACTGTTATAAATCCAACACTCCATAGATTGTTCCTAAGAGTTTGACTTTTGGAAATATATTTTGATTTTATTCAATATCAACACATTTCTAGAAATCTGAACACATTGATTGATTCATTAGTTAATCAAGTTTTAGACAAACATTTGCAACATATGTAAATAAAAAATTCATATCATTGAATAGGATTGCACAATAAACATAGGAAAAACTCTAAAATCATATAGATAGATAATTATAGGTTTTTAAAAAATTTGTGCCCAAGACACATTAGTCATCTGACCTCAAAATGTATGCAAAATTTCACAAGTAAATTACTAGTGCTCATGGTAACATGCTATAGATCTAGCTATCTTATAGAGTAACCGCATCCAGCGGTTATGAACCCCAATAGTGTGTCACTACAGTTGCATGGGTAACTCTTCGATCCGGCAATCTGGAATCTCTAAGGTCAACCCCTCTATGTGCTGTCGAAGCTCAACCAGAGTCTCAACCATATCAAGATCCTGAAGGACTACTCTCCTGACAACCCTTTCTGCTGGTGCATCTGCTTTGCGCTCTGGTTCCTCTACTGGTTGAACACGACCAACATCTGCATTACATCAAACATTTATTTTAGTCTTGGGAAAAAGTAAAAATTACAAAAACATTGTATAAACCTTAGGAAAATAAAAAAACATGGTCAAAACATTCTTACCCATTGCACCCCACTGAGCACCTTCTGGTAATGCTAAATATGGGTCTCCTAGGAAATCTACGCCTACATATGCATACTCGTCAATGGCAATGATCTCTCACTGAAACCAGGCAAAGAATGCAGTAGAGAACACAACAGTCGATTGGCCTGCATTCCAACTCATGAGTTCTACCCATCTCTGCATCTGAGGATCTCTAAAACTAGCTATATCTAGTGTCACATGTTGTCGCTGCATCAGTGGAATCCATTCTAAAGCGAAGGATATAAGGATTGAAAAATAACTAAAATTATTCTTCCTTCCTCCCTTTACTTTTTTCAGTTATTACTTTATCTGAGAAAGAAAAACTTCAAACCAATTGAAGACTGTTGGCTCTAAGAACTCTAGCGCATACTGCATATACGATCTATTCACTACATGTAGTGTAATGGTGCCAGCAAGTTTAGCGATCGTGAAAAGGATAGTTCTCAAAGGAAAATCTCTAACATCCTGGATGTTTAACTTTCCATATTTTCTTGGCTCTACCACTGGATAGCAATACTGCAGGATATAATATCTCACAGCCTCCCCTCCAACGATAGACCCTAAGAGTAAAATAGGAAAGACTCTCCTCGACAAACCTGTGAGAAAGTATACATCCTTGATTGTTATGGGAACCACTTGGTTCTTAATATGAAATGCCTCAATAGTTGGATCCCATGCTCGAACTAAAAACACTAAGAGCTCTATTTGTTGCCTCATCCCCGACAACCTGAAGTAATTTAGAAGTCAACAATCTCTTAGCGCTCTTACTGTACCTAGATCATTTATGGCAATCATATCTCGTTCTTCATTTTTTCCTCCATGTAATCGTCATTATAATCTGATGGAAACCTGAAACACAACCATAAGATCCATTAGATTCCATTCATTACAAAAAAGTAGGAAAATTTTGGGCATAACATGAAAATAAAAAACTTAGATTGCACCCAACGCACTCCCTAACAAGAGATAGTGCATTGCATGTGCAAGTGCCCCTCAATTTACTTGTTATGCAACACAAGTTTCGACATTCAGGGGTGTGTTGCCCTCTTTTTGGGCATAATTTACCCTAGGGACCTTAAAACCCTAAAAATTTACAGAAATTGGAAATGAAATGAAAACTAAAGGAAAGAGGAGGTTCATGGCACTAACCTGGATCAAACAGAAATTAAATCCATCCATAGAAATGATCACAATCAACAGCTAAATTTCGGGGGGGAAATCAGGTTCAGAGCTCCAAATTGCAAATGGTAACTATGGAATGGTAAAAATGAATAGTAAAACTACTTTTAATAGTCATTAAATTTTTTGCAAGTTAAATTTATTGCTATGACTATAGTTTTATTATGTTTTTATTATGAAACAGGTATTTTTAATCCATTTGATGTTGTTCTGAACATGATATACAACTGATGAACAGATTAGTCGTGAAGATTTATTTCAAAGAATGACTTGACCACAAAGAATACTTTTTCTCCTTATTTTTTGAGCTTTGTTAAAAACGAAAAAGGATTTGAAGTGCACTTTTATCTCTTTTTCGAGCTTCGATAATAGTGAAAAAGGAACCCCTGGAGTCTTCTTTCAGCTCTTTTCAGAATCCGATAATATGAGAAGATTGTCGAGCACTTGTCTTTTCGAGCTCGTAAAAGTAAATAAATTGATATCTACTCAGTATAAGTTTAACCCTTTTCCGGATTAAGATAGATTATTTACGAAAAAATGAATACCTTGGTTAAACATGACCAAAGAGGTTCTCTCAGATATTATTTTACATTTTTTCGGATCTGAGTGACAAATTTATGAAAAAGTACTTATGGAGTTTTCTTTCGTCCTCTTTTTCAAACTCTCTAAATATGAAAAAGGACCGGGCTATCACTGTCGTTAAGCTTGTTAAAACATAAAATAGCGACGGGCTTGTCGATCATGGCAAGAATAAAGTTTCATTCATTGCTATACTCATTAAATTATTAAATAGTCAATAAAATGTTATCCTCCTCAAGCTTGTTAAAAAATAAAGAGGTACTAGTCGACAAATGACCGGGGAAAATTTAGGAAAAGTGAGCAAGAATTCTTTATGGTAGCAAGTCGCTCTTGAACATGACACTTCCTTCACTCCATGTCCATGACTGTTTGGGTTGGGTAATCTTCTTGACGGTTCATTCATACCTATGTTTTATCATACCTTCACTTCGGTTTTGGGTCAATGCTGCCAACCCATCACAGTGTTGTCGATATGTTCAAGATAATTCATCTAGTGAATACTTCATCTTTCTGCAATACTCATAAACCTTCATTCTCATGACCGTCATCCCTGAAAATTTCTATATCAAGTCATACCTTTGTCTCTAAAATCAGCAACTCCCATTTCGCAATAAGGTTACTTCCTATCGATGACAAATCAATATCTAGGAAGTTCACTTAGAAACATTAGATTCTAGTACCATGAGGCTTGTTACAGCATCGACAAGATCCTCGCTTCTGGACCTTTGAATGAATAATTTGCTAGGCGTTCGACATAAAATCATCTATTCACGCCTTCCGAAATGTACTGTAGTACCTTGAGGGCCATTAACATTAATGGTGGTTCTCTCGCGTTTGTTAACAGCTCACATTATTGGCTGGTAATCAAACGATGTTTTTCCATGTTTGACTACAAATCATATATTCGCATGGCTAGACTTGTACCTGAATGATCGAGTGAACGAGATAAGAAGGCCCCGGATCTAGTTTCAGCCATCTGGGCTGTGATTTCAGGATTGTTGTACACATCATCTGTACGGTGACCTTACATACAGATTGTCATCCAAAAATGGGCCTATATTTGTAGGCATGTTTGCATTTGGGCAACATTCCAATGAAGACGACTTTCTGAATTATGTACATGTTATTAGATTGTTTATGTGTTGAATATGGGAATGCCTACCCTTAGAAATTATAATCAAAGAGGATATATCATGATGTAATGTAATATTGATGTAGGTGACCACTTCACTTCATCTCCAGCCCATCATAGTGTAAAGCATCTCAATCAAATGTTTTTATTATTATTTTGACCTCATGCTTTAGGGGGAGATTTGTTATAGGTAAATTAGGGAATTATTACCAATGACTTGGTTAACTGGGCATCATATCCAGGACCAATTAATAGGTTCTATCATCCCCTATTATTTCAAGTTGCTGCATGCCCTAAGACAAAGAACAAGATAAATCATACATGACTTTCATCAAGCAAAAATTTCCAAGGTTTAAAGTTTATTATATAGCATATGAGAGCTCATCAACGCTACCTCTAAAGGGACTAAGTGCATTGCTTATGCAGGTAGCCCCATGCAAGGCTGATCTACAAAGCACTTCCGGACATTCACAGGTGCGTTGGTCGCATTGGGAGAAAAATTCTCATTGTTCCAGAATCTCCACTTGGCCAGTGCCTTCTAGAAGAGTTCACATGTGTCAAGCTTCGAATCCAAGTGTCCATTTTACATCTACAAGATTGGGAACATGTGTTGCCTATTATTGGAAAGACATTGATTGTAAAACTACCTTTAGCTCCTCTATAAATTGAGCACAGATCTAAGTGCTTGGAAAGGAAGAATTTGAGTAGAGAAATGCTAGTGGATTTTCAATTGAGAGTTAGATTTGTGTAACAGCTGCTAGAGAGATTTATACTATGATGAGGTTGAGGAATGTTGCTGGATATGGTCACTTCAAATCAATCACTACATTGTAACCTCTCCTTCTATCATTAATAAAGAGTATAACTTATTTTTTCCCTATATGCATCTGTATTGGCTTTGATTTTCCATATTGCAAGATCTTAGTTGATGTATATGGTTTACGCTTTACTGATTTAGCAAACTAACTTGAATAGACATATGTATTATTTCTATCTTATGTTGTTTAGTGTTCATTCTTGCAGGAAATGTTTTGCACAGCCGGCTGGAATTTGAAGCTACAACGGAAGAGACAGAAGGAACCATTTGAAAGCGCTCGGATCCCAAGTAATCCTCTAATCCATTATGTGTGTTTGTTCTTAGTTAGGAAAAGTAGTCGTATAGTCTTTAATCTATTGTTCTAGATTAGAACCTTTCTAGGGAAGCATTTTTTATCCGTAATTCACAATTTTTTCCAACACTTTTCATTTGCACCTTTTCAATCAACTGCTTGCTTGGGGATTTGTCATAAATAATACACTGTTGCCCCTGAAAGATAACTTTGTACCCTTTCTGCGTCAATTGACCAACACTTATCAAATTTTGTTTGAGTCCAGGGACATAATATACCTCTGATATGGTCTTTGGCTCCCCCTGCTTGGTCACAATGTTGACCACTCCTTTGCCATCTACATCCACAGTCTTTTCAATCCCCAACTTTACCTCTGTCTTCACAGATGCATCCAAATTTGTAACCAAATTCGTGCTTCCTGTCATGTGGTTACTGCAAACACTTTCTAATAGATAGACCTTATAAGATGGTTCATGCATGGTGTTGCATGCTAGGAACATGGAGTTAGTATTATCTGTACTAACATTAGCTCTCTAATTTCCTTGATCAGCTATATTCTTCCTACAATCACGACCATAATGACCAAATTTATTGCAATAATAACATTTCACCTTCAAATTGTTAAACCTTTAATTGTTGTGAAAGCTTCTACTGCTTCTGCTTCCACTTTGATGCTTGTGCTCTTCTCGGCCATCTTTGTGACCTCCATAGATTCTACCTCGTCCTCTGCCTTAACCTCTTGAAATATAAACATGCCTTTTGAAGGAAGTTTCTAAAGTGGAATCCTTATTTCTGTCTATCCTCGCCTCATGATATAGAAGGGATCCCATCAACTCATCAACTGTCAGTTTTTCCAAATCCTTCGCTTCTTCTATGGCTTCTACCACAACATCAAACTTGGTAGAAAAATATCGAAGAACCTTCTCAATCACTGTTCGATCTTTAACATCTGCACCATAGATTTTTAACTGATTGACGACAGACATGACCCTATTCATGAAGGAATCAATGTCCGTTGTCTCCTTCATTTGCAGAATTTCAAAATATCTCTTAGTATTCTTCAATTTAACAATATTGACTTTGGCCATACCTTGATAGCTTGTCGCCAAAGTTTCCCATGATTCCTTTGCTGAAGAAGTTATCATTATATTCTGGAACACTGCTCGGTCCACTCCCTGTTGGATAAGAAGTAATGCTTGTGCATTCTTCCTCTTGTATTTCTTCCATTTCTCTTTGTCTGCATTGTTGAGGGCTCATTCTTCTGTGTCATTCTGAGATTCTGCAAACCCGAACTTGACATGATCCCATACATCATGCTCTTTTAACATGGTCTCCATTTTAATAGCCCACACATCATAATATTTCCCAGTGAAAGAAGGAAGTTGTGGCTGAAAATTTGATGTGGCCATCTTGCCTCAAAAAAAAAATCTTCTCTGACAAAAACCCTAAATTTATCTTCTTTTTTCCTTTTAAAAACATTTCAAAGCTCCTTTAAAAAACCCTTTCAATAAAACCCTAGATTTTATAATAAAATTCTTTTATAAAAGTTTATAAAAACTTTATAAAAAAATCCTTTCATTTGTTATATATATATATATATATATATAAAGAATATTATGAAAAAAAACTTTATATAAAAAAAAATCTTAAAAAAAACTTATGAATTAAAGCTGTTGCTTTCGAACTGATATAAGAATTTTTTAATAAATCAAAAGCCTTGTCTTTTTATGATTTCATCCACGTATTATCTTTTATGATTTCCCAAAAAAACCAAACAAGCCACCCATGTGACTTGGAATTAAATAACCTATGTACCTTTTCAAAAGGCTAATGACCACGTGATTTTTCTCAGCTTTTGGTCTGCCGCATGTGATCAATACAGAAAACCGTAGAATAAACTAGTTTTTCAATCAAACGTAAGTTCAATGAAAACTCCGCAGGTTTTCAGAGGAGAAGTTGTAGACCTCCGCTTTTGCTACACAAAAAACGTGTGGACCTCCGTGTTTGCAAAAAAAATTAAAAATAATTTGTCGGCATTCTGCTCTTGGCCTTTTTTCTTTGGCTCTGCTCGCCCACAGATCTTCTGATCCTTCCTCAGCTCTGATACCAAATTTTTGGATAGGTAGAGCATTCAAACATGAAAATAACACAAGTATTTCACACAAGAAATAATGAGCTACGACTCTTCAATTAATCTTCAATCACTCTAAATCATAATCTGAAAACAATGAACCCGGTGAAGGGTAGTTAACCTAAATTGACATGCACACACTCTCACATAACTCAACTTGATCAACTCTCACTTGACTCACTCTATAACTCACTCACCAAATTTATCTATCACTCAACTCAACTAACTCACTTAACTGATTATCTAACAATGCATGCGGGAGGTAATTATATATTTTAACACTCCCCCTTAATTACGACCGCTAAACTAAAACATAACTCATGACAACTCAAACATGCCTGCTGGTCTATGTCTTAGCTAGGCTTACAACACCCAAGTTTATTTTGTGAAACTCAAACAAATATACTGCTTAACCGTCTTTGTAAATATATCAGCCAATTGATCACTCGGTTTACAAGGCTTCAAGTGAACTTCTCCATTGCTCACAAGTTATCGAATAAAGTGATATCTATTATCAATATGCTTGCTATTTTTTTTGAAACACGCTATTCTTGGATAGTGCAATCGCTGATGTGTTGTCACAATATATCGTTGTTGACCCTTTTTGTTTCTTCTTGAGTCCATCGAATACTCTTCTTAACCATACTGCTTGACATGTTGCTGAAGTTTCTACTACATATTTTTCTTCTGCTGATGATAGTGTAACAATAGGTTGCTTCTTAAATTCCCATGCTATCACACCTGAACCAAGATGAAACACATAACCAGATGTTCTCTTCCGATCATCCAAACTTCCTGAAAAATCACTATCTTTGTATCCAATCAAATCTTTCTTTTCTTTACTTGAATACATTATGCCATAATCTCTCATTCCTGCTATGTTTCTCAAAATTATTTTTCAAACACTCCAATGTGTGTCTTTTGGAGTCTCCATAAATCTAGAAATCAAACTCACTCCTTGCATAATATCTGGTCTTGTAGCTGTGAGATACATAAGGCTTCACACCAATATTTTGAATAGATTTGGATTGACATCTGCTCCTTCATCATCCTTAATTAACTTTGTACTTGTTGCAACTGGTGTAAGTACCGGTTTCCAATTATCCATCCTAAATATTTTCAACAAATCTCTAGCATACTTATTTTGGAAAATAAAAATTCCTTTTTTAGATTTCTCAACTTCAATGCCAAGAAAATATTTCATGAGACCAAGATCTGTCATCTCAAATTCTTTCATCATGGCTTCTTTAAATTCATCTAACTCAAGATCACCTATAAAAATCATATCATCAACATATAAGCAAACAATGAAAATCTGTCCATGCTAATTTACCTTAATGTATAAGGTAGGCCCAATGATGCTTCTGCAAAATCCATTTTTGATCATGTAACAGTCGATCCTGTTACACCATGCTCTAGGTGCTTGCTTCAGTCCATAGAGCGCTTTCTTCAACCTGTAAACATTATCTTCTTGATCTTCAACTTCATATACTGTAGGTTGCTGCACATAAATTTCTTCTTCTACAATACCATTCAAGAAGGCTAATTTGACATCCATTTGATATACTTTCCTCTTGTTTTGAGCTTTTGTCGCTAGAACTGCTCTTACGGTATCCAATCTGGCTACCAGAAAAAATGTTTCCCCAAAGTCTATTCCTGGTTGCTGCGAGAATCATTTTGATACAAGTCTTGCTTTAAATTTATCAATCTCACCTTTCTCGTTAACATTTGTTTTTTACATCCACTTCAAACCAATGAGATTTTTATCGTTTGGTAAATCTACCAAATCCCATGTATCATTATTTTCAATTGAAGTCATCTCTTCATCCATGGATTGCACCCAATTTTCATCTCTGATTGCTTCTTCAAATGAAGAAGGTTGGAATGCCAAAAATGAAAAATTTGAACTAACATCCAAATCATCATAAATATCTTTCAAACTTATCATATTTTTCTTACCATTTCTAGATTCATTACCTAATTTGCTGCTTGGAGAATTCTGGTCTCTTGATCTGCTTGAAGATACATGCTGCTCTGAAAATCGTAGAGTCCTTACTAGTGTGACTCTGTTTGGTGTCTCCTCTCTTGATTCTTTCTGCTACATCATCCTCTTCCATCAATGGTTTTTGTGCATCAGTTAGTGTGCCTACAGTCCCATTCCATGACTATTGTTCTTTGAACACAAAATATTTTCTAACGATTGTTTTCTTGGTGCCAGGGTTATAGAATTTGTAAGCTTTTGACTGCTCACTATAACTAGTAAATATTCATTTTTCACTTTGATCATCTAATTTTCCTATTGTTTGTTTAGGCACATGTGTATAGGCTACACATCAAAAAACTCTGAAATGAGATACACTGCATGACATACTTGACCATGCTTCTTCTGGAACTCTGTTCATCACACTCTTTGTAGGAGATATGTTTATAATATAAACAACACATTCAATTGCTTCTGCCCAATACTCACTAAACAAGTTTCTTGATTTCAACATGCTCCTTTTCATGTTCATGATTTTTCATTTCTTTCTCACTGCTACACCATTCTGTTGCGGTGTGTATCTAATTGTAAACTATCTTCTGATTCCATTTTGTTTGCAGTAATCATTGAATTCCTTCTAATCATATTATCCACCATGATCTAATCTCAATACCTTGATCTTTCGATCACTTTCATTCTCCACTAAGGCTTTGAACTCTTTGAAATTTTCAAAAGTTTCAGACTTCTGCTTCAAAAAGTAAACCCAAGTCTTCCTGCTATATTCATCAATAAAAGTGAGGAGGTAACAACTTCCACCAATCGACTGTGTCCTCATATGTCCACACAAGTCGGTATGCACCATCTCAAGTGGTTTTTTTACTTTGTAAGAAACTCCTTTCGGAAAACATTCACGGTGTTTCTTTCCCAAGATGCAACACTCACAAGTGCTAGCAAGTTCTTTGATGGGAGGTAAACCTCTAACCATATGTTTCTGCTACAACAATCTTAAACCGGAAAAATGCAAGTGTCCAAACTGAAAGTGTCATAACCAGTAATCATCAAAACATGCAGTTGTAAAATAAATAACCTGATCATTGTATTTTGTAATTAGAGGAAAGAGTATGTTCCAAGTCATCTGCACCTTTTCAATCAGCTGCTTGCTTGGGGATTTGTCATAAATAATACATTGTTGCCCCTGACAGATAGCTTTGTACCCTTTCTGCATCAATTGACCAGCACTTATCAAATTGTGTTTGAGTCCAGGGACATAATATACCTCTGATATGGTCTTTGGCTCCCCCTGCTTGGTCAGAATGTTTACCACTCCTTTGCCATCTACATCCACAATCTTGTCAGTCCCCAAATTTACCTTTGTCTTCACAGATGAATCCAAATTTTTAACCAAATTCTTGTTGCATGCCATGTGGTTACTGCAACCAATGTCTAATAGGAAGACCTTATCAGATAGTTCATGCACGGTGTTGCATTCCAGGAACATGGAGTTAGTATTATCTATACTAACATTAACTCTTTGATTTCCTTCCTCAGTTCTGATACCAATTTGTTGGATAGGCAGAGGATTCAAACACACAAATAACACAAGTATTTCACACACGAAACAATGAGCTGCGGCTCTTCAATTAATCTTCAATCACTCTAAATCACAATATGAATACAATGAACCCAGTGAAGGGTATTTAACCTAAATTGACATGCACACACTCTCACATAACTCAACTTGATCAAATCTCACTTGACTCACTCTCTAACTCACTCACCAAATTTATCTATCACTCAACTCAAATAACTCACTTAACTGATTTTCTAATAATGCATGTGGGAGGTAATTATATATTTTAACACTCCCCAATAATTATGACCACTAAACTAAAACATAACTCATGACAACTAAAACATGACTGTCGGTCTATGGCTTACAACACCCAAGTTTCTTTTGTGAAACTCAAACAAATCTATTGCTAATGGCTTTGTAACTATATCAGCCAATTGATCACTCGATTTACAAGGCTTCAAGTGAACTTCTCCATTGCTCACAATTTCTCGAATAAAGTGATATCTAGTATCAATATGCTTTTTATTTTGATGAAACACACTATTCTTGGATAGTGCAATCGTTGATGTGTTGTCACAATATATCGTTGTTGATCCTTTCCATTTCTGCTTGAGTCCATCCAATATTGTTCTTAACCATACTGCTTGACATGTTGTTGAAGTTTCTGCTACATATTCTTCTTCTGCTGATGATAATGTCACAATGGGATGCTTCTTAGATGCCCATGCTATCACACCTGCACCAATATGAAACATATAACTGGATGTGCTCTTCCGATCATCCAAACTTCCTGAAAAATCACTATATGTGTATCCAATCAAATCTTTATTTTCTGTACTTGAATACATTATGCCATAATCTCTCGTTACTGCTATGTATCTTAGAATACTTTTTCCAACACTCCAATGTGTGTCTTTTGGAGTCTCCATAAATCTGGAAATCAAACTCACTCCTTGCATAATATCTATTCTTGCAGCTATGAGATACATGAGGTTGCCAACCAATATTTTGAATACAGTTGGATTGACATCTGCTCCTTCATCATCCTTACTTAACTTTGTACCTATTGAAACTGGTGTAGGTACCGGTTTTCAATTATCCATCCTAAATATTTTAAACAAATATCTAGCATACTTATTTTGGAAAATAAAAATTTCTTTTTCAGATTTCTCAAATTCTTTCATCATGGCTACTTTAAATTCATCTAACTCAAGATCACCTGTAAAAATCATATCATCAACATATAAGAAAACAATCAAAATATGTCCATGATCATTTACCTTTGTGTATAAGGTAGGATCAATGTTGCTTATGCAAAATCCATTCTTGATCATGTAATTGTCAATTCTACTATACCATGCTCTAGGTGCTTGCTTCAGTCCATAGAGCGCTTTCTTCAACCTGTAAAATTTATCTTCTTGACCTTCAAATTCATATCCTGGAGGTTGCTGAACATAAATTTCTTCTTCTATAATAACATTCAAGAAGGCTGATTTTACATCCATATGATATACTTTCCTCTTGTTTTGAGCTACTGTCACTATAACTGCTCTTATGGTATCCAATCTAGCTACCGGAGAAAATGTTTCCCCAAAGTCTATTCCCAGTTTCTATGAGAATCCTTTTGCTACAAGTCTTGCTTTAAATATGTCAATCTCACCTTTCTCATTCACCTTTGTCTTTTACACCCATTTCACACCAATAAGATTTTTATCGTTTGGTAAATCTACCGAATCCCATGTATTATTCTTTTCAATTGAACTCATCTCTTCATCCATGGCTTGAACCCAATTTTCATCTTTGGTTTCTTCTTCAAACGAGGAAGGTTGGCATGCCAACAACACAAAATTTGAACTAACATCCAAACCATAATAAATATATTTCAGACTTCTCATATTTTTCTTACCATTTCTTGATTCATTACCTGATTCGCTACTTGGATAACTTTCGTATTTTGATCTTCTTGAAGATCCATGATGCTCTGAAAATCTTGGAGTCCTTTCTAGTGTGACTCTATTTGGTGTCTGCTCTCTTGATTCTTGTTGCTCCTTTTCTGCTACATCATCCTCTTCCACCAATGGTGTTTGTGCATCCGTTAGTGTATATACAGACCCATTCCAAGAATCTCGTTCTTTGAACACAACATCTCTTCTAATGATTGTCTTTTTGGTGACATGAGTATACAATTTGTAAGCTTTTGACTGCTCACTATAACCAGTAAATATGCATTTTTCACTTTGATCATCTAATTTTCCTCTTGTTTGTTTAGGCACATGTGCATAGGCTACACATCCAAAAACTGATTTGAAATGAGATACACTTCATTACATACCTGACCATGCTTCTTCTGGAACTCTTTTCATCACACTCTTTGTAGGAGATATGTTTATTACATAAACAGCACATGCAACTGCTTCTGCCCAATACTCATTAGACAAGTTTCTTGCTTTCAACATGCTCCTTGTCATGTTCATGATTTTTCAATTCTTTCTCTCTGCTACACCATTATGTTGCGGTGTCTATATGGTGGTAAACTATCTTCTAATTCCATGTTGTTTGTAGTACTAATGGAATGCCTCTGAATCATATTCTCCACCACGATCTGATCTCAATACCTTGATCTATCGATCACTCTGGTTATCCACTAAGGATTTGAACTCTTTGAACTTTGAAAAAGTTTCAGACTTCTGCTTCAAAAATTAAACCCAAGTCTTCCTGCTGTAGTCATCAATAAAAGTGAGGAAATAACAACTTCCACCAATCGACTATGTCCTCATAGGTCTACACAATTCGGTATGCACCAACTCAAGTGGTTTTTTTGCTCTGTAAGAAACTCCTTTCGGAAAAATTTCACAGTGTTTCTTTGCCAAGATGCAACACTCACAAGTGCTAGCAGGTTCTTTGATGGGAGGTAAACCTTTGACCATATCTTTCTATTGCAACAGTCTTAAACCGGAAATATGCAAGTGTCCAAACTAAAAGTGCCATAACCAGTAATCATCAAAACATGTAGTTCTAAAAGAAGTAACTTGATCATTATAGTTCATAATTAGAGGAAAGAGTTTATTCCTCGTCATCTACACCTTTTCAATCAGCTGCTTTCTTGGGGATTTGTTATAAATAATACACTATTTCCCCTGAAAGATAACTTTGTACCCTTTCTGCATCAATTGACCAACACTTCGGAAATTGTGTTTGACTCCAGGGACATAATATACCTCTGATATGGTCTTTGGCTCCCCCTGCTTGGTTACAATGTTTACCACTTCTTTGCCATCTACATCCACAGTCTTTTCAGTCGCCAACTTTACCTTTGTCTTCATAGATGCATCCAAATTTCCAACCAAATTCTTGTTGCCTATCATGTGGTTACTGCAACCACTGTCTAATAGCCAGACCTTAACAGAAATTTCATGCATGGTGTTGCATGCTAGGAACATGGAGTTAGTATTCTCTGCACTAACATTAGCTCTCTAATTTCCTTGATCAACTATTTTCTTCCTACAGTCACGAGCATAATGACCAAAGTTATTGCAATAATAACATTTCACCTTCGATTTGTCAAACCTTTGATTGTCATGAAAGCTTCTGTTGCTACTGCTTCCACTTTGATTCTCATGCTCTTCCCAGCCATATTTATGACCATTATAGCTTCTGCCTCATCCTCTGCCTCTCGATCAACCTCTGCCTCCACCCCTTGAAATATAAACTTACCTTTTGAAGGCAGTTTCTAAAGTGGAACCCTGATTTATGTCTATCCTTGCCTCATGTGATAGAAGGGATCCCATCAACTCATCAACTGTCAGTTTTTCGAAATCCTTCGCTTCTTCTATGGCTGCTACCACAACATCAAACTTGCTAGAACAAGATCGAAGAACCTTCTCAATCACTGTTCAATATTTAACATATTCACCATATATTTTTAACTGATTGAAAATAGAAATGACCCTATTCTTGAAGGAATCAATGTCCTCTGTATTCTCCTAGTATTCTGCAATTTAACAATATTGACTTTGGCCATACCTTGATAGCTTGTCGCAAAATTTTTCCATGCTTCCTTTGCTAAAGAAGTTATCATTATCTTCTAGAACACTGCTCAGTCCACTCCCTGCTGGATAAGAAATAATTCTTGTGCATTCTTCCCCTTGTCTTTCTTCCATTGCTCTCTGTCTGCATTACTGAGGGCTCGTTCTTCTGTGTCGTTCTGAGGTTCTACAAACACCAACTTGACAAGATCCCATACATCATGCTCTTTAACATGGTCCCCATTTTAATAGCCCACACATCATAATATTTCCCAGTGAAAGAAGGAAGTTGTGGCTGAAAAATTGATGTGCCCATCTTGCCTCAAACAAAAACTCTTCTCTAACAAAAACCCTAAATTTCTCTTCTTTTTTCCTTTTAGAAACTTTGCAAAGCTCCTTTAAAAAACCCTTTCGATAAAACCGTAGATTTTATAAAAAAATTCTTTTATAAAATTTTATAAGAAAATTTATAAAAAAACCCTTTGATTTGTTTTTTTATATATATAAAGAATGTTATGAAAAATAACTTTATATAAAAAAATCTTAAAAAAAACTTATGAATTAAAGCCCTTGCTTTCAAACTGATATAAGAATTTTTTAATAAATCAAAAACCTTGTCTTTTTATGATTTCATCCACGTATTGTCTTTTATGATTTCCCAAAAAAACCAAACAAGCCACCCACGTGACTTGGAATTAAATAACGTATGTACCTTTTCAAAAGGCTCACAGCCACGTGATTTTTGTCGGCTTTTGGTCTGCCACATGCGGTCAATACAAAAAACCGCGGAATAAACTAGTTTTTTAATCAAACATAAGTTCAATGAAATCTCCACAGGTTTTCAAAGGAGAAGTTGCAAACCTCCGCTTTTGCTACATAGAAAACGCGCGGACCTCCGCGTTTGCAAAAAAATTTAAAAATAATTTGCCAGCCTTCTGCTCTTGCCCTTTTTTCTCTCGCTCTTCTTGCCCACAGATCTTCTAATCCTTCCTCATCTCTGACACCAATTTGTTGGATAGGCAAAGGATTCAAACACATAAACAACACAATTATTTCACACACGAAACAATGAGTTCCGCCTCTTCAATTAATCTTCAATCACTCTAAATCAAAATCTGAATACAATGAACCCTGTGAAGGGTATTTAACCTAAATTGACATGCACACACTCTCACATAGCTCAACTTGATCAACTCTCACTTAACTCACTCTCTAACTCACTCACCAAATTTATCTATCACTCAACTCAACTAACTCACTTAACTGATTGTTTAACAATGCATGCGGGAGGTAATTATATATTTTAACACTCCCCCTTAATTACGATCGCTAAACTAAAATATAACTCATGACAACTCAAACATGCCTACCGGTCTATGTCTTAGCTAGGCTTACAACACCCAAGTTTCTTTTTTGAAAATCAAAACATCTACTTCTAATGGATTTGTAAAGTTATCAGCCAATTGATCACTTGATTTACAAGGCTTCAAGTGAACTTCTCCATTGCTCACAAGTTCTCGAAAAAAGCGATATCTAGTATCAATATGCTTTCTCTTTTGATGAAACACACATTTCTTGGATAGTGCAATTGTTGATGTGTTGTCACAATATATCGTTGTTGATCCTTGTTGTTTCTGCTTGAGTCCATCCAATACTCTTTTTAACCATACTGGTTGACACACTGTTGAGGTTGCTGCTACATATTCTACTTCTGATGATGATAGTGTAACAATGGGTTGCTTCTTAGATGCCGATTTTATCACACCTACACCAAGATGAAACACATAACCAGATGTGCTCTTTCAATCATCCAAGCTTCCTCAAAAATCACTATCTGTGTATCCTATCAAACCTTTCTTTTCTGCACTTGATTACATTATGCCATAATCTATCGTTCCTGCTATCTATCTCAGAATTATTTTTCCAACACTCCAATGTGTGTCTTTTGGAGTCTCTATAAATCTAGAAATCGAACTCACTCCTTGCATAATATATGGTCTTGTAGCTATGATATACATGAGGCTGCCAACAATATTTTGAATTAAGTTGGATTGACATCTTCTCCTTCATCATACTTACTTAAATTTGTACCTGTTGCAACTAGTGTAGGTATCGGTTTGCAATTATCCATCCTGAATATTTTCAACAAATCTCTAGCATACTTATTTTGGAAAATAAAAATTCCTTGTTCAGATTGCTCAACTTCAATGGCAAGAAAATATTTCATGAGACCAAGATCTGTCATCTCAAATTCTTTCATCATGGTTACTTTAAATTCATCTAACTCAATATCACTTGTAAAACTCATATCTTAAACATATAAGAAAACAATCAAAATCTATCCATGCTTATTTACCCTTTTGTATAAGGTAGGCTCAATTTTCCTTCTTCAAAATCCATTCTTGATCATGTAACTGTCGATTCTACTATACCATGCTCTAGGTTCTTGCTTCAATCCATAGAGCACTTTCTTCAACCTATAAACTTTATCTTCTTGACCTTCAACTTCATATCCTGGAGGCTGCTGTTGTTGGCCAAATAAATCGACCTTGCAGACAAGAACGATCTCCCTAGTATCAAAATATAGTCTAGCAACAAACAGACAAACAAACCTATCTTTCTCTAGACATATGCGATTTACAAAAGAATACTATAAAGGTGTTAAGGTCTTACCATATATCCAATGCTTGTTCGAAGTAGTTGTCCTTCGGTCACCTGAAAGAGTTATATTTGAAGACCTGCAGTCACAAACAAGAAAACATTAAATAGCACCTGTATAGTAAATATTATAAATCATGCCTATCATGGTGATCAAGGAATCCATGAAATAAACAGTTAATTAATAGCTTATTGAGAAAAATGAATTCATTTGTATTAACTTTGAATAAAGAAAACCTTACAACCTTAGCCTTGATGTTGAACAGGCCTTCCCAGGGTCTGAAGCATGAATCTCCTCTACTCTGACAAGCCTTGCACTCTTCCAACCAAGACAGATAGAGGTATGTGATCTTTCCTCACAAAATCTCAGTTAAATGAGTCTGAATCCCAACAACACTTTACCTCAAATAATTCTAAAGCTTGAACCCCCGTTGAGGCTACCCAAGGCCTCTTTTTATAGTACAAAAGAGGAGGTTTCAGTTCCAATTATGAGGGGATAGAATCCTCCTTCAAAGGCATAAGCTCCTCACATCAAGGGGTTAGCTCCTTAAGGCATGGGATGCATGAACCTCAAAAGAGCAGATTTGCCACTGCAAGATTTCTTCCAGAAGCTTCTAGAAATGACTGAAAGTGAGCTTTTGAGTTTACTTTGTGCCTTTTTAATCTTTTACAGGGGTCCGCACCCTTAACACAGAGAAAGTGCGTTCAGGTACGCAGGAGTCATGAACATTAGGTGCGGGACCGTAGGCAAGACAAAGAGAAAGTGTGATACCAGAGTTAAAGAGATTTTATTGAACTTTTATCTTATTTTTAATGCTTGACATGATGAACTGATGTGTTATACTTGCAAAGGAGGAAGTATGAGTGATAATGAAATCATACAGATAGTAGAATGTCAAGATGACAATTTTCAGTGCAACAACTGCACATAAATTTCTTCTTCTAGAATACCATTCAAGAAGGTTGATTTGATATCCATCTGATATACTTTCCACTTGTTCTAAGCTATTTTCTCTAGAACTTCTCTTATGGTATCTAATCTGGCTATCGGAGAAAATGTTTCCCCAAATTCTATTCCCAGTTGCTACAACAATCCTTTTTCTGCAATTCTTTCTTTAAATCTATCAGTCTCACCTTTCTCATTCACCTTTGTCTTGTACACCCACTTCACACCAATGAGATTTTTATCATTTGGTAAATCTACCAAATCCCATGTATCATTCTTTTCAATTGAATTCATCTCTTCATCCATGGCTTGCACCGAATTTTCATCTCTGATTGCTTCTTCAAACGAAGAAGGTTGGAATGCCAACAATGCAAAATTTGAACTAACATCCAAATCATCATAAATATCTTTCAAAATTTTCATGTTTTTCTTACCATTGCTTGATTCATTACCTGATTCGATGCTTGGAGAATTCTGGTCTGTTGATCTGCTTGAAGATCCATGCTACTCTGAAAATCTTGGAGTCCTTGCTGGTGTGACTCTGTTTGGTGTCTTCTCTCTTGATTTTTGCTCCTCCTTTTCTGCTACATCATCCTCTTCCATCAATGGTGTTTGTGCATCGGTTAGTGTGTCTACAGTCCCATTCCATGACTCTTGTTCTTTGAACACAAAATCTCTGCTAATGATTGTCTTCTTGGTGACAGGGTTATACAATTTGTAAGCTTTTGACTACTCACTATAACCAGTAAGTATGCATTTTTCACTTTGATCAACTAATTTTCCTATTGTTTTTTTAGGCACATGTGCATAGGCTACACATCCAAAAACTCCGAAATGAGATACACTACATGACATACTTGACCATGCTTCTTCTGGAACTCTATTCATCACTCTCTTTGTAGGAGATCTGTTTATCGCATAAACAACACATGCAACTGCTTCTTCCCAATACTCATTAGACAAATTTCTTGCTTTCAACATGCTCCTTGTCATGCTCATGATTTTTCGGTTCTTTCTCTCTGCTACACCATTCTGTTGTGGTGTGTATCTGGTTGTAAAATTTGTTCTAATCATTGTAATTCATAATTAGAGAAAAGAGTCTGTTCCTCATCATCTGCACCTTTGCAATCGGTTACTTGCTTGGGGATTTTTCATAAATAATACACTGTTTCCCCTGAAAGATAACTTTGTACCCTTTCTGCATCAATTGACCAACATTTATCAAATTGTGTTTGATTCCAGGGACATAATATACCTCTGATATGGTCTTGGGCTCCCCCTACTTGGTCCAAATGTTGACCACTCCTTTTCCGTCTACATCAACAGTCTTGCCAGTCCGCAACTTTACCTCTCTCTTCACAGATGCATCAAAATTTGTAACCAAATTCTTGTTTCCTGTCATGTGGTTACTGCAACCACTGTCTAATAGCCAGACCTTATTAGATGGTTCATGCATGGTTTTGAATGCTAGGAACATGGAGTTAGTATTCTTTGTACTAACATTAGCTCTATGATTTCCTTGATCAACTATTTTCTTCCTACAATCACGAGCGTATTGACCAAATTTATTGCAATAATAACATTTCACCTTCGATTTGTCAAACCTTTGATTTTTTTGAAAGCTTTTGCTGCTGTTGCGTCCACTTTGACACTCATGCTCTTCTCAGCCATCTCTGTAACCACCATAGCTTCCATGTCGTCCTCTGCCTCTCGATCGACCTCTGCCTCGACCTCTTGAAATATAAACTTGAATTTTGAAGGCAGTTTCTAAGGTGGAACACTTATTTCTGTCTATCCTCGCCTCATGTGATAGAAGGGATCCCATCAACTCATCAACTGTTAGTTTTTCCAAATCCTTCGCTTCTTCTATGGCTATTACCACAACATCAAACTTGGTAGACAATGATCGAAGAACCTTCTCAATCATTGTTCTATCTTTAACATATTCACCATAGATTTTTAACTTATTGATGACAGACATGACCCTATTCATGAAGGAATCAATGCCCTATGTATCCTTCATCTGCAGACTTTCAAAATATCTTCTATTATTCTGCAATTTAAAAATATTGAATTGGCCATACCTTTATAGCTTGTCACCAAAGTTTCCCATGCTTCCTTTGCTGAAGAAGTTATCATTATCTTCTGGAACACCCCTCATTCCACTCTGTATTGGATAAGAATCAATTCTTATGCATTCTTCCTCTTGTATTTCTTCCATTGCTCTTTGTCTGCATTACTGAGGGCTCGTTCTTCTGCGTCGTTCTGAGGTTCTACAAACCCAAACTTAACATGATCCCATACATCATGCGCTTTTAACATGGTCTCCAATTTAATAGCTGATCTGAAATGGAATTATTTTTTATGCTATGCAAAGTATCCAAACAGATATAATAATGTGTGCAAAAGGTTCTCCTTAAATTGCAGGTTAAACAATTAGTTCTGGCTTTGATTAATAGGTTTTTGTGAGAGGATTGATTAAGTATTTTAACTCTTTATCATTGTACAACATAAAATAACAGAAAATAAACTTCAAAAAATCACATTATTCAGCTATTTGTTGAACATTTCACCCCTCCTGGGCTACATCTGTTGGTCCAAGCCTCCCAAATGGCATGTCCCTCCTGTATTAATTTGCTCAAAATGCAAGTACAAGTGAAAATAAGCCTTAATAGGAAAAAATATCTATAAAATCAGCTTCAAAATATATGAAATAGCCAAAGAGGACTATTCATTTACATAAAACTGATAAAGGATGCCCAATACACTGCCTTCTCCATGATGGCCCCGATGGCTCCTTGATCTTCCCCAAAGCTAAAACTGCTGAATATCACCTCTGTTCGACCTAAAACCTATTCCAAACTTCTCATAATGTTGAAGAGACCCAAAATTGACTATTTGTTCACTCAATTTGGTTCAATAATGAGGGATTTATGGTAGAAAGAAGAAAACTGCCCAATGTCCCCCAAAAACCCCACTAAATGTGGAGGAACTGTTAGTTAAGGGCCAAATTTGGCTAAATCCGCCCAAAAATGGCACGCTCCTCCCAAACTGGCGAAATCCAAAACTGTGGCATTTAATTTTTATGTGGGGCGGTCACCATGTGACCACCGCCCATACCTCCGACATAACCGCAGCCTTAACGTTTTATATAACCGTTACATTTAAATTTGTGTGGTAGCATTGGCAATCTGGCGTAACATGCAGACGGTTAAGTTAACTGCCAGAGGTTTAAGTCTATGGTCATGGCTCCTAATCATATTGATTGGGCTAGCCCTAATGGGCTACCCCTTAACCCTTCCACCGAATTGAAAATCAAACGACAAATACAAATGGGAACCATAGTTTATTAAGACCCACGTTGTAGACCGGTTGGTCGGGGCATTGTGTTCGCCGGCAAGAGGTTTGCAGTTTGAATCCTGCAGCTTGTCAAAAAAATTTAATAACCATTCTCCTCGACCTGGGGCCACGTGGCGGCCTCTGGGTTTTCCACATGGAACCCTCTGATTGGCCACCACAACCAAAAGTCAAATTAACCTCCAACCATCAAATGCCACTTGTCGAAGTTTGATACACCCTCCTAGAATATTTCAGGGAATATTTCGAGGAATATTCCTTAGAATATTATTTTTTTAAATTTTTCCAAAGTAAAAATTCAAACGTGGTCAACTAAATTTTGGAGTTTACTAGACGATTTCAAACCTCAATAACTTTTGCATACGACCTCAGTTTCAAGAACCATTCATGGTGCCAGAATTGCAGCAATGAGACCTTTCCAGTCGTTTAGATTGAAACCACTTTTGAACACTTTCATTTTTTGAGCATTTTTCATAACTTGGACATGATCTCCTGATCACACCTCCCCACTGGGAAGTGTTGGAACCCCAAAAGCTCTCTAGACTACTAAAAGTGATTTGTACAGTAAATGAGAGTACAACACCATCTTCTCTTCAGCCTCCAAACATTTGCCTTGCAGGGATAGTGACTTTGAACCACAACTAGAAAGCAATTCACACTTCCCTTCCTCGATGCGCTTGTCCTCCTGTCAAGAACAGTCTTTCTTGTACTCACTCAGAAAATTTCTACGAGAAATTTGTAGAAGGAAACTGAACATCACTGCCTTGATAAATGATCCAAGGTGGCTCAAAAAAACGAGAGATTACAACATAAATACATGCATACAACCGAAATTTGCATATGTACAAAATGAGTGCATCTTATTGTGCTAAGAAGTCCATCCACATCTTAGCAAGCCACTTCCATGGCGACTTTTGCTACTGCAACTCTTCTTCATGTGAAACTTCCATTTTCACATCAATAATGGAATCCTTGGTTCCACCTTCGCCAATCTTTTTTTCCTCTTGCTGCATGTGCTCGGGACGACTAGTTGGATGCAAAGTCCAACAATGGGAGACAACATGTCCCCTCTTTTGGCAATATGTGCAAGTCTTATGCACCTTATTTGAAAGTTGTCTTTGCTTCATCTGCTTCCTGTATGCCTTCTTCCTCATCCAGCATCTCGAAACATCATGGTTAAATCGACGACAATATGTACAACAAATATTTCTTCCATTTAAGTATGAAAATTTATCATGCTTTGTAGAAACAAAATCAAATTGATCATGGGAAGATTTATACCTCTTGTGCTGCTTTGCATGTTCATCCTTTTTTCCTTCATGAGGAGATGAACTAGTAGAGGCTCTAGCTTTCATTTGTAGACTAAAATCATCGTTCTTGTCTTGAAAACTATCCAAACTCACATGCTTGCTATAAGCTGCATGTGTACCATCTTCTTGCTACAACAAAGGCTTAAAGCAATGGCAATCATATTTGAATTTTTTTTTACATATTTGCATCTTATAGCTTGGAACAAAGGTTCTCTTTAAAGTAGCCTCACATGCTTTCATGGTTTTGGATTCATTGCCATTAAATTTCACATAACCAAGACCAAGATTCTTGGGTCGTTCCTCAACCAAAATATGATCAACCATGCCTTGTGCATGCTTGCCTAAACCTTTTCCTTCATAGCCCATTTTATTCATTAACTTGGAACCTATACCTCTCGTATGATTTTCGAAAGAACCAACACATCTTTCTAATGAGGAAACTGAAGACAAATTATAATGGATTACCTCTTCCTCACGCATGTTCTTGGTCAAAGCTTCTTGAGTTTGATGGAGCTGCATCTCCATATCATGAAATCTTTGAAGAATTTCTTCCTTCTCTTGCTTCATGGCAAACAATTGTTCATGAATTTCAATGCTTTTTCTTTTATCCTTAAACAAGATCTGCACCATGTCCTTCAATATAATAAATTCACAACTTCATATCTTCATCAAAGAATCTTGTGAAGGAGGAAACCTCACTTGTAGAAGTTGTCATTATGATGTCAATGAAAAAAAGGAACTTCAAAAAAGAGCTCACAAATATTTCTAAACAAATGACAAGATTTTTTTTTTTTAAACCAAATGGCTATAGAGACAAACTCTTATTCAAGTAGCCAAACAACAAACAAACTCCAAGAGCTTCTTAACAAACAATCGTCAAGATGGTTTGTGTTCCAAGGGTGACCTTAAGGTAATTTGGGGTAAGGAAGAAGCCTTCAGCCCTTTCTTCCTTTTTTTCCTCTCCAGGACTTAGCTATCAATAGCTATTCCTTCACCTCTAGCAAACTCAAACAACAGTCAGTTTGCAAACAGTAAAACAATCAATATTTTACTCTGTTTTAACACCTTTCCTTGAAGACATGTTTATGGCTTCTTCTGCTTCTCTTGGAGGTGAAATTTAAGGTGGAGATAATGGCACTCTTGCCCTCCTTGGCTGAGGATTACTGTAAGTCCTTGCCAATTGACCTTCTCCTCTCTTGAGCTTAAGCCTAGTAAGCATCAAAAAACCTTGCAAATAGTTAAATAAACATTGCACAAGAACAATGCAGATTGTAGAACTCTAGCTCTAATACCAACCTAATCTGAAATGGAGGTATTTTTTATTCTATGAAAAGTACCCAAACATATATAATAATGTGTGCAAAAGGTTCTCCTTAAATTTCAGGTTAAACAATTAGTTCTGGCTTTGTTTAACAGGTTTCTGTGAGAGGATTGATTAAGTATTTTAACTATTTATCATTGTAAAGCATAAAAGAATAGAAAATAAACTTCAACAAAGAACATTACTCAGCTATTTGTTGAGCATTTCACCCCCTCCTGGGCTACATCTGCTGGTCCAAGCCTCCCAAATGGCATGTCCCTCTTGTATTAATTTTCTCAAAATGCAAGTACAAGTGAAAATAAGACTTAATAGGCAAAACTCTCTATAAAAATCAGCTTCAGAAGATATGAAATAGCTAGAGAGGACTATTCATTTACATAAAACTGATAAAGGATGCCCAATACACTGCCTTCTCCATGATGGCCCTAATGGCTCCTTGATCTTCCTCGAAACTAAAACTGCTGAAGATCACCTCTGTTCGACCTAAAACCTATTCCAAACTGCTCATAATTTTGAAGAGACTCAAAATTGAATATTTTTGCACTCAATTTGGTTCAATAATGAGGGAGGTATGGAAGAAACAAGAAAAATGCCCAATGTCCCCCAAAAACCCCACTAAATGTGGAGGAACTGTTAGTTAAGGGCCAAATTTGGTTAAATCCACCCAAAAATGGCACGCTACTCCTAAACCGGTAGAATCCTAAATTGTGGCATTGGGCAGTCACATGGTGACCGCCGCCCATACCTCCGACATAACTGCGGCCTTAATGTTTTAAATAACTGTTACATTTAAATTTTTGTGGTAGCGTTGGCCACATGGCGTAACACGTGGATGATTAAGTTAACCTTTGGAGCTTTAAGTCTATGGTCATGGCTCCTGAAGCATATGGACGGGGCTAACCCTTAACCCTTCCACCGAATTGAAAATCAAACGACAAATACAAATAGGAACCGTAGTTTATTAAGATCCACGTTGTATACCGGTTGGTCAGGGCGTTGTGTTCGCCAGCAGGAGGTTTGCGGTTCGAATCCTGTAGCTTGTCAAAAAAATTTAATAACCGTTCTCCTCAGCCTGGGGCCACGTGGTAGCCTCTGGGTTTGCCACGTGGCACCCTCTGATTTTCCACCACAACCTAAAGTCAAATTAACCTCCAACCATCAAATGCCACTTGTCGAAGTCTGATACGCCCTCCTAGAATATTCTAGGGAATATTTCAGGGAATATTCTGAGGAATATTCCCAAAATATTCCTTAGAATATTCTTTTTTTTATTTTTCCAAGTAAAAATTCAAAATTGGTCAACTAAATTTTGGATTTTACTGGATGATTTCAAACCTCAATAATGTTTGCATACGACCTCGATTTTGAGAACCATTCACGGTGCCAGAATCACAGCGACGAGACCTTTCCGATTGTTCAGATTGCAACCACTTTTGAACACTTTAATTTTTGAGAATTTTTCATAACTTGGACATGATCTCCTGATCACAATCGTGCGAGCTAGTAACAAAAATTTTAATAGACCATATTCTTCGGCCTAGGGCCACGTGGCGGCCTCTGAACCAGAGAATATGGTCTATTAAAATTTTTGTTACAAGCTCGCAGGATTGTGATCAGGAGATCATGTCCAAGTTAAGAAGAATGCTCAAAAATTAAAGTGTTCAAAAGTGCTTTCAATCTGAACGATCGGAAAGGTCTCGTCACTGCGATTTTGGTGCCATGAATGGTTCTCAAAACTGAGGTCATATGAAAAATTTATTAAGGTTTGAAATCCTCCAGTAAACTCCAAAATTCAATTGACCAAGTTTGACTTTTTACTTTGGAAAAAATTTTAAAAAAGAATATTCTAGGGAATATTTTGGGAATATTCCCTAGAATATTTCAGGAGGGCGTATCAGACTTCGACAAGTGGCATTTGATGGTTGGAAGTTAATTTGACTTTTGGTTGTGGTGGCCAATCAGAGGGTGCCACGTGGCAAACCTAGAGGCTGCCACGTGGCCCCAAGCCGAGGAGAACGGTTATTAAAAATTTTTGACAAGCTGCAGGATTCAAACTGCGAACCTCCTGTCGACGAACACAATTCCCTGACCAACTGGTCTACAACGTGGGTCTTAAAAAACTACGGTTCCCATTTGTATTTGTCGTTTGATTTTCAATTCAGAAGAAGGGTTAAGGACTAGCCCCATCCATATGCTTCAGGAGCCATGACCATAGCCTTAAACCTCCGGCGGTTAACTTAATCATCTGCATGTTACACCATGTGGCCAGCGCTACCAAAAATAAGGATATGCCACTTGCATACAACCTCGGTTTGAGAACCGTTTGCGGCGCCGGAATTGCAGCAACGAGAATAGAGTTGGATTGACATATGTTCCTTCATCATCCTTACTTAACTTTGTACCTGTTGCAACTGGTGTAGGTACTGGTTTGCAGTTATCCATCCTGAATCTTTTCAACAAATCTCTAGCATACTTATTTTGGTAAATAAAAATTTCTTTTTCGGATTCCTCAACTTCAATGACAAGAAAATATTTCATGAGACCAAGATCTGTCACCTCAAATTCTTTAATCATGGCTGCTTTAAATTCATCTAACTCAATATCACTTGTAAAAATCATATCATCAACATATACGCAAACAATCCAAATCCATCCATGCTCATTTACCTTTGTGTATAAGGTAGGCTCAATGTTGCTTATGCAAAATCCATTCTTGATCATGTAACTGTCGATTCTGCTATACCATGCTCTATGTGCTTCCTTCAGTCCATAGAGCACTTTCTTCAACTTGTAAACTTTATCTTCTTTACCTTCAACTTCATATCCTGGAGGCTGCTGCATATAAATTTCTTCTTTTAGAATACCATTCAAGAAGGCTGATTTGACATCCATCTGATATACTTTCCACTTGTTTTGAGTTTTTTTCGCTAGAACTGCTCTTACGGTATTCAATCTGGCTACTAGAGAAAATATTTCCCCAGAGTCTATTCCCTGTTGCTGCGAGAATCATTTTGCTACAAGTCTTGCTTTAAATCTATCAATATCACCTTTCTCATTCACCTTTGTCCTATACACCCACTTCACACCAATGCGATTTTTATCATTTGGTAAATCTACTGAATACCATGTATCATTCTTTTCAATTGAATTCATCTCTTCATCCATGGCTTGCACCCAATTTTCATTTCTGATTGCTTCTTCAAACAACGAAGGTTGGAATGCCAACAATGCAAAATTTGAACTAGCATCCAAATCATCATAAATATCTTTCATAAATCTCATCTTTTTCTTACCATTTCTTGATTCATTACTTGATTCGCTGCTTGGAGAATTATGGTCTATTGATCTGCTTGAAGATCCTTGTTGCTCTAAAAATCTTGGATTCATTGCTGGTGTGACTCTGTTTGGTGTCTGCTCTCTTGATTCTTGCTGCTCCTTTTCTGCTACATCATCCTCTTCCATCAATGGTGTTTGTGCATTACTTAGTGTGTCTACAGTCCCATTCCATGACTCTTGTTCTTTGAACATAACATCTCTGCTAATGATTGTCTTCTTGGTGACAAGGTTATACAATTTGTAAGCTTTTGACTGCTCACTATAACCAGTAAATATGCATTTTTCACTTTGATCATCTAATTTGCCTCTTATTTTTTTAGGTACATGTGCATAGGCTAAACATCCAAAAACTCTGAAATGAGATACGTTGCATGACATACCTGACCATGCTTCTTCTGGAACACTATTCATCACACTCTTTGTAGGAGATTTGTTGAACACATAAATAGCACATGCAATTGCTTCTGCCCAACACTCATTAGACAAGTTTCTTGCTTTCAACATGATCCTTGTCATGTTCATGATTGTTTGGTTCTTTCTCTTTGCTACACTATTCTGTTGCGGTGTGTATCTAGTTGTAAACTGTTTTTTGATTCCATTTTGTTTGCAGTACTCATGGAATGCCTTCGAATCATATTCTCCACCATGATATGATCTTAATACCTTGATCTATCAATCACTTTGGTTTTCCAGTAAGGCTTTGAACTCTTTGAACTTTGCAAAATTTTCAGACTTTTTGGTTCAAAAAGTAAACCTAAGTCTTCCTGCTATATTCATCAATAAAAGTGAGGAAGTAACAACTTCCACCAATCGACTGTGTCATCATAGGTCCACACAAGTTGGTATGCACCAACTCAAGTGGTTTTTATGCTCTGTAAGAAAATCCTTTTGGAAAAATTTCACGGTGTTTCTTTGCCAAGATGCAACACTCACAAGTGCTAGCAGGTTCCTCAATGGGAGGTAAACCTCTGACCATTTGTTTCTGCTGCAACAATCTTAAATCGGAAAAATGCAACAAGTCTTCAAACTGAAAGTGCCATAACCAGTAATCATCAGAACATGCAGTTATAAAATAATTAACCTGATCATTGAAGTTGATAATTAGAGGAAAGAGTCTCTTCCTCGTCAAATGCACCTTTGCAATCAGTTGCTTGCTTGGGTATTTTTCATAAATAATACATTATTGCCCCTGAAAGATAACTTTGTACCCTTTCTGTGTCAATTTACCAACACTTGTCAAATTGTGTTTGAGTCCAAGGACTTAATATACCTCTGATATGGTCTTTGGCTCCCCCTGCTTGGTCACAATGATGACCACTCCTTTTCCATCTACATCCACAGTCTTGTCAATCCCCAACTTTACCTCCGTCTTCACAAATGCATCCAAATTTTCAACCAAATTCTTGTTGCCTGTCATTTGGTTACTTCAACCACCATCTAATAGCCAGACTTTATTAGACGGTTCATGCATGGTGTTGCATGTTAGGAACATGGAGTTAGTATTCTCTGTACTAACATTAGCTCTATGATTTCCTTGATCATCTATTTTCTTCCTACAATCACGAGAATAATGACCAAATTTATTGCAATAATAACATTTCTCCTTCGATTTGTCAAACCTTTGATTGTTGTGGAATCTTCTGTTGTTGCTGCTTCCACTTTGATGTTCATGCTCTTCTCCACCATCTCTGTGACCACCATAGCTTTCGCCTCTTCCTCTTCCTCGAGATTGACCTCTACCTCGAATTCTTGAAATATAAACTTGAATTTTGAAGGTAGTTTCTAAAGTGGAATCCTTATTTCTGTCTATCCTCGTGTCATGTGATAGAAGGGATCCCATCAACTCATCAACTGTCAATTTTTCCAAATCCTTCGCTTCTTCTATGGCTGCTACCACAACATCAAACTTGGTAGACAAATATCGAAGAACTTTCTCAATCACTGTTCGATATTTAACATCTTCACCATATATTTTTAACTAATTGACGATATACATGACCTATTCATAAAGGAATCAATGTCCTATGTCTCCTTTATCTGCAAACTATCAAAATCTCTCCTAGTATTGTACAATTTAACAATATTGACTTTGGCCATACCTCGATAGCTTGTCACCAAAGTTTCCCATGCTTCTTTTGCTGAAGAAGTTATCATTATCTTATGGAATGTTGAGATTGCAACAAGATGATGAGCTTAGTGGAAAGAAGTTTCCTTCACTAAGTGGGCCCGCAGGCTATTTTTGGCACAAGTCTATTTTTAGACTATGTCTATTTTTAGACATGTCGATCATATTCTATGAGTTGCAGGATGCTATTTGTGGATGGTTGGTCAAGTTGGAAAAATAGATGGACTTCTATTTTTAGACATATTGGGCGGAATCTATTTTTAGATTGCCAGTCTAAAATTAGATATGTCGAATATTATTAGCTCTTAATAATATTTGGACTATAAACATTATCTTATTCTCTTGGAGCACTTCAGTTAAGTGCACAGATGTGGCACAGGAGCTGACAGAAGGAATTACGCTATTCCTAAGGGTTAAGTGGAGCTATTGCATGGAGACTTCAGTTAGAACTCATGTGAAAGAGTTTGGTGGAGTTATTGAGGTAGTTGGTGGAGTTGTGTTCAGTTTAACTTAGTTAAACATAGTTGAGCTAGTTGTATCTAGTCTAACTGATTGATACACTAGTGAGAGTGGTGTGAATTAATTATTAATTAATTCACTAATTATTAACTCATTAATAAACTAAAGAATACATCAGTTAACTATAGTGCATGGACAGTTTCAGTGGAGACTAGTGAAGAGGTAGGTGAAAGAGCAGTGTGACTATCAGTTGTGACTATATTGTTGCATGATTTGCAACAACCAGTGATTGGAGATGCCAATGAGGATTGCGTGAGCAAGGCTGGACAAATTCAAGTTCATTTAGAGCCATTATTCAGCAGTGATTGTACAAAGAGAGTGTAGTTACCCGTGCGTAGATTGGAGCATGTGATTTGCCGCATCAGCGTTTGGATTAGTGTAGTAACGATTGTATCAAGAGCTTGTGAGGAGCTTTGTATAATGATTGTTACATGATTCCTATGACATAATATACGTAGTTGAAGCCAGCTTTAAGCTTTCCCATAAAATACTGTGTTCATATGTGTGATTGTTTATGGTTTTAATGTGCGCATGCAATTGTTTCTATTTCCACAATTAATGATCAATGGTAGAAGAGATTATGTATTGTGCATGAAGTTAAAATAATGTGTGATCAAGAGAATCTCGGTGTATAACATATCAGTTATCAAATTTATACGTGGAACACTGCTCGGTCCACTCCCTACTGGATAAGAAGCAATTCTTGTGCATTCTTCCTCTTGTCTTTCCTTCGTTGCTCTCTGTCTACATTGTTGAGGGCTCGTTCTTCCGGGTCGTTCTGAGGTTCTGCAAACCCAAAATTGACATGATCACATACATCATGCACTTTTAACATGGTCTCCATTTTAATAGCCCACACATCATAATCATTCCCAGTGAAAGAAGGAAGTTGTGGCTGAATATTTGATGTGGCCATCTTGCCTCAAGCAAAAAATCTTCTCTAACAAAAACCCTAAATTTCTCTTCTTTTTTCCTTTTAGAAAATTTGCAAAGCTCCTTTAAAAAACCCTTTTAATAAAACCCTAGATTTTATAAAAAAAATATTTTATAAAATATTTTTTATAAAAGTTTATAAAAAACTTTATAAAAAAAACCCTTTGATTTGTTTTTTTAATATATAAAGAATCTTATGAAAAAAAACTTTATATTAAAAAAAAAAAAAAATATATATATATATATATATATATATATATATATTTCTTAAAAAAAACTTATGAATTAAAGCCCTTGCTTTCGAACTGATATAAGATTTTTTAATAAATCAAAAGACTTGTCTTTTTATGATTTCATCTACGTATTGTCTTTTATGATTTCCCAAAAAAACCAAACAAGCAACCCACGTGACTTGGAATTAAATAACGTATGTACCTTTTCAAAAGGCTCAGGACCACGTGATTTTTGTCGGCTTTTGGTCTGCCACACGCGATCAATACAGAAAACCACGTAATAAACTAGTTTTTCAATCAAACGTAAGTTCAACGAAATCGCTGCAGGTTTTCAAAGGAGATGTTGCGGACCTCCGCTTTTGCAACATAGAAAACGTGCGAACCTCCGCGTTTGCAAAAAAAATTAAAAATAATTTGCTGGTTGTTAGTCATCAGTAATTTTTCTATTTTGTAGATGACTAAATACTTGTCCTAGATTTCTAAAAACAAAATCCATAAATATTGTGAGTTTTAGAAATCTCAGTGCCTTCATTATCCTTAGGATATATTTTTCATTGTTTCACTACTCTACCATGTCATGGTCAGCCTACAAGTCCCAAAAGACCCATCATGGGCTCATGCCACTCATATTCATCATGTTTTGCCACCTATGACCTCAGCACTCTGATTTGCCTTTGCCTCACCCCTCCCGTTTCCACCTAATATTTCCAACTAGCCTAATTTTCCCCGTATTCATTAAATTCCACAAGCATTGATGGTCTCAAAACTACCTCTCTAGGCTCTTTAGATAAATCAAAATCAGTGGTTTTGGGTCTGCAATGCATAAAGTTTGTCAAAAGCTCTGTTTTACACCTAAAGACCCCAAGTCAAGTTTTCAGCCAAAGGCCAAGTCAAAAGAGCCTCCCATTAGGTACTTAGGGTTTCACAGGTCGTAGTGTTGTCTTAGATGTTCTAAATCACTGTTTTTCATGTGCCAAGAATATGAATCAAATGGAAAAGAAGGAATGATTGGGATAGCCATCATACAAAGAAATAGGTAAGATAAGAGGCCAGCTCCTCACTAAAGGAAAACCACAAAGAATCATATATTCTAGGACTGATTAGACCAGCAACATGCCAAGCAAAGAGCCAAGGCAGAAGACCACAAGGAAAGAGGCACATCAGCCCAACCAAGCATGAGTTAAAGATTTTTAGAAGCTATAAATTAAGAAGGGAAAAAGGTGAGGTGAACTGAACAGAAATGAATGAACTTGAAAAGGCTATAGAGAACTTAGAAGACAACACTAATGATTTTTCCCTAACAGCCCTAAAAGCTAAAGTTTTGGGAAGATAGGAAAATAGGGTGAAATGAAGACTATGAGCCTCCATGATGACAGCAAGCAGAATATTTTGAAGAAGTATTGCCGAGAGTGACCTATGGTTTTCCAAGGCAAGCAATAAAGGCTTCTTACCAATACTCAAAGGGAAAATGTAAAGAGTATCAATTTGAGAGAGATCAAGCCTTCATTTTCAGTCATAACCCTCTAAATGGTCAAGGGAAAGAAGGCATAGGGTTAAGCTTAAAAATTGAAAACCAAGCTAGTCATGAGTTTAATGTTGAGTAACTAAGGTTGTCAAACTTCAAGAATGACAAAGGGGACCAAAAACAACTGTGTCATGGCACCTGCAACAAATCAGAAGTGGCCAAGAAGAGACATAGCAGGCATGATTTATAATCTTTGTCAAAATGGATATATCACTGTCAAAATCAATAAGAAGTTAAGAAAAACATGTTTTTAGATCACTTACACTTAGAAATATCGTAGAAAGGGATAAAACATGTTTTTCAGTTTCTCAGTGCAAAAGAGGTTTAGCAGTACTAAGACCCTCAAGGTTAAAAGGGACCTCTTCATCTCCCCAGCACGCCATCACCAAAGGGAGAAAAATTACTTTGAAATGTTTTCAAATCACCTACAAAAAAGGGTCAAAGAATATTAGTGAAATGACAAAAGGGTTAAAGAACATTACAAAGTGGGTTTCGAAAAAAATTAATTTGTGTGCCCAAGGCTATAAAGGTCAAAATCACTTAAACATTTGACTCATTATACATTTGAGGACAGAAAAAACCCTTCAGGAGAAATTTTCTGAGTTTTGGTCAAAATCTAGGCAAGTTCATTGGCGCTATGCGCAGAGCCCGGCGCTGCGCTCACAAACCTTGGCGTTGCGCGTAGAGAGGTCTTCACAGTGAAATTTTTGCACTGCATTGTCCATATAGAGGGAGGTGCTGCACTTATAGCCCGGTGCTACGCACCTGAAAACCCAACACGCCCAGGCCTGAATCACGCATATTTTCGGTGTGGCGCTACGCACAGAGGGCGACCCAACAGGCCTGGCGCTGCGCCCAGGGGCCAGCAGGCCTGCACGCAGGTGGTGCTACCCACACAGCACCCGAATCGCCTGGTGCTATGCACACATAATACCCGACTAGCCCGTTTCCTGCCCGGCGTTGCTCCTAGGGGCCGGAAAACCTACACGAGGCATGTAGCGCTGTACGTAGAGGACTCGACTCACCCAGTCTCCTGCCCGGTGCTATGCTTATGCCAAAATTTTCCAAAATTTCAAAGAAGGTGCCAAAGGCTCAATAAAAACCCTCCAAGCTACCTTCAAGGCCTGCAAGCAAGATAAAACTGATAGGTGACCCCCACAGTGACAATCAAGACAACAACCCAGATGACTATGCAAGCAATCGAAGCAATGACATTCATGAAAGAAAGTGACCAGGATACAAAAGATAATGAAGCAAGCATAAGTGAAGAATAAAGCCTTCATGACATTCATGAAAATAGTAAAAGGTAGTGACCCCCACAGTGACAATGATGATGAGAAAAATGAAGGAAACACAAAAGACAGTCCGGAGATCAGTGGGGAAGTAAAAAGTGGAGTTTTATGATGACAAAGAAATAAGTGATGAAGATAGCAGCAGTCACCTTGAAATTAATGAGGATAAAAATGGAAGGACAGCATGGGCACAAATGAGATAGGTAGCCAACAAACAGACGATGATTTTACAGAAAATGAAGAACAAACTAAAAGACCTAGAGATAGTCAAAACAATGAGAATCTTGGTCAAAATAGAGATGAAAGAAAAGAGAAAGAGGCTTATTAAAATGAATAATATGAGCACAAGAATATGAAGAAGATGAAAAGAGACCTTTCCCTACACACTATGCCTTGAAACACAAACTCACTAGTGCCAACCTCAAAGAGGCCCTCATTGAAATTAAAAGCACTAAAAGGAGGAAAAGACCAAGAAAACCTTGGATTCTTTGCAAAATATTTTCTACAAGTCTCCCAAACACCGTGAAGGATCCATCCACCAATTTTGAGGAGATTTTGACAAGTTTTGGTTTTTTGAGAATTCGAAGGCTTATAAGTGCAGCACCACTGGCACTACGCTTTTCCCTCATGCATCCTCAGAGGGCAAACTTTACATTTTTCGATTTATCATGCCTAGTACACTATGTTCACAAACGTTCAGATCATTTTGAGCATTTTTAACCCCTCAAAAGGTCAAAAAACACCTCATTTTTCACCTTTCAACCTCATTTTCAGGCATGACGCTGTGCTTAGAGCGGTTTTTGGAATTTACATTTTTGAACAGGTTAAATGTGCTCAATTAGAAAAACAAAGATATATCTCGAAATAAGACTCAGTAGGCTTTCCAACAGGCCATCACGGAGAAAAATCCAACATCGGTAAGGTCCCCAAAACTTGGCTGCAACAGGACCTATTTTCTTCCTAAGGTGGCGCTGTGCTTCTGGACAGCACTATGTGTTTTTGGCCAAAAGTCAACAAAACACACTCATTTATTGAAAAATCATATTTTAGTGTTTTTTGAGGAAAATCACTCTAAAATTAGGTGTTATAAGTTATTTTGGCATTTATTTCATGGGATATTTTGTGCCTTGGGCCTTGCATGGTCTCTTGGGCATTTATGACATTTATGAGTGATTTTGACATTTTCCCAACCCTATCTAGGGTTTTTTCCCTCCTTTTCTAGATAAATATAGCATAAGGGTTTCATTGTAAATGTTGGCATTTTTTTTCATTTGATGACTCTTTGGAGCAATACATATTCTTTTGGAGGTTGAAGAGAAATTGGTGTTGTGGAGCTTGTGAATAGCTTGTTTTTCTTGATGATGGAGGAGGCTTGCTTGCAGGATCCCTGAGCTTTGTTAATGGTGAAGTGCTTCTATTCACTTATTTTATTCTTGTGTTTCATTATGTTTTATTCTTATATGTTGCAGTGGAACAGAAAGTATAGGCTCAGAAATGTTGTTTGAGGCACCTTAGTCCTTCCTACTTTCTATTGTCTTTATGTTTTCCTCTGTTGGGTTAGTTTAAGAAATTCTTAGTTGCTTCTTAGACCCACCTAGGCTTGTTTATTCACTATCTTTGTATCCAATCAAGTCTTTCTTTTCAATACTTGAATACATTATGCCATAATCTCTCGTTCCTACTATGTATCTCATAATTCTTTTTGCAACACTCCAATGTGTGTCTTTTGGAGTCTCCATAAATCTGGAAATCAAACGCACTCCTTTCATAATATCTGGTCTTGTAGATGTGAGATACATGAGGCTACCAACAATTATTTTGAATGGAGTTGGATTGACATCTGCTCCTTCATCATCCGTACTTAATTTTGTACCTGTTGCAACTGGTGTAGGTACCCGTTTTCAATTATCCATCCTGAATCTTTTCAACAAATCTCTAGCATACTTATTTTGGAAAATAAAAATTCCTTTTTCAGATTGCTCAACTTCAATGCCAAGAAAATATTTTATGAGACCAAGATATTTCATCTCAAATTCTTTCATCATGGCTGCTTTAAATCCATCTAACTCAAGATCACCTGTAAAAATAATATCATCAACATATAAGAAAACAATCAAAATTTGTCCATGCTCATTTACCTTTGTGTATAAGGTAGGCTCCATGATGCTTCTACAAAATACATTCTTGATCATGTAACTATTGATTCTGCTATACTATGCTCTCGGTGCTTGCTTCAATCCATAGAGCGCTTTCTTAAACCTATAAACTTTATCTTCTTGAACTTCAACTTCATATCATGGAGGCTGCTACACATAAATTTCTTCTTCTAGAATACCATTCAAGAAGGATGATTTGACATCCATCTGATATACTTTCCACTTATTCTGAGCTGCTGTCCCTAGAACTGCTCTTACGGTATCTAATCTGGCTATCGGAGAAAATGTTTCCCCAAATTCTATTCTGGGTTGCTACGAGAATCCTAAGGCTACAAGTCTTGCTTTAAATCTATAATCTCACCTTTCTCATTCACCTTTGTCTTGTACACCCACTTCACAAAAATGAGGTTTTTATCATTTGATAAATCTACCAAATCCCATATATCATTCTTTTCAATTGAATTCACCTCTTCATCCATGGCTTGCACCCAATTTTCATCTCTGATTACTTCTTCAAACGAATAAGGTTGGAATGCCAACAATGAAAAATTTGAACTAACATCCAAATCATCATAAATATCTTTCAGAATTCTCATCTTTTTCTTACCATTGCTTGATTCATTACCTAATTCACTGCTTGGAGAATTTTGGTCTGTTGATCTGCTTGAAGATCCATGCTACTCTGAAAATCTTGGAGTCCTTGTTGGTGTGACTCTGTTTGGTATCTACTCTCTTGATTCTTGCTGCTCCTTTTCTACTACATCATCCTCTTCCATCAATGGTGTTTTTTCATTGGTTAGTGTGTCTACAATCCCATTCCATGACTCTTTTTCTTTGAACACAACATATTTGTTAATGATTGTCTTCTTGGTGACAGGGTTATACAATTTGTAAGCTCCTGACTACTCACTATAACCAGTAAATATGCATTTTTCACTTTATCATCTAATTTTCCTCTTATTCGTTTAGGCACATGTGCATAGGCTACACATCCAAAAACTCTAAAATGAGATACACTACATGACATACCTGACCATGCTCCTTCTGGAACTCTGTTCATCACACTCTTTGTAGGAGATTTGTTTATCACATAAACATCACATGAAACTGCTTATGCCCAATACTCATTAGACAAGTTTCTTTCTTTCAAGATGCTCCTTGTCATCTTCATGATTGGTCAATTGTTTCTCTCTGCTACACCATTCTACTGCGGTGTGTATCTGGTTGTAAATTGTCTTCTGATTCCATGTTGTTTTCAGTACTCATGGTATGCCTTCGATTCATATTCTCCATCACGATCTAATCTCAATACCTTGATTTGTAGATCACTTTGGTTCTCCACTAATGATTTGAAATATTTTAACTTTGAAAAAGTTTCAGACTTCTGCTTCAAAAAGTAAACCCAATTCTTCCTGCTATAGTCATCAATAAAAGTGAGGAAGTAACAACTTCCACCAATCGACTGTGTCATCATAGCTCCACACAATTTGGTATGCACCAACTCAAGTGGTTTTTTTGCTCTATAAGAAACTCCTTTCAGAAAACTTTCATGGTTTTTATTTGCCAAGATCCAACACTCACAAGTGCGAGCAGGTTCTTTGATGGGAGATAAACCTCTGACCATGAGTTTCTACTACAACAATATTAAACCGAAAAAATGAAAGTGTCCAAACCGAAAGTGCCATAACCAGTAATCATCAGAACATATAGTTGTAAAAGAACTAACCTAATCAATGTAGTTCATAATTAAAGGAAAGAGTCTGCTCCTCGTCATCCGCACCTTTGAAATCACCTATTTGCTTGGGGATTTGTCATAAATAATACATTGTTGCCCCCGAAATATAACTTTGTACCTTTTCTGTGTCAATTGACCAACACTTATCAAATTGTGTCTGAGTCCAAGGACATAATATACCTCTGATATGGTCTTGGGCTCCCCCTGCTTGGTCAAAATGTTGACCACTCCTTTGCCATCTACATCCACAGTCTTGTCAGTCCCCAACTTTAACTCTGTCTTCACCAATGCATCCAAATTTACAACCAAATTCTTGTTTCCTGTCATGTGGTTACTGTAACCACTGTCTAATAGCTAGACCTGATCAGACGGTTCATGCATGGTGTTGCATGCTAGGAACATGGATTTAGTATTCTCTGTACTAACATTATCTCTATGATTTCCTTGATCAGCTATTTTCTTCCTACAATCACGAGCATAATGACCAAATTTATTGCAATAACAACATTTCACCTTCGATTTTTCAAACCTTTGATTGTTGTGAAAGCTTCTCCTGCTGCTACTTCCACTTTGATGCTCATGCTCTTCTCGGCCATCTTTGTGACCACCATAACTTTCGCCTCACCCTCTACCTCTCGATCGACCTCTGCCTCGACCTCTTGAAATATAAACTTGACTTTTGAAGGTAGTTTCTAAAGTGGAATCCTTATTTCTGTCTATCCTAGACTCATGCGATAGAAGGTATCCGATCAACTCATCGACTGTCAGTTTTTCCAAATCCTTCGCTTCTTCTATGGCTGCTACCACAACATCAAACTTGGTAGACAAAGATCGAAGAACCTTGTCAATAATTATTCGATATTTAACATCTTCGCCATAGATTTTTAACTGATTGATGACAGACATGACCCTATTCATGAAGGAATCAATGTCCTATGTCTCCTTCATCTGCAGACTTTCAAAATATCTCCTAGTATTTTGAAATTTAACAATATTGACTTTGTCCATACCTTGATAGCTTGTCGCCAAAGTTTCCCATGCTTCCTTTGCTGAAGAAGTTATCATTATCTTCTGGAACACTGCTTGGTCCACTCCCTACTGCATAAGAACAAATGCTTGTCCATTCCTCCTCTTGTCTTTCTTCCATTGCTCTCTATCTGCATTGCTGAGGGCCTGTTCTTCTGCGTCGTTCTGAGATTCTGCAAACCCAAACTTGACATAATCCCATACATCATGTGCTTTTAACATGGTCTCCATTTTAATAGCCCACACATCATAATCTTTCCCAGTGAAAGAAGGAAGTTGTGGCTAAAAATTTGATGTGGCTATCTTGCCTCAAACAAAAAATCTTCTCTGACAAAAAACCCTAAATTTCTCTTCTTTTTTCCTTTTAGAAACTTTGCAAAGCTCCTTTAAAAAACTATTTCAATAAAACACTAGATTTTATAAAAAAAAATCTTTTATAAAATACTTTTTATAAAAGTTTATAAAAAACTTTATAAAACAAACTCTTTGATTTATTGTTTTTTTTATATATAAAGAACCTTATGAAAAAAAAAATTATATAAAAATATATATATATATATATATATATATATATATATGTTTTAAAAACTTATGAATTAAAGCCCTTACTTTCGAACTGATATAAGACTTTTTCAATAAATCAAAAGCCTTGTCTTTTTATGATTTCATCCATGTATTGTCTTTTATGATTTCCCAAAAAAACCAAACAAGCCACCCACGTGACTTGGAATTAAATAACGTATGTACCTTTTCAAAAGGCTCACAACCATGTGATTTTTGTCGGCTTTTGGTCTACCGCATATGATCAATACAGAAAACCGTGGAAAAAACTAGTTTTTCAATCAAACGTAAGTTCAATGAAATCTCCACATGTTTTCAAAGGAGAAGTTGTGAACCTCCGCTTTTGCTACATATAAAATGCACGGACCTCCACGTTTGCAAAAAATTTTAAAAATAATTTTCCGGCCTTCTGCTCTTGCCCTTTTTTCTCTTGCTCTACTTGCCCACGGATCTTCTAATCCTTCCTCAGCTCTGACACCAATTTTTTGGATAGGCAGAGGATTAAAACACATAAACAACACAAGTATTTCACACACGAAACAATGAGTTGCACCTCTTCAACTAATCTTCAATCACTCTAAATCACAATCTGAATACAATGAACCTTGTGAAGGGTATTTAACCTAAATTGACATGCACACACTCTCACATAACTCAACTTGATCAACTCTCACTTAACTCACTCTCTAACTCACTCACCAAATTTATCTATCACTCAACTCAACTAACTCACTTAACTGATTGTTTAACAATGCATGAGGGAGTTAATTATATATTTTAACACTCCCCCTTGATTACGATCACTAAACTAAAATATAACTCATGACAACTCAAACATGCCTACCGGTCTATGTCTTAGCTAGGCTTACAACACCCAAGTTTCTTTTGTGAAACTCAAACAAATCTACTGCTGATGGATTTTTAAATATATCATCCAATTGATCACTTGATTTACAAGGCTTCAATTGAACTTCTCCATTGCTCACAAGTTCTCGAATAAAGTGATATCTAGTATCAATATACTTGCTCTTTTGATGAAACACACTATTCTTGGATAGTGCAATCGCTGATGTGTTGTCATAATATATCGTTGTTGATCCTTGTTGTTTCTGCTTAATTCCATCCAATACTCTTCTTAACCATACTGCTTGACATGCTGCTGAAGTTGCTACTACATATTCTGGTTTTGTTGATGATAGTGTCACAATGGGCTGCTTCTTAGATGCCCATGCTATCACAACTGAACCAAGATGAAACACATAACCGGATGTGCTCTTCCGATCGTCCAAACTTCTTGCAAAATCACTATCTGTGTATCCAATCAACTGTTTCTTTTATGTACCTGAATACATTATGCCACAATCTCTCGTTCCTGCTATGTATCTCAGAATTCGTTTTCCAACACTCCAATGTGTGTCTTTTGGAGTCTCCATAAATCTGGAAATCAAATTCACTCCTTGCATAATATCTGGTCGTGTAGCTGTGAGATACATGAGGCTGCCAACCAATCTTTTGAATAGAGTTGGATTGACATTTGCTCCTTCATCATCCTTACTTAACTTTGTACCTGTTGCAACTGGTGTATGTACCTGTTTGCAATTATCCATCCTGAATCTTTTCAACAAATATCTGGCATACTTATTTTGGCAAATAAAATTTTCTTTTTCATATTTCTCAACTTCAATGCCAAGAAAATATTTCATGAGACCAAGATTTGTCATCTAACTCAAGATCACCTGTAAAAATCATATCATCAACATATAAGAAAACAATCAAAATATGTCCATGCGCATTTACCTTTGTGTATAAGGTAGGCTCAATGTTGCATCTACAAATACATTCTTGATCATGTAACTGTCGATTCTGCTATACCATGCTCTAGGTGCTTGCTTCAGTCCATAGACCGCTTTCTTCAAGTTTTAAACTTTATCTTCTTGACCTTCAACTTCATATCCTGGAGGCTGTTGCACATAAATTTCTTCTTCTAGAATACCATTCAAGAAGGTTTATTTGACATCCATCTAATATAATTTCCACTTGTTCTGAGTTGTTGTCGCTATAACTGCTCTTACGGTATCCAATCTGGCTACCGGAGAAAATGTTTCCCCAAAGTCTATTCTTTGTTGCTGCGAGAATCCTTTTGCTACAAGCCTTGCTTTAAATCTGTCAATCTTACCTTTCTCATTCACCTTTGTCTTGTACACCCACTTCACACTAATTGAATTCATCTCTTCATCCATGGCTTGCACCCAATTTTCATCTCTGATTGCTTCTTCAAACGAAGAAGGTTGGAATCCCAAGAATGAAAAATTTCAACTAAAATCCAAAACATCATAAATATCTTTTAGACTTCTCATCTTTTTCTTACCATTGCTTCATTCATTACCTGATTCGTTGCTTGGAGAATTATGGTCTATTGATCTGCTTGAAGATCCATGTTGCTCTGAAAATCTTGGAGTCCTTGCTGGTGTGACTCTGTTTCGTGTCTGGTCTCTTGATTCTTGCTGCTCCTTTTCTGCTACACCATACCCTTCCATCAATGGTGTTTTTGCATCGGTTAGTGTGTCTACAGTCCCATTCCATTACTCTTGTTCTTTGAACACAACATCTCTACTAATGATTGTCTTCTTGGTGACAAGGTTATACAATTTGTAAGATTTTGATTATTCACTATAACCAGTAAAAATGCATTTTTCACATTGATCATCTAATTTTCCTCTTATTTGTTTAGGCACATGTTCATAGGCTACACATCCAAAATATATGAAATCAGATACATTGCATGACATAGCTGACCATGCTTCTTCTGGAACTCTGTTCATCACACTCTTTGTAGGAGATCTGTTTATCACATAAACAGTACATGAAACTACTTCTGCCCAATACTCATTATACAAGTTTCTTTCTTTCAACATGCTCCTTGTCATGTTCATGGTTGTTCGGTTCTTTCTCTCTGCTACACCATTCTGCTGCGGTGTGTATCTGGTTGTAAACTGTCTTCTCATTCCATGTTGTTTGCAGTACTCATGGAATGCCTTCAAATCATATTCTCCACCACGATCTGATCTCAATAGCTTGATCTGGCAATCATTTTGGTTCTCCACTAAGGCTTTGAACTCTTTGAAATTTATAAAAGTTTCAGACTTCTGCTTCAAAAAGTAAACCCAACTCTTCCTACTATAGTCATCAATAAAAGTGAGGAAGTAACAACTTCCACCAATCGACTGTGTCATCATAGGTCCACGGTGTTTCTTTGCCAAGATGCAACACTCACAAGTTCTAGCAGGTTCTTTGATGGGAGGTAAACCTCTGACGATATGTTTCTGCTGCAACAATCTTAAACTGGAAAAATGCAAGTGTCCAAACCGAAGGTGCCATTATCAGTAATCATCATAACATGTAGTTGTAAATAGCTAACCTAATCATTATAGTTCGTAATTAGAGGAAATATTATGTTCCTCCTCATCTGTACATTTGCAATCAACTACATGCTTGGGGATTTGTCATAAATAATACACTGTTTCCCTTGAAATATAACTTTGTACCCTTTCTGCATCAATATACCAACACTTATCAAATTGTGTTCGAGTCCAAGGACATAATATACCTCTAATATGGTCTTTGGATCCCCCTACTTAGTCACAATGTTGACCACTCCTTTGCCATCTACATCCACAGTCTTGTCAGTCCCCAACTTTACCTCTGTCTTCACAGAGGCATCCAAATTTGCAACCAAATTCTTGTTGCCTATCATGTAGTTAATGCAACCACTGTCTAAGAGCCAGACCTTATCAAACGGTTCATGCATGGTGTTGCATGTGAGGAACATGGAGTTAGTATTCTCTGTACTAACATTAGCTCTATGATTTCCTTGATCAGTTATTTTCTTCCTACAATCACGAGCATAATGCCCAAATTTATTGCAATAAGAACATTTCACCTTCGATTTTTCAAATCTTTGATTGTTGTGAAAGCTTCTGTCGTTGTTGCTTCCACTTTTATGCTCATGCTCTTTTCAGCCATCTCTATGACCACCATAGCTTTCACTTCATCCTTTGCCTCTCGATCGACCTCTGCCTCGACCTCTCGAAATATAAACTTGACTTTTGAAGGAAGTTTCTAAAGTGGAATCCTTATTTCTGTCTATCCTCAACTACTGGTCTATGTCTCAACTAGGCTTACAACACCCAAGTTTCTGTTGTGAAACTCAAACAAATATACTGCTAATGGCTTTGTAAATATATCAGCCAATTGATCACTCTATTTACAAGGCTTCAAGTGAAATTCTCCATTGCTCACAAGTTCTTGAATAAAGTGATATCTAGTATCAATATGCTTGCTCCTTTGATGAAACACAATATTCTTGGATAGTGAAATCGCTAATGTGTTTTCAGAATATATCATTGTTGATCCTTGTTGTTTCTTCTTGAGTCCATTAAATACTCTTCTTAACCATAAAATGCTGACATGTCATTGAAGTTGCTACTGTTATCTTCCAGTTTTGTTGATGATAGTGTCTCAATGGGATGATTCTTAGATGCCCATGCTATCACACCTGAACCAAGATGAAACACATAACCATATGTGCTCTTCCGATCATCCAAACTGCCTACAAAATCAATATCTATGTATCCAATCAAATCTTTCTTTTCTGTACTTGCATACATTATGCCATAATATCTAGTTCTTGCTATGTATTTCATAAGTCTTTTTCCAACACTCCAATGTGTGTCTTTTGGAGTCTCCATAAATCTGGAAATCAAACTTACTCCTTGCATAATATCTGGTCTTGTAGTTGTGAGATACATGAGGCTGCCAACCAATCTTTTGAATAGAGTTGGTTTGAAATCTGCTCCTTCATCATCCTTACTTAACTTTGTACCTGTTGCAACTGGCGTAGGTACATGTTTGCAATTATCCATCCTAAATCTTTTCAACAAATCTCTAGCATACTTATTTTGGCAAATAAAAATTCCTTTTTCAAATTTCTCAACTTCAATGCCAAGAAAATATTTCATGAGACCAAGATCTGTCAGAATATATCATTGTTGATCCTTGTTGTTTCTTCTTGAGTCCATTAAATACTCTTCTTAACCATACTGCTTAACATGCTGCTGAAGTTGCTGCTACATATTCTACTTCTACTAATGATAGTGTCACAATGGGCTGCTTCTTAGATGCCCATGCTATCACACCTGAACCAAGATGAAACACATAACCAGATGTGCTCTTCCGATCATCCAAACTTCCTGCAAAATCACTATCTGTGTATCCAATCAAATCTTTCTTTTTTGTACTTGAATACATTATGCCATAATCTCTCGTTCCTGTTATTTATCTCAGAATTGCTTTTCCAACACTCCAATGTGTGTCTTTTGGAGTCTCCATAAATCTGGAAATCAAACTCACTCCTTACATAATATCTGGTCTTGTAGCTGTGAGATACATGAGGGTGCCAACCAATCTTTTGAATAGAGTTGGATTGACATCTGCGCCTTCATCATTCTTACTTAACTTTGTACCTGTTACAAATGGTGTAGGTACCAGTTTGCAATTATCCATCCTAAATATTTTCAACAAATCTATAACATACTTATTTTGGAAAATAAAAATTCCTTTTTCAGATTTCTCAAATTCAATGCCAGGAAAATATTTCATGATACCAAGATCTATCACTCAAATTCTTTCATCATGGCTGCGTCAAATTCATCTAACTCAAGATCACCTGTAAAAGTCATATCATCAACATATAAGCAAACAATCAAAAATTTTCCATGCTCATTTAACTTTGTGTATAAGGTAGGCTCAATGTTGCTTATGCAAAATCCATTCTTGATCATGTAACTATCGATTATGCTATACCATGATCTAGGTGCTTGCTTCAGTCCATAAAGCGCTTTCTTCAACCTGTAAACTTTATCTTCTTGACCTTCAACTTCATATCCTAGAGGCTTTTGCAAATAAATTTGTTCTTCTAGAATACCATTCAAGAAAGCTGATTTGATATCCATATGATATACTTTCCACTTGTTCTGAGCTGCTATCGCTAGAACTTCTATTAAGGTATCCAATCTGGCTAACGGAGAAAATGTTTCCCCAAATTCTATTCCCATTTGCTGCGAGAATCCTTTTGCTACAAGTCTTTCTTTAAATCTGTCAATCTCACCTTTCTCATTCACCTTTTTCTTGTACACCCACTTCACACCAATGAGATTTTTATTGTTTGGTAAATCTATCAAATCCCATGTCTCATTATTTTCAATTGAATTCATCTCTTCATCCATGGCCTGCACCCAATTTTCATCTCTAATTGCTTCTTCAAACGAAGAAATTTGGAATGCCAATAATGCAAAATGTGAACTAACATCCAAATCATTATAAATATCTTTCATACTTCTCATATTTTTCTTACCATTGCTTGATTCATTACCTGATTCGCTGCTTGGAGAATTCTGATCTGTTGATCTGCTTGAAGATGCATGCTGCTCTGAAAATCTTGGAGTCCTTGCTGGTGTGACTCTGTTTCGTGTCTGGTCTCTTGATTCTTGCTGCTCCTTTTCTGCTACACCATACCCTTCCATCAATGGTGTTTTTGCATCGGTTAGTGTGTCTACAGTCCCATTCCATGACTCTTGTTCTTTGAACACAACATCTCTGCTAATGATTGTCTTCTTGGTGACATAGTTATACAATTTTTAAGATTTTGACTACTCACTATAACTAGTAAATATGCAGTTTTCACTTTGATCATCTAATTTGCCTCTTATTTGTTTAGGCACATGTGCATAGGCTACACATCCAAAAACTCTAAAATGAGATACACTGCATGACATACCTAACCATGCTTCTTCTAGAACTTTCTTCATCACACTCTTTATAGGAGATCTGTTTATCACATAAACAACACATGAAATTGATTCTACCCTCATTAGACAATTTTTTTACTTTCAACATGCTCCTTGTCATGTTCATGATTTTTAGGTTATTTATCTATGCTACTCCATTCTACTACGGTGTCTATCTGGTCGTAAATTGTCTTCTGATTCCATGTTGTTTGCAGTACTCATGGAATGCCTTCGAATCATATTCTCCACCATGATCTGATCTCGATACCTTGATCTGTCGATCACTTTGGTTCTCCACTAAGGCTTTGAACTCTTTGAAATTTTCAAAAATTTTAGACTTCTGCTTCAAAAATTAAACCCAAGTATTCCTGTTATAGTCATCAATAAAAGTGAGGAAGTAACAACTTCCATCAATCGACTATGTTATCATACGTCCACACAAGTCGGTATGCACCAACTCAAGTGGTTTTTTTGCTCTGTAAGAAACTCCTTTTGGAAAAATTTCACGATTTTTCTTTGCCAAGATGCAACACTCACAAGTGCTAGCAGGTTCTTTGATCGGAGGTAAACCTCTAAATATCTGTTTCAGCTGCAACAATCTTAAACCGGAAAAATGCAAGTGTCCAAACCGAAAGTGCCATAACGAGTAATCATCAGAACATGTAGTTGTAAAAGAACTAACCTGATCATTGTAGTTCATAATTAGAGGAAAGAGTATGTTCCTCGCCATCTGCACCTTTGCAATCAGCTGCTTGCTTGGGGATATTTCATAAATAATACATTGTTTCCCCTGAAATATAACTTTGTACCCTTTCTACGTCAATTGACCAACACTTATGAAATTGTGTTTGATTCCAAGGACATAAAATACCTCCGATATGGTCTTTGGCTCCCCCTACTTGGTCACAATGTTGACCACTACTTTTTCCATCTACATCCACAGTCTTGTTAGCACCCAAATTTACCTTTATCTTCACAAATGCATCCAAGTTTTCAACCAAATTCTTGTTGCCTGTCATGTGGTTACTGCAACCATGGTCTAATAGCCAGACCTTATCAGACGGTTCATGCATGGTGTTGAATTCTAGGAACATGGAGTTAGTATTCTCTGTACTAACATTAGCTCTATGATTTCCTTGATCAGCTATTTTCTTCCTACAATCACGAGCATAATGACCAAATTTATTGCAATAATAAAATTTTGCCTTCGATTTGTCAAACCTTTGATTGTTGTGAAAGCTTCTGTTGTTGTTGCTTCCACTTTGATGCTCATTCTCTTCTCGGCCATCTCTATGACCACCATAGCTTTCGCCTCATCCTCTGCCTCTCGATCGACCTCTACCTCGACCTCTTGAAATATAAACTTGACTTTTGAAGGCAATTTCTAAAGTGGAATCCTTATTTCTGTCTATCCTCACCTCATGCGATATAAGGGATCCCATCAACTCATAAATTGTCATTTTATCCAAATCCTTCGCTTCTTCTATGGCTGCTACCACAACTTCAAACTTGGTAGACAAAGATCGAAGAACCTTCTCAATCATTGTTCGATATTTAACATATTCACCATACATGTTTAACTGATTGAAGACAAGCATGACCCTCTTCATGAAGGAATAAATGTCATGTGTCTCCTTCATTTGCAAACTTTCAAAATCTCTCTTAGTATTCTGCAATTTAACAATATTGAATTTGGCCATACCTTGATAGCTTGTCGCCAAAGTTTCCCATGGTTCCTTTGTTGAAGAAGTTATCATTATCTTCTGGAACACTGCTCGGTCCACTCCCTGCTGGATAAGAAGCAATTATGTTGCATTCTTCCTCTTGTATTTCTTCCATTGCTCTCTGTCTGCATTGTTGAGGGCTCCTTCTTTTGTGTTGTTCTGAGGTTCTGCAAACCCAAACTTTGCATGATCCCATACATCATGTGCTTTTAACATGGTCTCCATTTTAATAGCCCACACATCATAATATTTCCCAGTGAAAGAAGGAAGTTGTGGCTGAAAATTTGTTGTGGCCATCTTACCTCAAAAAAAAAAATTCTTCTCTGACGAAAACCCTAAATTTCTCTTCTTTTTTCCTTTTATAAACTTTGCAAAGCTCCTTTAAAAAACCCTTTCAATAAAACCCTAGATTTTATAAAAAATTTCTTTTATAAAATATTTTTTATAAAAGTTTATAAAAAAATTTATAAAAAAACCCTTTGATTTGTTCATATATATATATATATATATATATATATATATCTAATCTTATGAAAAAAAACTTTATAGAAAAAAAAAAAAAAAAATCTTAAAAAAGTTGACGAATTAAAGCCCTTGCTTTCGAATTGATATAAGACTTTTTTAATAAATAAAAAGCCTTGTCTTTTTATGATTTCATCCACATATTGTCTTTTATGATTTCCCAAAAAAACCAAACAAGCCACCCACGTGACTTGGAATTTAATAACGTCTGTACCTTTTCAAAAGGCTCACGACCACGTGATTTTTGTCGATTTTTGGTCTATCTCACACGATCAATACAAAAAACTGCGGAATAAACTATTTTTTCAATCAAACATAAGTTCAACAAAATCTCTACAGGTTTTCAAAGGAGAAGTTGTGGACCTCCACTTTTGCTACACAGAAAACATGCGGACCTCCGCATCTGCAAAAAAATTTAAAAATAATTTTCCGGCCTTCTTCTCTTGCCCTTTTTTTTTCTGGCTCAGCTTGCCCACGGATCTACTGATCCTTCCTCAACTATGATACCAATTTTTTGGATAGGCAGAGGATTCAAACACACAAATAACACAAGTATTTTGACACACGAAACAATGAGCCGCGGCTCTTCAATTAATCCTCAATCACTCTAAATCACAATCTGAATACAATGAACCTAGTGAAGGGTATTTAACCTAAATTGACATGCACACACTCTCACATAACTCAAATTGATCAACTCTCACTTGACTCCATCTCTAACTCGCTCACCAAATTTATCTATCACTCAACTCAACTAACTTACATAACTAATTGTCTAACAATGCATGTGAGAGGTAATTATATATTTTAACACTCCCCCTTAATTACGACTGCTAAACTAAAACATAACTCATGAAAAATCAAACATGGATGCCGGTCTATGTCTCAGCTAGGCTTACAACACCCAAGTTTCTTTTGTGAAACTCAAATAAATCTACTGCTAATGGCTTTGTAAATATATCAGCCAATTGATCACTCGATTTACAAGGCTTCAATTGAACTTCTCCATTGCTCACAAGTTCTCGAATAAAGTGATATCTAGTATCAATATGCTTGCTCTTTTGATGAAACACATTATTATTGGATAGTGCAATCGCTAATGTTTTATGACAATATATCGATGTTGATCCTTGCTTTTTTTTCTTGATTCCATCCAATACCCTTCCTAACCATACTGCTTGACATGTTGTTGAAGTTGCTGCTACATAATCTGCTTCTGCTGATGATAGTGTCACAATGGGCTGCTTCTTAGATGCCCACGCTATCACACCTAAACCAAGATGAAACACATAACCGAATGTGCTCTTTCAATCATCCAAACTTCCTGCAAAATAACTATCTGTGTATCCAATGAAATCCTTCTTTTTTGTACTTGAATACATTATGCCATAATCTCTCGTTCTTGCTATGTATCTCAAAATTCTTTTTCCAACACTCCAATGTGTGTCTTTTAGAGTCTCCATAAAATTGGAAATCAAACTCACTCCTTTCATAATATCTGGTCTTATAGCTGTGAGATACATTAGGCTGCCAACCAATCTTTTGAATAGAGTTGGATTGACATCTGCTCCTTCATCATCCTTACTTATATGTGTACCTGTTGCAACTGGTGTAGGCACTGGTTTGCAATTATCCATCCTGAATCCTTTCAACAAATCTCAAGCATAATTATTTTGTAAAATAAAAATTCCTTGTTCAGATTGCTCAACTTCAATGCCAAGAAAATATTTCATGAGACCATCTGTCATCTCAAATTCTTTCATCATGGTTGCTTTAAATTCATCTAGCTCAAGATCACCTACAAAAATCATATCATCGACATATAAGAAAACAATCAAAATCTGTCCATGCTCATTTACCTTTGTGTATAAGGTAGGCTCAATGCTGCTTCTACAAAATCCATTCTTGATCTGTAACTGTCGATTTTTCTATACCATGCTCTAGGTGCTTGCTTCAGTCCATAAAGCGCTTTCCTCAACCTGTAAACTTTATCTTCTTGACCTTCAATTTCATATCTTGGAGGCTTATACACATAAATTTATTCTTCTAGAATACCATTCAAGAAGGCTGATTTGACATCCATCTGATATACGCTCCACTTGTTCTGAGCTACTGTTGCTAGAGCTGCTCTTACGGTATCCAATCTAGCTACCAGAGAAACTTTTTCCCCAAAATATATTCCTGGTTGTTGCGAGAATCCTTTTGCTACAAGTCTTGCATTAAATCTGTCAATCTCACCTTTCTCATTCACCTTTGTCTTGTACACCCACTTCACACCAATGAGATTTTTATCATTTTTTAAATCTACCAAATCCCATGTATCATTCTTTTCAATTGAATTCATCTCTTCATCCATTGCTTGCACCCAATTTTCATCTCTGATTTCTTCTTCAAACGAAGAAGGTTGGAATGCCAACAATGCAAAATTTGAACTAACATCCAAATTGGTACACCATTTTTTGGTCATATAACCTTTTATTATTAGATGGACCCAAGTTCACCATGTAAGACCAATTTTACCCTAAGTAAAATTACATTCACTATGAAAAATAACTTAGTAAACCACCTTTATTAAGTTATTTATGGTCTAAACAGGAAACCCTATGAGGAAATATTAAATAAATCTACATTTGTTTGATTTTCCTCAAGGAATAATTAGTTAAACAATAGTTTAATTAATATTCCTGGTTATAATTAACCCAAAACAGGGAAATTAATTAGATAAAGCATTATGTATCTTATTATTTCCTAGGAATAATTATTTAAACCTTATTTAAATAATATTATTTGTTGAATATGACTAAATCACCCATAAATAATTAAATAAATCATTTTTTTATTTGATTATTACTCAACCACATCCTTAAAATGATAAATAAATCATTTATTTATTTATTATTTACAAATAAAGGGATTTGCCCCAAGTCAAATTCCTTTTCCCTCCAACAAATATAATAAAATATTCCATAAAAGTTGGATCTTCATTTGGTTAATAATATTTTAATTATGCGCCAATATCTAGACTAACTCAATATTTTGTTATAAATACAAGGGTTTTTCCATTCATTCATTACCTTTTGTTGCCTATAGATCACTCTGGATCTATAATTTTGGTCTGACTTTGATCCACCATCATAGTCATATTTTGCTACCATTTTTGTCTGGGTTTTCTACACCATCAAGAGAGAGAGATTTTAGATCTGAAGTGTTGAGGACTTACAAGAACCCATCCCATTGAGGAGAACTGGTAACATCCTTCTATGTTTTCCTCCTAGGTGCCATTAATACAAAATTCATTCAACATATTCTTGTCTTGTCCATTGGATGCATGGAGTAAATCTTGTTTTTATTACTGCTTAATGTCTTTTGATGCATAGATCTAGGATTTTGCATCATTTATCTTGATCACCTAATTGCATATCTGAGGATATTGGCAGCCATATTTTCTGTTAGGGTTGTTTTTTATGCACAGCTAAAGTGGTATTTTTTCGTACACTTGCAATTAAGATTCATACTATCAACTAGCGACTCCACACGGGTTTACGATTACAACCATTGTCGTTTTTCATATCCCTACATATCCAGCTGCTTTAAACCCTAGTATTTCTCTTCAACCTCTTGTTTTAATTTTCTTGATGTTGTTTTTAACCTATAAAACCCTAAAATATTAAAAATTCTAACTTCCGTGTGTTTTCAGACCTATTGCGCAGGTGACAGACATCAGCCACAGCTGAGACAACACATTCCACTGAAATCTACTGCCGAGAGTGACGGAAGTGCAGGTTTCACTTTTTGGCCCTAAAACTATGACCTAGAGCTTCAGGAAGCGAGAATCTGCCCAAAAACTGTGACCTCTACAAGAAATAGGTCAGAAACTGCGACCTCACTTTTTGCAAGAGTTTTTCAAAAAGTTTTTTGGGTTTATCTTAGCCTCTGTTCAGGGTTGTTTGACCTCCGTCTCCACTCGTTTTGGACTTGTACTTGTTCTATTTTGCTCAAATAAGTGGGAACCTAGCCCCCTAGGGCTTCAGTACCCTCCACTTTTTGTGGAAGATTTTTTATTGTTGCAGGTTGTCTGAAATTACAGTGTGTTTAGCCATTTTTTCAGATCTGATACATTACCTTCAGATCCGCTTTAGATTGGTTATTTATCCATCCAAAACACTTCCATTATTTTTTTTGGGTTTTCCTCGAGGGTCACCTCCGCTTCCCTCCAGGACATAGCCTTTCGCCACCTCATTTTCAACAATCTATCCTCTGATTTTTTTTTGTTTTTATGCACCAATTTCTAGCAGATATGACATTTAGACCCCTGTCCCTCCTGAGCTTAGATCTATTGGCTATTTCAATGTGTTTTGACTAGTTTTTTTGCCCACCTACAGACTAGTTGTGGAGAAGACCGCCTCCTTGGGTTTAGATTATTGCATTATTAGCTTTTTATTTTCTGTTATTTTAGTTTCATATACTATTATTTGCAGGTTTATTTGTAGCTATACAACACACTTTTTCTTTTTCTCTACAAACGTCTGGGTTTTAAAAATTAAAATTTACACACTTTACACACACACCCTAAGAGAAAAGGAGATTGGTTAACACTGCCAAGAAAATACTCTAAAACATTGAAATCAATTGATCCTACACCTCTTTGCCCTTATTTTGACATTGTAATCAGTTGATCTTGCACCTCCATGCCCTTGTTGGTCTCTTTTTCCTTTGTGCCGTGTTTGTGTCATCATCATTGCACCACCAAGGCTTTTATCCCAGAGACTTCTTGGCCTTCATCCTCAGTTTTCGGTAGGAAGAATTACTCCTCTACATAGGATTCAAGATAGTCCTCCACCAAGTCCGCACTCTGACTTTTCTTCTAGTTCTTTGGGTTCTCATTCTCATTCTGCCCCGGGTTCTCCTCCTGTCACCTTCACTATGTCTGGTTCAGGACCTAACGCTGGTGGTAACCCCGACCCTAATGCTGGGAATACTAATAGTGGGACCGCAACGGACACTACCCTGGTTGCTCCCTTGCTCCCCTATATGGCAGGCCTCAGTCTTCCTGATTTTTACCAGTTGATAAATGACCCTATACACCATAATTTTGGTTGGCCTGCAATTCCAACCAAGCTCCCTTCCGACATCCCCAAGTTTGAAGGTCTTGCTGGTGAAGATCCTACAAATCATGTTCGAGCTTTCCACATTTGGTGTTCGTCTAACTCCATTACCAATGACTCTGTCCGTATTTGGCTGTTCCAACGTACGCTTGCTGGTGAAGCTTCTAAGTGGTATGTTGATCAGGCCCCATCTTCTCATACCATCTTTGCGACTCTGTCCTGGTATTTTCTGCCTTACTTCCAACTTCCCCTCCATTATGACACTGGTAGCAAACTTTTGACTTCTTTCCTTCAATCTTCTGCGACCTGCCTATCTGATCATGTCCAGGAATGGCAGAGAAGAAGGAGCCTATGTCGAGCCCCTACCTTCGAAGACCGTGTCTACATGGACTAGTTCCTTAGATCTCTCTTGCCTGCTATCGGCAACGATGTCGTATCACATTTACCTCAAACCGATGAAGCCACTCTCCAGATTGCCTTAAAATATGACCTGATCTACGCTCAGTTGGGTTATGTTTATACCGTTCTACCTGATCTTCCCAGACCCTGTGGTGCCAACGCACCAGGGGAATCTCATGCCGCCGACAGTATTGTTGGAGCTCTCTCTCATCCATACGCTCAACCTCCTATGGGCTATGGTTTTCCTCAAGGAGGGGCCAAGACCTCCAGCACCTTTCCCCCTCCCGGTAGCATGTATCCAAGATACGGAATGCCTCCTCCTTTTTCCCAACCTCCTATTTACCACACTATTACCCAACCTCATTATTATCTGTATCCGCAACCTGGTGCTCCAACTCCTTCAGCATTAGCACCTCTACCTCCCTTTCCTTCTCAACCCCCGCAACAACATCCACCACCCCCTCAGGGGCAAATGTATGCACAGTAGGGCACGACTAATCCTCCTCCCTCCAAAAAGAAGAGGAAAGGCACTCAAAATCAATCTTCCCCTGGTAATCCTGGAACTAATCAAGGTAATGCTCCTAACACTGCTAACCAGCAACAAGGGAGTCAGCCCAAGCAGGAAAGCCATGTTTGCATGAATAAGCCTTGTTCATGTTGTGGTGTTTTTGGTCATTAAACACATTATTGTCCTCTTTTACCATAGATGCAACAGATGTGGGAGTCTCAAGCAGTATTGCGAGGACAGCAAGCCTCCCCTTCCGCCCCTCCTAGTCATGCGCCTAGTCAACTGGCTATGCTTACTAATCCTTTCCCTCAGCAAGGATTTGTGGCTACCCAACCACATGAAGGTTAGGAGGCCACTCAACCTCTTCCATCTGGTACCTCCAATTACCAGAATCTCATGATGAACTCTGATCAACCTGTTATCATTAACCTCAACCTTCAGACTCAGTCCCGTCAGTACAACAAGACTCCCACTACATCTGTCCCCGAGCCACCTTCTTCAGGTTCTACAGAGCCTCTTTCGACACCTAATGGTCCTTTGCAGATCCCTCAGCCTAAGGCAGAGGTTCATACCAAGATCCCTAAGGGACCACTATTCCAAAATGTTGCTTTTAAAAAAGCTACCCATTCGTATATTATAGTAGATGATTTGGCACAATCTCCTGCTGCCATCTCAACGCTGGAACTCCTCTAGTCATGCCCTTCACAACGAAAAGCTCTATTATCTGCCATGGGAATTGTATACCCTTCCGATGATCACTTCAACATCTTTGATGTTCACCGGTCAGAACATCCTCCTCTTCCTGCTTCCATCTTTTTCCAAATCCCAGTCAAAATCCAGAATGCCAACGTTTCTCGGTATATCATTGATGAGGGGGCATCCACTTGTCTAATGTCTGTTTTGGTTTGGAAGCAACTTGGATCACCTGATTTGGCTCCTTCCATGATCACTCTTCGAGCGTGGGATGGCCACGCCTCCCATCCCATTGGTCTGTTCTGCAATCGTCCTATTACTCTTGCAAGCAAGATTGTTTGCGTTGACGTAGAAGTCATTGATGCCCCCTTAGATTATAACATTCTATTGAGTCGTAGCTACACCTATGCGATGTTTTTTGTCCCATCTATAGTTCACCGCAAGAATTCTTTCCCTCATAATAGAAAGATAGTCACCATTGACCAGTCAACATATTATGAACCAAAGTCTCAAACCTACCCTGAGTCCATCATCTCTTCGATGGCCAATAAGCAAATCGTCGATCCTTTGACCAGTGTCTCACCCAGAGTTTACAAAGACTCCTCTCTGATTGGTACATTCCCTGGTCTTCCTCCTCCTATCTCTGATCCCATCTCATCGAATGTTTGCATGATGCAATCGTCTCAGGCTTCCCTCAAGCGGCCTGCTTCGACTAGTCAGCAACCTCCTTGCCCTCTGCAGCATACTCCTAGCCCTTCAATTTAGCCTTCTGGACCTCCTACTCCTGGACCTTCACCTACACTTGGTATTCACGAGCCTCTTTATCCTCCTGGAATGGTTCCTCCAGGCCTTAACCATCCTGGATCTATCCCGCCTGTCCATTACCCCTCCAGTCAAATACCGTTCCTAGCTCCTCCTCTCACTTCCTAACCTAACCCTGGGGATTCCCGTCTGGTACCTTAATCCCCCAGGTGCTACCTCGCATGGTCAACCCAAACCTTATCTTGATTTGACCCCAGTTCAACTGGTCCCTATGAATTCTCTCGTTGTTCCAGTGCCTCAGCCACCTCAACATGAACCATCTCCTGTTGCGACCACTTCAGGTAAGAAGGGAAAAGCTTGCAAGAGGGCCTAAAAAAAAAAGACCATATTGAATGACCCTGCACCTCCTCTATCCCCAAAGCCCTGTGCTTTGTGTGATGTCATCGGTGATTCCACCCATACCTGTCCTGAGTTACCCCGTATCAAGCCCATGGTTAAAGTTGTGTTCCCTAAGTCTACGGTCCCTAAAGCCTCTGTTTCTTCCTCGACTGCAGCCAAGAACACCAAGACTATTCACACCAACCAACCTTGTGGTTTGTGTGATCTCCATGGCCATTACTCTCACCATTTTCCCCGCCTTACACATTACCGCGCCTCTTTAGAGATAGTTTGGGAGTACGAGGTTGAACATAACCAATCCGCCTCTCCTGTACTTGCGCAGTATGTTGCAGGCCAACCTGAGGATTTACCTGCTCCCATTGACATTCCCCCTCCTAATTTCAAGATGACGGAGCCTGCGGCCACTATCCTCTACCTATCATCATCCATGAGACCCTCGGTGGAAGCTCCCTCTGAACCCTCCCCTACTGTTTCGCTCGACCTCCCTTCAGCGATCACCTTGGGCTCAACATTAGTAGATCCCTTAGCTTCTTGTTCTTCCGTCATCCCCTATGATGATGCGCATGTGAACCTCTCTTCTCAAGATGATAAGTCAGGTAGCTTCGCCACGTCATGTGGTCTCCCTTCCTCCCATCACTCCATCTTCTATTATGATGATGACATCATGGAAGCCTTGTCCACCCCTGACTTCATCTTTCCCGCCCATAAGCGGGATGGCACCATCCGTGTCTATGTTGACTTTCATGGCCTAAGCACAAGCTACACCTCCGGTAGCTCCCACACACCACCTACCTGTCGACATGTGAGTAGTAGACATCGTACCCAGATCACTCCCTCTCGCAGTCTTGTTTCGATCTCTACTTTGCGCTCAGGTTGCCAACATTGTTCATCATCCTCTCATTTATTGTCTTGTGGCACTTTTCAGATGGACCTCTCATCCACACCTTATATCGGTTATGCCGATGGTGCAAGTCGCTACTCCCGGAATCTAGCCTCAGCAAGTTGGGCCATCTTTACCCCCTTACATTCGCTTGTTCTCTCAAACGGTGTATGCATTGGTACTGCTACCAATAATCAGGCTGCATATGATTCTGTGAGAGGTTTATTAGCCGATTCCCTTTCCCATCGCATCCTCCACCTTCATGTTCGTTTAGATTCCCTGCTTCTTGTCATGCAATTGAATGGTGTCTATCGTGTGCATAATCCTATCCTTTTTATCATATATTTACGAGTGAAGCTTTTGATGCGTGAATTTGAAATCATTACTTTCAGTCATGTACCTAGAGCACAAAATCACTATGTAGATAGCATTGCAAACAATATTCTAGATTGGCATTTAGCACACACATTTAACACAAGACGATAATATAACATAAAACCATCAAAATGATGCATATCCATAATATGTGTCGTATAAAATGTTTTAGATTCCATCAACTCTGATACATAGGACATGCCCATAGCATGTTACAAAAACTCAAAACTGGGGGCCCCACCTGCCCCTACACCTAATCACTATCTAGAGGATCCCGAGCCAATGGCTCTGCTCCCGCAGCTCGTAGATCATGCATCCCCTGTTTGGCCATCACCATGCGCCGCATGATCCCTCGCCACTCCTAGGGTAGACCAATACATGGCTCTATGTACTGGTCATCCAAGTCTTGCGAGCCGTGCTCTGAAACACTGGTCAGAAGCCTCTCACATCTATGATGGATGCCCTCCAGGAGGGCTGCTACATCCTCATTTTGTGGCGCTCTCGATCCACTATGTCCTGCAGCCCTTGATACTGGAATCCGTCCCATATACTCGGCTGGTTTTACCGGTGTTGTATCTGCATACCAAAAGTGAAAGAATCAGTACCATATACAATATTGTGAAAATTTACATGAACATAAAATATTATCAATTTGTCACTTACCATCGGCCCCCCATACTCGACCAGGTGGTAGTGGCAGATCCGAGTCCCCACGGTAACTCATCCCACTATAGGGATATTTGTCTATGTACAGTGGCATCTGATCCCAATGATCAAAGAACTCGGGTCAGAACACCTGTCCGACCGCCCCACCTCCTCCTCTGCACAATAGTCACCCCCACTGGCGCATCCTGGACTCTCTCGGGCACCCATCTTGGAGCTGTATGCGAGGTCGAAGTGTCGGGATCTTCTCGAAAAAGAGTGAGCAAAAAACTGTACCATATGCACATTCATGGTTCACTTGTTGCTTGCATAGTGACAACTGTCGTTTCAATGACAACAACATCATCTGGGCCCACCCATAGTATGTCCCACTCAGCACACTCTCCGCAAGCATCATCTACCCTCCAGTGATGTGGTGGAGTGCCTGGTTGCCCAACATCCACATCATAAATATCTTTCAGAATTCTCATATTTTTCCTACCATTGCTTGATTCATTACCTAAATCGCTGCTTAGAGGATTCTAGTCTGTTGATCTGCGTGAAGATCCATGCTGCTCTGAAAATCTTGGAGTCCTTGCTGGTGTGATTCTGTTTGGTGTCTGCTCTCTTGATTCTTGCTGCTCCTTTTCTACTACATCATCCTCTTCCGTAAATGGTGTTTTTGCATTGATTAGTGTATCTACAGTCCCATTCCATGACTCTTGTTCTTTGAACACAATATCTCTACTAATGATTGTCTTCTTGGTGACAGGGTTATAAAATTTGTAAGCTTTTGACTGCTCACTATAGACCGTAAATATGCATTTTTCACTTTGATCATATAATTTTCCTCTTATTTTTTTAGACACATGTGCATAGGCTACACATCCAAAAACTCTAAAATGAGATACACTGCATGACATACCTATCCATGCTTCTTCTGGAACTCTGTTCATCACACTCTTTGTAGGATATCTATTTATCACATAAACAACACATGCAACTACTTCTGCCCAATACTCATTAGACAATTTTTTTTCTTTCAGCATGCTCCTTGTCATGTTCATGACTTTTCAGTTCTTTCTCTCTGCTACACTATTCTACTGTGGTGTGTATCTAGTTGTAAACTATCTTCTGATTCCATGTTGTTTGCAGTACTCATGGAATGCCTTCGAATCATATTCTCCACCACGATCTGATCTCAATACCTTGATCTATCGATCACTTTGGTTCTCCACTAAGGCTTTGAACTCTTTGAACTTTGCAAAAATTTCAGACTTCTGCTTCAAAAATTAAACCCAAGTATTCCTACTATAGTCATTAATAAAAGTGAGGAAGTAAAAACTTCCACCAATTGATTATGTCATCATAGGTCCACATAAGTCGGTATGCACCAACTGAAGTTGTTTTTTTTTCTCTATAAGAAACTCCTTTCGGAAAACTTTCATGGTGTTGCTTTGCCAAGATGCAACACTCACAAGTGCTAGCAAGTTCTTTGATAGGAGGTAAACCTCTGACCATCTGTTTCTGCTGCAACAATATTAAACCGGAAAAATGCAAGTGTCCAAACCAAAAGTGCCATAACCAGTAATCATCAGAACATGTATTTGTAAAAGAACTAACCTGATCATTGTAGTTCATAATTAGAGGAAAGAGTATGTTCCTCGTCATCTGCACCTTTTCAATCAGCTGCTTGCTTAGGTATTTTTCATAAATAATACATTGTTTCTCCTAAAAGATAACTTTGTACACTTTCTGCGTCAATTGACCAACACTTATCAAATTTTCTTTGAGTCCAAGGAAATAATATACCTCTGATATGGTCTTTGGCTCCCCCTGCTTGGCCACAATGTTGACCATTCCTTTTCCACTACATCCACAGTCTTGTCAGTCCCAAATTTTACCTCTGTCTTCACAGATGCATCCAAATTTGCAACCAAATTCTTGTTGCCTGTTATGTGCTTACTACAACGACTGTCTAATAGCCAGACCTTATCATACGGTTCATGCATGGTGTTGCATGCTAGGAACATGGAGTTAGTATTCTCTGTACTAACATTAGCTCTATGATTTCCTTGATCAGCTATTTTATTCCTACAATCACGAGCATAATGACCAAATTTATTGCAATAATAACATTTCACCTTCAATTTGTCAAACCTTTGATTTTTTTGAAAGCTTTCGCTACTGCTCCACCATAGCTTTCACCTCATTCTCTTCCTCTCGATCGACCTCTGCCTCGACCTCTTGAAATATAAAATTGACTTTTGAAGGCAGTTTCTAAAGTGGAATCCTTATTTCTGTCTATCCTCACCTCATGCGATAGAAGGGATCCCATCAACTCATCAACTGTCAGTTTTTCCAAATCCTTCGCTTCTTCTATGATTGCTACCACAACATCAAACTTGGTAGACAAAGATCAAGGAACCTTCTCAATCACTGTTCAATATTTAACATCTTCAGCATAGATTTTTAACTGATTGACGATAGACATGACCCTATTAATAAAGGAATCAATGTCCTATGTCTCCTTCATCTGCATACTTTCAAAATCTCTCCTAGTATTCTGAAATTTCACAATATTGACTTTGGCCATACCTTGATAGCTTGTCACCAAATTTTCCCATGCTTCCTTTTCTGAAGAAGTTATCATTATCTTCTAGAACACTTCTCGGCCCACTCCCCGCTAGATAAGAAGAAATTCTTGTGCATTATTCCTCTTGTCTTTCTTCCATTGATCTCTATCTACATTGTTGAGGGCTCGTTCTACTGCATCGTTTTGAGGTCCTGCAAACCCAAACTTGACATGATCCCATACATCATGGGATTTTAACATGGTCTACATTTTAATAGCTCACACATCATAATATTTCCCAGTGAAAGAAGGAAGTTGTGGCTGAAAAATTGATGTGGCCATCTTGCCTCAAACAAAAAATATTCTCTGAAGAAAACCCTAAAGTTCTCTTCTTTTTTCCTTTTAGAAACTTTGCAAAGCTCCTTTAAAAAACCCTTTCAATAAAACCATAGATTTTATAAAAAAATTCATTTATAAAATATTTTTTATAAAAGTTTATAAAAAACTTTATAAAAAAAACTTTTTGATTGGTTTTTTTTATATATAAAGAATCTTATGAAAAAAAACCTTTATATAAAAATTAAAAAAAATTAAAAAAAAAAAAAAAATCTTAAAAAAAACTTATGAATTAAAGCCCTTGCTTTCGAACTGATATAAGACTTTTTTAATAAATCAAAAGGCTTGTCTTTTTATGATTTCATCCACATATTGTCTTTTATGATTTCCAAAAAAAACCAAACAAGACACCCACGTGACTTGGAATTAAATAATGTATGTACCTTTTCAAAAGAATCACGACCATGTGATTTTTGTCGACTTTTGGTCTGTCGCAGCGATCAATACAGAAAACCGTGGAATAAACTAGTTTTTCAATCAAATGTAAGTTCAACGAAATCTCTGCAGGTTTTCAAAGGAGAAGTTGCAGACCTCCACTTTTGCTACACAGAAAACATGTGGACCTCCGCGTTTGCAAAAAAAATTAAAATAATTTGTTGGCCTTCTGCTCTTGCCCTTTTTTCTCTGGCTCTACTCGCCCACAGATATTTTGATCCTTCCTCAGCTCTGATACCAATTTGTTGGATAGGCAGAGGATTCAAACACACAAATAACACAAGTATTTCACACACGAAACTATGAGTTGCGGCTCTTCAATTAATCTTCAATCACTCTAAATCACAATCTGAATACAATGAACTCGGTGAAGGGTATTTAACATAAATTGACATGCACACACTCTCACATAACTCAAATTGATCAACCCTCACTTTACTCACTCTCTAACTCACTCACCAAATTTATCTATCACTCAACTCAACTCAACTCAACTCAACTAACTCACTTAACTAATTGTCTAACAATGCATGCGGGAGGTAATTGTATATTTTAACACTCCCCCTTAATTACGACTACTAAACTAAAACATAACTCATGACGACTCAAACATGCCTGTCGGTCTATGTCTCAGATAGGCTTACAACACCCAAGTTTCTTTTGTGAAACTCAAACAAATCTACTGCTAATGGCTTTGTAAATATATCATCCAATTGATCACTCGATTTACAAGGCTTCAAGTGAACTTCTCCATTGCTCACAAGTTCTCGAATAAAGTGATATCTAGTATCAATATTCTTGCTATTTTTATGAAACACATTATTCTTGGATAGTGCAATCGCTGATGTGTTGTCACAATATATCATTGTTGATCCTTGTTGTTTTTTCTTGAGTCCATCCAATACTCTTCTTAACCATATTGCTTGACATCCTGCTGAAGTTGTTGCTACATATTATACTTCTGCTGATGATAGTGTCACAATGGGTTGTTTCTTAGATTCCCATGCTATCACATCTAAACCAATATGAAACGCATAACCGGATGTGCTCTTTCGATCATCCAAACTTCCTGAAAAATCACTATCTGTGTATCTAATCAAATCTTTATTTCTTGTACTTGAATAAATTATGCCATAATCTCTCATTCTGTCTATGTATCTCAGAATTATTTTTCCAACACTCCAATGTGTGTCTTTTGGAGTCTCCATAAATTTGGAAATCAAACTCACTCCTTGCATAATATCTGGTCTTATAGCTGTGAGATACATGAGGCTTCCAACCAATATTTTAAATAGAGTTGGATTGACATCTGCTCCTTCATCATCCTTACTTAACATTGTACCTGTTGCAACTGGTTTAGGTATCGGTTTGCAATTATCCATCGTGAATATTTTCAAGAAATCTCTAGCATACTTATTTTGGCAAATAAAAAATCCTTTTTCAGATTGCTCAACTTCAATGCCAAGAAAATATTTCATGAGACCAAGATCTGTCATCTCAAATTATTTCATCATGGCTGCTTTAAATTCATCTAACTCAAGATCACCTGTAAAAATCATATCATAAACATATAAGAAAACAATCAAAATAATTCCATGCTCATTTACCTTTGTGTATAAGGTAGGCTCAATGTTTCTTCTGCAAAATCCATTCTTGATCATTTAACTGTCGATTCTGATATACCATGCTCTAGGTGCTTACTTCAGTCCATAGAGCACTTTCTTCAACCTGTAAAATTTATCTTCTTGACCTTCAACTTAATATCCTGGAGGTCGCTGCACATAAATTTCTTCTTATAGAATATCATTCAAGAAGGCTAATTTTACATCCATCTGATATACTTTCCACTTGTTCTGAACTGTTGTCGCTAGAACTGCTCTTATGGTATCCAATCTGGCTACCAGAGAAATTTTTTCCCCAAATTCTATTCCCGGTTGCTGCGAGAATCCTTTTGCTACAATTCTTGCTTTAAATATTTCAATCTCACATTTCTCATTCACCTTTGTCCTATACACCCACTTCACACCAATGAGATTTTTATCGTTTGGTAAATCTACCGAATACCATGTATCATTATTTTTAATTGAATTCATCTCTTCATCCATGGCTTGCACCCAATTTTCATTTCTGATTGCTTCTTCAAACGAAGAATGTTGGAATGCCAACAATGCAAAATTTCAACTAACATCCAAATCATCATAAATATATTTCTGACTTCTCATATTTTTCTTACCATTGCTTGATTCATTACCTGATTCGTTGCTTGGAGAATTCTGGTCTATTGATCCGCTTGAAGATCCATGCTGCTCTGAAAATCTTGGAGTCCTTGCTGGTGTAACTCTATTTGGTGTATGCTCTCTTGATTCTTGCTGCTCCTTTTCTGCTACATCATCCTCCTCCATAAATGGTGCTTTTTCATCGGTTAGTGTGTTTTGTGGAGGTAAATCCCCTCTGCAGACAGAGGAAATCCCACTAGCCGTAGAGTGGGTCTAGCAACAATAGAAACACGCAAAGCTATTGATTCCTAGTTACAAAGGATAGAATCACGATAGATTGCTTACCATGATTCCTTTGCTGCTGTTGTCGAAGAAGAAGTGGTGCTTTTGTTCCTAGATGGACAGGTCATGATCCGTGAGCTCGCTGCATCCAGATACCTGTACACATGCAAAGAAGAGAGACAACATGCAACGTAGTATTTCACACTTTATAACTATCTATCAGTCAGAGAGGAACAAATGAAATTGCATTATATAATGGACAAACACAATCATGGAACCAATAGTAGAGTCATGTATATTAAGATACGAGAGAACGATTACAACCGGTGCTCTAACGTCGTGATCTTCCTTCGACAGGATTCCAATGGGACGTGTCTCACAAAGCTCGTCAGGGATTTGAAAAAACTCTCTCTCTCACAAGGTTCTCCTTAGCTCTGCTCTTGATTGTCACTCAGCTATAATTTCCTTCCCAAAAATTCAGCTAGCTAGAAAATGGAGAAGGCAGGCTTTTATAGAAGGAGAAGGAGAGGTTAGGATCCCTATAATCATGGGGGAGAGTCCTATCTCTTAGGAAGGTTATATGAGAGGTGGAAACCCACTTCTTAATCAGGGAGATTCAGAGCCAAACAGCCCAACCTATTTTTGATGATTCATTCTGAAGTTGTTAGAATCAAACTTCTGCCTTCTATTGTTAAAAAACATTCCTTAATAGGTTTGGCGTGGGCAATACATGAGGACAGAGCACCAGCTGGCGCGTCCACTAGTGTATATTTTCCCCATTGGTGCGAGGGATGAGCTAGCTACTCACGCCAATGCCAAAACATGGGTTTTTTGGGATTTTCTGAGGAAATGTTCTTCAGGAGAATTCTTGCCCTTATGTAGAAGGATACCATCAAGGTGTTTTTAGGACATTTTACTGTTCACAGGTCACGAGAATCGTCCTCCAATGTATGGGATGAGGGATAGCAGGGATGGTTACAAAATTTTGTGTAACAGATGCCCCCTAAAGCATGAGGTTCGAGAGAGAGGGAGGGGTGAAATACTTTATGAGAACGCGTTCAACTGAAAACACTACCGCCGAAAGACCTCCGAGTACAAATATAACTGATTTCTCTGAGACATGATATGTCGTATGGGCGCATCCATCCATAATAAAGTGTACAAACGAGATCCAAGGTATGGACGCAACCATCCAGTAAAATAAGGATCAACAAGTAGACTCAGGTATGGTCGCAGCCATCCAATCAAAAGAGTCATGTAATAAATAATAATAATCCACAAAGAACCCACAACCTGGATTGTTATTATATAAAATCCAGAGTCTTGTGCTCCATCTCGACCCGAACAAGGTACAAGTTCGAGCATGAGAATATGTGAGCTGAAGTTGAACATGCAAGAACATCGTTTGATTACCAGCCAATAATGAAAGTCGTTAACAAACGCGAGAGAAACCACCAATAATGACGATTTCTCTCAAGGTACAAGAGGTACAATCCATGGAATGTGATCAGTGATCTGGCGTCGAACATTCACAGAATCATCCGATCGAAGGCCAATAATGAAAACCTTGCGTCGAATGCAAAGAACCTTCCATTGAGGCATGCAGGCCCCAAGGCACCTGAAGGGAGTCTCTAGATCAGCTTCCTGGATAATGAGCTGAAGTTGACAGGAAGTGACCTTGATCGAAGGTGGGCCATAATGTTTCCCACATCATCGAAATGAGATAGAGGAACATGATGTTTGTGAATCAATACCAACAAAGAATCAGAGGGAGGTTGAAAACTGCAAAGGCAAACTTCTCTTGAACATATCAGCGGCACGACACTGGATTTGGCAGTATTTGACATCAAAGGATCTGAGGTCATGGTGATGTGGCAAAGAGCAGATGAGCAGTCAAAAGAGATTACCCAAACCCATGAAGGCAAGAAGATAACGAGATGAGATGTCTCCAACCCGACACGGATGCAGACAAGTGCCATGTTCAAGAGAGACATACTGCCGATACGACTATGATATTGGTTCCATTTCCCCCACCATTTCTAGCGAGTACCCGAATTATTTTTGGAAACAATCTTGAAGGGGATAGCATGTGCTTGCGATATAAGTTTTTCCTTTGGAAAAATCCAACCTAGTACATTTTACGAGCCCTAGGAAGGAGAAACTCGAGTAACATCATTGCGACAGAATCCGATGTCATCAGGTTTTAACAAGCCTGAAAAAGGAAGAACTCGACGTCTTTTCATGTTTAGAGAGTTTGAAAAGACAGCGGAAAATAAAACTCCAGCAATCCCTTTTCGTAGGTAGTCCCACAGATCTGAAAAGGTAGAAAACTATGTCTGAGATAACCTCCTAGTCGTGATAGGCTAGGGTATTCCTTTTTCGTAAATAATCTATCCCAGCTCGAAAAAAGGGTAAACGTATACTAGGTAGATGTTGTTTCACAGCCAATTTAATGAGCTCAAAATGACAAGCGACTCGGCTATATTTTCAGTTTTAGAGAGTCAGAAAAGAGCTGAAAAGTGACTCAAGTAGTGACTTTTTCGTGTTTTTACCGAGTCCGAAAAAATTATAAAATACAACTCGTCTCTTTGTCAAAATCACATGAAAAACCTGTTTCTACATAAAAAGATGTGTGTAAAACATATTCGACGAAAATAATGTAAAAATATATCGAAAAACATGTTAAAAACCCATTTTAGGACTTTGAAAAGCTATAAATGACCAACAGTGGTAAAAAATATTTACTTTTCACTTTTTACCTCTTTTCAAAGCAATAGTGACCCATTTCTGCTTCGATCTTCAGGCGACGAGTGCGGTCAATCCAGTGGACCAAATTGAATTCTGTCCGGTTCAGGTAGGAGCCGACCTCTTTGTCCATCTTTTAAGTAAAATTTTATTGTATTTTATCATTGTTTGAGGTCATTTAGGAAGGATTTTCAAATTTTAGGGCTCCGTGGTTGGCGTGGGTTCCGGGCACGGACCTACGCAAACCCACTATGTTTTACACAAAGGTCGTGCCAACGGCGGAACAACAAATCTGACTAAAATTTCTCAAAAAACAACCAATGAAATGTAATTTTGAATACCCAAGGAGGTTTATAAAATTCCTATGTTTGATTGATGTAGGTATCTAGCAAAAAGGATGGTTATCGAATGGAAAGAGAGAGAACATAGCGAAGAAGATGAACTGGCACTCAGAAACGAGCATTGTATGAATGCTCTTCAAAATTGCGGGCTGAAAAAATTCTTTCTGATGCCATATCTCTGAGCTCAGCCCGAACTACTACAGTATCTCATCAGCATTTGGGATGAGGATGAGGAGAAATTCAAACTTCGAGACCAAGAATTTGAGCTCGAAGTATCAGATGTATACTTCACCACTGGACTGTCACGCAGGGGTCCAGTCCCTATTCTGACCGGTACCAGGCCTTCAAGAGAAAACATTGAAATGGTCATGAACAGGGTGTGCCCAGGGGCATGCAAAGGAACAAGGAGTGGGAAAGTAGAAATTCAAAACATCCCCGATCTAGCACTGAAAGTAGTGCTACACACCATTGCGCGGGCTGCGGGATCACAGGCACCGCACGAGGCTACAAAGACGTAGCTACTTCTTGCATCGGAGTGTATGAACCCAACTATCTTTGACTGGGCCACAGCCATGACCATGAACATTAAACAAAAACTCACAAAATGCAAGAAGACCAAACTGAAATAGTTTGGATATGGGTTAATTCTGGTGTCGTTCTTCCTGGAACGATTACCTATTTTTCAGCGCCAAGAGGGCATAGTCCCAGATCCACCACTGAGAGAGCCACGAATGGCTCGATGGGCAGCATTGATGCCCAGGGTAGGGGGCAGCCAGAAAATGTCCTGGCGGCCCGAGTTCTTTGACTGGCTCCGACGACAGTTGATCATCATGGAGGACTAGCCCTATGTGGGCACCGATTTTACCGGAGACCTAGACCTTCCACTCCCAGAGGGAGAGGACTAGGACGAGGAGCTTGGTAAGACTCTTTTTAATTTTATGAGTTTTATGATTTTTTGGTATACATGCATGTTCTAACAACTAATCCTATATGTATGAAGATGTTGGCCCAAAGAGGCTCACCAGAATGTCACCAATAGCGAGGATGACCCCTCTCGCTTATCACCCTGAAGGTGAGGGGGGCGAGGGGGGCAAGCTCATACGGAACCTAGAGGGGATCCCCAGCGGAGTCACAAAATTGTTGTGGAGGTAAATCCCCTATGCAGACAGAGGTGATCCCACTAGCCCTAGAGTGGGTCTAGCAACAATCGAAAAATGCAAAGCTATTGATTCCTAGTTACAAAGGATAGAATCGCGATAGATCTCTTACCGTTATTCCTTCACTGCTGTTGTCGAAGAAGAAGTGGCGCTTCCGTTCCTAGCTAGACAAGTCACGATCCGTGAGCTCGCTGCATCCAGATACCTGTACACATGCAAAGAAGAGAGACAACATGCAACGTAGTATTTCACACATTATAACTATCGATCAATCAGAGAGGAACAAATGAAATTGCATTATATAATGGAAAAACACAATCAGGGAACCAATAGTAGAGTCATTTATATTAAGATACGAGAGAACGATTACAACCGGTGCTCTGACGTCATGATCTTCCTTCGACAGGATTCCAGCGGGACGTGTCTCACAAAGCTCGTCAGGGATTTTACAAAACTCTCTCCCTCATAGGGTTCTCCTTAGCTCTATTCTTGATTGTCACTCAGCTATAATTTCCTTCCCAAAATTTCAACTAGCTAGCAAATGGAGAGGGTGGGCTTTTATAGAAGGAGAAGCAGAGGTTAGGATCCCTATAATCATGGGGGAGAGTCCTATCTCTTAGGAAGGTTCCATGAGAGGTGGAAAACCACTTCCTAATCAGGGAGATCCGGAGCCAAACAACCCAGCCTCTTTTTTATGATTCGTTCTGAAGTTGTTAGAATCAAACTTCCACCTTCTATTGTTAAAAAACATTCCTTAATAGGTTTGGCGTGTGCAATACACAGGGACAGAGTGCCAGCTGGCGCACCCACTAGTGTATATTTTCCCCATTGATGCGAGGGATGAACTGGCTACTCAAGCCAATGCCAAATCATGGGTTTTTGGGGCTTTTCTAAGAAAATTTTATTCAAGAGAATTCTTGCCCTTATGCAGAAGGATACCATCAAGGTGTTTTCAGGACATTTTATTGTTCACAGGTCACGGGAATAGTCCTCCATTGTATGGGATGATGGATAGCAGGGACGGTGACAAAATGTTGTGTAACAGTGTGTCTACAGTCCCATTCCATGACTCTTGTTCTTTGAACACAAAATCTCTACTAATGATTGTCTTCTTGGTGACAGGGTTATACAATTTGTAAGTTGTTGACTACTCACTATAACCAGTAAATATGCATTTTTCACTTTGATCATCTAATTTTCCTCTTATTTTTTTAGGCACATGTGCATAGGCTACACATACAAAAACTCTGAAATGAGATACATTGCATGACATGCCTGACCATGCTTCTTCTTGAACTCTGTTCATCACACTCTTTGTAGGAGATTTTTTTATCACATAAACAACACATGCAACTGCTTCTGCCCAATACTCATTAGACAATTTTCTTGCTTTCAACATGCTCCTTTTCATTTTCATGATTGTTTGGTTCTTTATCTCTACTACACCATTCTGCTGCATTGTGTATTTGGTTGTAAATTGTCTTCTGATTCCATGTTGATTGCAGTACTCATGGAATGCCTTCGAATCATATTCTCCACCATGATCTGATCTCAATACCTTGATATGTTGATCACTTTGGTTCTCCACTAAGGCTTTGAACTCTTTGAAATTTCCAAAAGTTTCAGACTTCAGCTTCAAAAACTAGACCCAAGTCTTCCTACTATAGTCATCAATAAAAGTGAGGAAGTAACAACTTCCACCAATCGGCTGTGTCATCATAGGTCCACACATGTCAGTATGCACCACTCAAGTGGGTTTTTTGCTCTGGAAGAAACTCCTTTCGGAAAATTTTCACGGTGTTTCTTTTCCAAGATACAACACTCACAAGTGCTAGCAGGTTCTTTGATGGGAGGTAAACCTCTGACCGTTTGTTTCTGCTACAACAATATTAAACCGAAAAAATGCAAGTGTCCAAACTGAAATTGCCATAACAAGTAATCATCAAAACATGTAGTTGTAAAAAAACTAACATGATCATTGTAGTTCATAATTAGAGGAAAGAGTATGTTCCTCGTCATCTGCATATTTGCAATCAGCTCGTTGCTTGGGGATTTGTCATAAATGATCTGAAATGCGGAATGACAACATCTTTCCTAGCTCTTGACAAAATGTGAATGGAAAGAAATAAATACTGAAACAGTTATTTTTTAAGTGAAATTAATTGTTTAGCATAAAGTGTTTTTAAGTATAAACATGTTAATGTTAATGTTTAACAATTACACATCATGCATAACAAATAATACCAAAAGATGACAAAGATTTGTGACAAAGTTTGTCCCTCCTGGACTACGTCTCCGGGTCCGCCTCAGAAGTGGCCATCCGCCGTATTGATAAAATCAAGAGAAATGAGACTACAAAGATCTATCAGTTGACAAGTTCCAAGTAGAACTACTGATTTTGGAGAATGGATACTCTCCTGATGAGGCTTTATGGATACAGACTCTTCTCTTTGATGGGTCTTCAATTGACCAAGAAAATCTCATGAAGTCCACACACTATTTGAAGGACTGAAGCATAGGGACCTTTAGAACAATGGTAGCTGAACTGAGTTTTCGAATATGGAAGTGGATATCATTGTTCTATAACGAAATTCAATACTGAAACTATGCAAGAAAATGAGCTCTTCAACTCCATAATGTACCTACAAAACCAAAAACTCTCTGCCAATTTTTTTAGTGCTTCAGAAAACACTTCTTCTTCTTGTATTCAAGAACCTCTCTCCTTACTCCTCTCATGCTCCTCATGATTACAAAAACATTCTTCTCTCTTTTTATAAGATGAGAACAAATTAAAATGGTACTAAAACCTCTATCTCTATCTTCACTCTCGAATATTTCATTGGTTTTCCATCTTTAACATTGAATTAATGGCTCCTTACCCTTTTCCAAGCCTTGATCCTTTCAAAATCATCCATATCAAGAATTATCTATTCTTTCTCTCGGGTTTGTTTGACACCTAGTGTCTTAGGCTTAGGTATTAATTTAATACAGTGCCAGTTTATGCGATATAAAACCCAAAATTGACTTTGGATAAAACTGGTTGCTTATTAACCAGGTGGAGGATTGATGCTAGCATGTGAACATGCTCAATCAGTGGCTTCAGCTACGGTCGAGCCCGACATTTAGGGTCAACCCTTATCTGTCACATTTGTTGGCTATAACTGCTCACATGTCATAAAATTCCCAACGCAATCTGCTGGCAGTCTAGCAAGAGGTGTGGATAAAGGATCTCTAGCATGTGATCACATGATCCTAGTGGTTACGATGTGCTCTGACAGTCATGGTCTACCCCGACAGTTCTGGCTTATCCCCGACGTGACATGTCACATACAACTCCCAACCTGGTCTTCTTGCTGACAGTAACATAAAACTTCTACAGTTTTAACCTTTCTGCATTCACATGTTTGCTAATGGCTTACAAACTCCTGTTCACATAAAACCCGATGGTTCAATCACATGGAACTTCGACACCATAGTTTTGTTGCAACTTATCATATGTGGTTACAACTTTCATCCATTTCACCTGTCACATGACTGTCTGCTGCGACGCGGTCTCCACATAGTTAGCGCTAGTGCTGTGGTTTTATATTAAAGTTTTATTATAATTTTTTTAAACCCAATAGTTAGGTTTAAAATTAGTTTTAGTGCTAAGTCTGAAAGGTGTATTGCAAAGTTTTTAACACCATACATTAGGACTAATACCTTAGCGCTAGCCTTTTTACCTTAGGATTTCACCTTAGGTTTTTTATTAGGACTTAGACCTAGGACTTTAGAACTAGGTTTAGAATTATTCCTCTTACCTTAGGATTTGACCTTTAGGTTTACAATTAGGACTAAAACCTTTTTACATCATCATTGCACCTTGATATAGTCACTTAGGCATTTTAGTCTTTAACATATGATTCTAAGACTAAAAATTTTTCCTAACACTAACACTGACTTAGACTTATAGTGCTGTTTTTTTAGACTTACGATAGTTTTTTCCTTAAGTATTTACATGAACATAACACTTTACAATCATGAATAATGTGCTTTACTGTTTAAATGTCATAGGTCGACATAATAACGACTTTTCTTATGACGACAATTTTGACTTAGAAAAACATTGATGATCGTTGTCGAAGTCACTGATGTTGATGTCGAAGTTGACGACGAATCATTTGAACTTGAATTTCCTACTCTTAGCAAGAATGTTGAATGTGCCCATCTTGGTCTCTTTCCAATTTCGACAAGATTCTACTTAACGACTTGATTCGATGAATCCTTGTTCATATAACCATCTTGGTCGAAACAATTTCAACTCAAACTATTTTATTACAAAACCAATAATTAATTACTTCAAAATGACCATCTTGGCCATTTCCTAATTTCGATGAAAATTTCAGAATCCAAATTGGATCACTGCAACAATCTTAAATCCAAAAAATGCAAGCGTCCAAACCGAAAGTGCCATAACCAGTAATCATTAGAACATATAGTTATAAAAGAACTAACATGATCATTGTAGTTTATAATTAGAGGAAAGAGTATGTTCCTCGTCATCTTCACCTTTGAAATCAGCTGCTTGCTTGGGAATTTTTCATAAATAATACATTGTTGCCCCTGAAAGATAACTTTGTACCCCTTCTGCTTCAATTAACCAACACTTATCAAATTTTGTTTGAGTCCAAGGACATAATGTACCTCTAATATGGTCTTTGGCTCCCCCTACTTGGTCACAATGTTGACCACTCCTTTGCCATCTATATCCACGATCTTGTCAATCCCCAACTTTACCTCTGTCTTCACAGATGCATCCAAATTTGCAACCAAATTCTTGTTGCCTGTCATGTGGTTACTGCAACCACTATCTAATAGCTAGACCTTATCAGATGGTTCATGCATGGTGTTGCATGCTAGGAACATGGAGTTAGTGTTCTATGTACTAACATTAGCTCTATGATTTCCTTGATCAACTGTATGCTTCCTACAATCACGAGCATAATGAACAAATTTATTGCAATAATAAAATTTCACCTTCGATTTGTCAAACCTTTGATTGTTGTGAAAGCTTTTGATGTTGCTACTTCCACTTTGATGCTCATGCTCTTCTTAGCCTTCTCCGTGACCACCATAGATTTTGCATCATCCTCTGCCTCTCGATCGACCTCTGCCTCGACCTCTTGAAATATAAACTTAACTTTTGAAGGTAGTTTCTAAAGTGGAATCCTTATTGTTGTGGAGGTAAATCCCCTCTACGAACAGAGGTGATCCCTACTAGCCCAGACCGGGTCTAGCAACAATCGTTTACACTATAGTGCAGGTTCCTAATTGCAAATAAACCAACTAGAGATGAAGGCTTACCTGGAATCCAACGCTGTCGCTTGTAGAGAAAGTAGTGCTCCCGTCCCTTAGCTCTGGCAGGTCACAATCCTCACGATCTCTGTGATCGGACACCTGCACACGCAAGAAACAAAACACACGCAAGCATAAAATCCAGTGTATGCAACTATATGTCAGTCAGAGAAGACATAACTCAACATCATAATCAAAAACAAGAGTGGAACCATAACCAATAGTCGCTTATCATTAATCAATCAAAGAAGAATACAACCATAGCTCTGACGTTGAATTCTCCTTCGGAGGGTCGCCAGCGGAACACGTCTCGAAGAAGCCTGTTGGGGATGGGACAAACCTCTCTCTCTAGATGTCTCGACAATAATCTCCTTGCTTGGATTTAGCCTTAAGGGAATGAATCAAGGCTCTTGCAGCATTAGGCTCTTGGGAACTTGGAGACTAGCTATTCAGCCATTCAACCCCTTCATCAATGGATGAAGGCTATATTTATAGAGGAGAGGAGGAGGTTGGGATCCCTACAATAGTGGAAGGGAGGCCTTATCCCTTGGGAGGTTCCCCATAAGGTGGAAACAAGAGGCCAAAGGAGGAAGGCCGTGGTTATTCAGTCGAAACCATTCCTGATGACTCATCCACGAAGTTGTTGTAATCGAAACTTCGCCTCTTTAAAATAAAAAAAATCAAAAAGCAGATTCGTGTGGGTGCTTAACTGGGACAGAGCGCCAATTGGTGCGGGCTCAGTGTTAATTTTCCTCATTGGCGCGAGTACATAACGGGCTACCAGCGCCAAGGAAAAAACAGGTGTTTTTAGGGGTCTGCTCAGGAAATGATCAACAGAAGAAATGTTGTCCTCATGGAAAGGGATGCAATGATGGTATTTTCAAGGCATGACACTGCTTATTGGTCACAGAAACGACCCTCCAATGGGCGAGATGGGGATTTCAGGGACGGTGACAAATTACTGTGTAAAAAATGCCCCCTAAAGCATGAGGCCCGAAAGAGAGAGAGGGGTGAAATTCTTTACGAGAACGTGTCCAACTGAAACACCACCATCAGAAAACCTGTGTAGAGAAATACAACTGATATCTCAGATACATGATATATATGTGGTATGGGCGCAACCATCCATAACAGAGTATGCAATAATCCAGATCCAAGGCATGGATGTAGCCATCCAGTGAGGATCGATAAATAGACTCAGGTATGGTCGCAGCCATCCAATCAGTGAGTCATGTAACTAATCATAATAATCCACAAAATCGCAACCTGGATTATAACAGGCAGAATCCAGGGTCTTGCACTCCATCTCGACCCGAACAAAGTACAAGTCCAAGCATGCGAATATGTGAGCTAAAGTCGAACATGCAAGAACATCGCCTGATTACCAGCCAATGATGAGAGCTGTTAATAGACGCGAGAGGTACCACCATTAATTCCAATGGTCCTCAAGGTACTACAGGTACAATCTACAACATGCGAACAATGAGTTGACGTCGAACACCCGCAAAATCACTCGATCAGAGGCCAATGATGAAAACCTCACATCGAATGCGAAGAACCTGCCATTGAGGCATGCAGGCTCCAAGGTACGAAAAGGGAGTCTCTAGAACAGCTTCCTGGATAATGAGCTAAAGTCGACAGGAAGTGACCTTGATCGTAGGTGGGCCATAGTGTTTCCCACATCATCGACACGAGATAGAGGAACATAATGTTTTTTGTGAATCACGATCAAATGAGAATCAGAGGAAGGTTGATACTGCAGAGGTCAACTTCTCTTGAACATATTGGTGGCACGACAGTGGATTTGGCAGTATTTGACATCAAAAGATCAGAGTTCATGGTGACGAGGCAAAGAGAAGATGAGAGGTCAAAAGGGATCACCCAAACCCATGGAGGCAAGTGAAAAAACGAGATGAGATATCCCCAACCCGACACGAATGTAGACAAGTACCATGTTCCAGAGCGACATACTGCCGACATGACAATGATGTTGGTTCCATTTTCCCCCACCATTTCTGGCGAGTACCTCTTTATTTTTACACAAGCTTGAAGAGGATACCATATGCTTGTCATATAAGTTCGTCCTTCGGACGAATCCATCCTAGTACATTTAACGAGCCCTAGGAAGGAGGAGCTCGGATACCGTCATTACGACTGAATCCAATGTCATCAGGGTTTAACGAGTCTGAAAAAGGAAGAACTTGACGTATTTTCATGTTTAGAGAGTTTGAAAAGACAGCAGAAAAGTAAACTCCAACGGTCCCTTTTCGTAAATAGTTTCTCAGACTCGGAAAGGAAGAAAACTTTGTCTGAGAAAACCTCCTAGTCGCGATAGGCTAGGGTATTCCTTTTTCATAAATAATATATCCCAGCCCAAAAAAGGGGTAAACGTATACTGAGTAGATGTCATTTTGTGTCCACTTTAACGACATCGAAACGACAAGGGACTCGGTAATATTTTCATGTTTAGAGAGTCAGAAAAGAGCTGAAAGTTGACTCCTCCTAGAGGAACGAGTGGTATAAAGGGTAGCTATTGGTTCCGATAATGGTGGAACTGCTCAAAACAATTGAAGGTCAAGAGGCTGGCTAACGAGACCACTCATCACAACGGTTCCTCAGGAACGGGTAAAAAAACCAAGTGAAGGCATATAGTCGGCCAAGTAGATAGTGACAATGGAATGAGAAAACCAAGGCTCATCTGGCAAAAACAGGCATATAAAATGGCAATCACAAGAGGTAAAATGAGAAAGGTTTCATTTTTACACAAGCTTGAAATCAGGAAACTCTTCTTGAAGTTGGTTTCATTTTGACACAAGCTTGAAACAAAGATAAACTATGCTTGAAACCAGTTTCATTTTTACACAAGCTTGAAATGGAAACAAACTATTCTTGAAAAATTAAGCATGCCCCCCAAGCTTCAATCCATATGAAAGGTAGATGGATTGAAGGTTCAAGTTACGAGATCTAAGAAAGAATCGACTGGGATTTCAGGAGATCTAAACAAATACTCGAATTGAACGGGAACGTGTTTCATTATTTTAACGAGGTTGACACATTAAAAGAACTATCCTCAGGACACCTTGTTTCATGGTTTAAGGAGCTTGGCACAAGAAAACGAACTCTGCTCCAACAACCTTGTTTCATTTTTTAAGGAGCTTGACACAAGACAAGGAACTGTGCTCCGACCGACCTCATCATAATGAACAAGAAGTCATCGCTTCCAAGAGTTCCACTCCCGATGGAAGGAAAACATACTGAAAGTCAGGACCCAATGCCCCCAGCACCCGATGTACAACGGCACTATCACTGATTACAGGCACAGGGTAGGTAGCCACATAGTTGACCTGCAGTGGGGCAGATACAATGGGTGGATAAAAACCAGGAAGGGATGATGGTGGGCCAACTGCCATATCAGGACCAAAGAATGAAAGCTGATCAATGGTCACGATCCGTCCTTCGTGCAGAAAGCAGACCACACGAAAAATGGAGGAGACAAGCGCTCCCATGGCATAGGTGTAATTGCGCCCCAAGAGCATATTGAAATCCAAAGGGCTTGGAACAACCATCACGTCCATATGGACGGTTTTACCTCCCAAAGTAACAGGTAACCTTCGAAGGATCCCTAAGGGTTGACTCATTCTTCTATTAAAATGCCAACAGATTATGCGTAACAGGCGCAAGTGGCGGTGAACCAAAAGCTTGCCAAGTAGTTGAGGATAGAATACTAATAGACGCACCTTCGTCTATAATGGTGCTGGGTACAACCAGACCAAAAGCCTATACTGTGATCTCGAAAGGCACATATGACGGAAGGCGGTATCCTGAAAATCGAGTCCAATCAAAGGAAGCGACCAAACTACTTAGAGGGGCTACCATCAAACCAAGATGGTCTTCCCCTGGTGTTATGGAAGAAGAAGGAGCATCCTCCACAACCTCCATCTCAAAGGTGGGAGGAGTATCCTCCGGGACCTCCATCACGGAAGGTGGAGGAGCAACTTCTTGAGGTATAGGGACAGGAGAATATTTCTCCAAATCCAAGGAATCTGAAGAAACAAGGATAACATGGGGGGTGTGAGGTCCACTCTCAACATAAAAGACCTGGTGTACCGTAGACGGGGTCAGCTCAACCGATCCCATGACCAAAGGTTGGTCGGGAACGAATTCCTAAATTTGAATTTCCGAAGGAGCGGGATCGACCAAGGATGACTCTTGACCAATCGTAGGATCAACTGGTGGAGGACTCAAAGAAAGATGCTTATAACCAACCGGGAGGCATGGTGTAGAAACAACTGAGTTGTCCAAAACTCGCTTGGCTTCATCCATGTAGAGACAAAGGTGAATGGCATGGTGTCCTTCACACAACTTACAGGGATTGGTAATCTTACCCTGCTTCTTAGGAGCCTTACCGGCACTAGCTAAAGACGTGCCCCCAACCTGACTCCCAGGAGCCAAAGGCAATGACGGGCGACCGTTGGACCATACTTCGAGCACCTTGGGAATGCTAGGGCAATCTCGAAGAATATGATCTCCTATGCACAACATGCAAGGGAACTTGACTTTCTGCGGAGGGTTGGAAGGTTTATCAAGAGGAGATGTTTCAGAAGCAATAGCTGCAGCCTTAGCCTCTCTCTTATCGGACTTCTTGTTCTTTGTCTTCTTCTTCTTCTTCTTCTTCTTAGCCACCTGGTTACTTGAATCCAGACTTTGACCAGGCGAAGTAGAAGAGGAGGATGTGGAAACGAGCGAAGAAGGGGAGAGGTCCACCTTGGAATCAACATGACGTTGTTCATGTGGAGGAACTGATTGAACAGAGGCCGAGACATTTGGGACCACAGAGGTTGAAAACAACCAAACAGGCAACCCAACAGTTAACCCAGGAAGGGACAACGTTGCCATATAAGGAGCACCAACATTTCCAAAAGGAGGAAAAGGACTCGGATTCCCATCGGAGGGGATTCCTTGGTTGGTGAAATCTGGAAAAGTTTCCATCAAAAACGATCTTTAGAACAACACCCTAAGGAAACTAACTTTAACCAAGAATCTTTCGTGGGCAGTTAATTTTTAAAACATTGAAACAAAACTCTGTTGTTTCATCTTTTAAGAGTCAAGAAACAGGAAAAAGGTGACTCTATCATTTTCAGATTGGAAACAAGCATGAAAGGACAAGCGCTTGATGACCTTTTCAAATTTAAGGAGTCAGAAAAGATCGAAATGACTACTCATGAATTCTAGGCAAAGGGTGTACCAAATAACCGTGAACTGCAATATACACCTTGGTTTCAAAATGAAAGAGAAAACAACCAAGGACTTAACGTACGTATAGGAAATCTCCCCGAATGCTGTGTCTGGTGTATCATGGGTATAAGGCGGCAGACTCGGCTTCCTATGGATAAAGGATAGAAACCTAGTGGGGTCTCCCTTTATATACGTGATGGTACGGGGAGCACAAGTCCGTACTAGCACTGTCTAAAGCCAAGAGGCGAATGACAGCTACTAGATTTAACGACGCCGGAACACTTCTCTAACCTAGACCTCTAAATTTTTTGTTAATGTTTCAATGCTTCCTTAGGTAAATTGAGTAAATTTTATGGTTGATCTTCAATTATGTTTCGGTTTCAAGGCCCTACCGTATGTCATCTGACAATCTCCTATGTGCAACTATATGAGAAAAGAAATCTTTCAATTCGATGAATGCTATCTAGTTAAGGGAAGAGTCTCAAACAATGGTGCGACATAAAACAACACTACAAACGAAATATTTTCAAAACTAGATGACTTTCACTATCCAAAAGTAATTTCAAACATTCAACGATGCGAATAATGCAATGTAATCTATGCAAAATCCTCTTTTCCGAAAACTATGCAATTGTAATATATGCACAATTTCCTTTTTCCTTTTCAAATTATAAGAATGCACTCAATTCATTTTTCGATGAAATGAGAATCTACTTAATGCATTCTTTTAATGAAAGATAATGCACTCAATGCGATTTCTAGTTTTCAATCATTAAACAATGTAATCTAAGTTCAATGATGGATCTCAAAAAATACTTTTCAATGCAATGTGATCTAATGCATTTTAACGAAAATAAAACTATGAGACGAAATCTAAAAGAACTCAAATCTCTTTAATGAAGGATGAATGCAAAAGAGATGTAAACAAACACTAAGAATGCAATCGTTGTTTCAAACACTTTGTCACGAAATCTCTCAAAATGCGACAAGACATATGAGGTCAAACACAAAGAGGACTTCCAAAGCAAGAGATCAAAACAAGGCATTCATTCCCTTTTACATCAAGCAATCATGGAAAGAAGACATTTAAAACAATGAGCAATGTAATCTATGCTCATACAGTGAAAATACTGGAAGGGAAAGACACACTGGTGAAGGATTTAGGGAAAAATATCTCAATTTTCACACACCCTGAAATTGGCCCGACTTTGTCATTAACAACTAGCGCCAACTGGCGCAACTTGCTCACTGACAACTAGTGCCACTGCCCAATTGGCGCGGGTTGCTAACTGACAACTAGCGCCAATGCCTGAAAATGAAAAAACAAAGAATTTCTCCCAACCAAGACCAGACTCACCACTTCAAGCAGAATCCAAAACAAACCCAGAAGCAAAGTACTGACCAAAAGAAGCTTCCGAACAAGGGTAAACCCTAGCACCTACATAAAATGACACGAATTTATGGCTGTAATCCGTGCCAGAGAGAGGATGGTGCGAGTGATGAACTGGCAACTCGCGCCAATTGGCGCGACTGTCAGGGTGGAAACCACGCCAATCAAGCCAACTATGAAAAGGTGAAAACTCGGAAAAACAGAGGTCAGATCTGATCCTCTGGGGCTGAACCAAAATCCAAACACAAAAAGAGCCAGCAAAAAGAGCCAACCAAGCAAGCAGAATCGAGAAATAACCGAAAAGACAAGACAATACTCCAAGTGTTCAGTTCATAAACTAAACCGGAGATTGACTAAAGCAGCTTTGATCTACTTCGCTAATGCAGAGAAATAGCGTTTCAAAGGCTATCTGGCTAACTTCAGGCTCCGTCTGTAGTTTATAAAGCAAACAACAAGCTAACTCCCCAGCGGAGTCGCCAATTTGTTGTGGATGTAAATCCCCTCTGCGGACAGATGCGATCCCTACTAGCCCAGACTGGGTCTAGCAACAATCGTTCACGCTATAGTGCAGGTTCCTAATTGCAAATAAACCAACTAGCGATGAAGGCTTACCTGGAATCCAACGCTGTCGCTTGTAGAGAAAGTAGCGCTCCCGTCCCTTAGCTCTGGCAGATCACAATCCTCACGATCTTCGTGATCGGACACATGCACACGCAAGAAACAAAACACACGTAAGCGTAAAATCCAGTGTATGCAACTATATGTCAGTCAGAGAAGACATAACTCAAAATCATAATCGAAAACAAGAGTGGAACCATAACCAATAGTTGCTTATCATTAATCAATCAAAGAAGAATACAACCATAGCTCTGACGCTGAATTCTCCTTCAAAGGGTCGCCAGCAGAACACATCTCGAAGAAGCCTGTCGGGGATGGGACAAACCTCTCTCTCCGGATGTCTCGACAATAATCTCCTTGCTTGGATTTAGCCTTAAGGGAATGAATCAAGGCTCTTGCAGCATTAGGCTCTTGGGAACTTGGAGACTAGCTATTCAACCATTCAGCCCCTTCATCAATGGATGAAGGCTATATTTATAGAGGAGAGGAGGAGGTTGGGATCCCTACAATAGTGGAAGGGAGGCCTTATCCCTTGGGAGGTTCCCCATAAGGTGGAAACAAGAGACCAAAGGAGGAAGGCTGTGGTTATTCAGTCGAAACCACTCCTGATGACTCATCCATGAAGTTGTTGTAATTGAAACTTTGCCTCTTTTTTTTTAAAACTTTCCAAAAGAAAATTGGCGCGGGTGCTTAACTGGGATAGAGCGCCAATTGGCATAGGATCAGTGTTAATTTTCCTCATTGACACGAGTACATAACGGGCTACCACCGCCAAGGCAAAAACAGGTGTTTTTAGGGGTCTGCTCAGGAAATAATCAACAGAAGAAATGTTGTCCTCATGGAAAGGGATGCAATGATGGTATTTGCAAGGCATGACACTGCTTATTGGTCACAGAAACGACCCTCCAATGGGCGAGATGGGGATTGCAGGGATGGTGACAAATTACTGTGTAACACTTATTTCTATCTATCCTCACCTCATCTGATAGAATGGATCCAATCAACTCATCCATTGTCAATTTTTCCGAATCATTCGCTTCTTCTATGGCTACTACCACAACATCGAACTTGGTAGACAAAGATCGAAGAACCTTCTTAATCACTTTTCAATCTTTAGCATCTTCACCATATATTTTTAACTGATTGACGGCAGACATGACCCTATTCATGAAGGAATCAATGTCCTCTGTCTCCTTCATCTGCAAACTTTCAAAATCTCTTCTAGTATTATGCATTTTAACAATATTGATTTTGGTCATACCTTGATAGCTTGTCGCCAAAGTTTCCCATGCTTCCTTTTTTGAAGAAGTTATCATTATCTTCTAGAACACTGCTCGGTCCACTCCCTACTGGATAAGAAGCAATGCTTGTGCATTCTTCCTCTTGTCTTTATTCCATTTCTCTCTGTCTGCATTGCTGAGGGCTCCTTCTTCTGCGTCGTTCTGAGGTTCTGCAAACCCAAACTTGACATGATCCCATACATCATGCTCTTTTAACATGGTCTCCATTTCAATAGCCCACACATCATAATCTTTCCCAATGAAAGAAGGAAGTTGTGGCTGAAAATTTGATGTGGCCATCTTGCCTCAAACAAAAAATCTTCTCTTACAAAAACCATAAATTTCTCTTCTTTTTTCCTTTTAGAAACTTTTCAAAGCTCCTTTAAAAATCATTTTCAATAAAACCCTAGATTTTATAAAAAAAATCTTTTATAATTTTTTTTTTTATAAAAGCTTATAAAAAACTTTATAAAAAAAAAACTTTGATTTGTTTATATATATATATATATATCTGTGTGTGTGTGTGTGTGTGTGTGTGTGTGTGTGTATAAAGAATCTTATGAAAAAAAACTTTATATTAAAAAAAAATCTTAAAAAAAACTTATGAATTAAAGCCCTTGCTTTCGAACTGATATAAGACTTTTTTAAGAAATCAAAAGCCTTGTATTTTTACGATTTCATCCACGTATTGTCTTTTATGATTTTCCAAAAAAACAAAACAATCCACCCAGGTGAATTCGAATTAAATAATGTACGTACCTTTTCAAAAGCCTCACGGACACGTGATTTTTGTCGGCTTTTGGTCTACCGCACGCGATCAATACAGAAAACGGAGGAATAAACTAGTTTTTCAATCAAATGTAAGTTCAATGAAATCTCCTAGGTTTTCAAAGGAGAAGTTACAGACCTCCTCTTTTGCTACACAGAAAATGTCTGCACCTCCACATTTGCAAAAAAAATTAAAAATAATTTGTCAGCCTTCTGCTCTTGCCCTTTTTTCTCTGGCTCTACTTGCCCACGGATCTTCTGATCCTTCCTCAGCTCTGATACCAATTTCTTGGATAGGCAGAGGATTCAAACACACAAATAACACAAGTATTTCACACACGAAACAATGAGCTGCATCTCTTCAATTAATCTTCAATCACTCTGAATACAATGAACCCGGTGAAGGGTATTTAACCTAAATTGACATGCAGAAACTCTCACATAACTCAAATTGATCAACTCTCACTTGACTCACTCTCTAACTCACTCACCAAATTTATCTATCACTCAACTCAACTAACTCACTTAACTGATTGTCTAAAAATGCATGCAGGAGGTAATTATATACTTTTACACTCCCCCTTAATTATGACCGCTAAACTAAAACATAACTCTTGACAACTCAAACATCCCTGCCAGTCTATGTCTCAGCTAGGCTTACAACACCCAAGTTTCTTTGGTGAAACTTAAAAAAATCTACTGCTAATGGCTTTGTAAATATATCATTCAATTGATCACTCGATTTACAAGGCTTCAAGTGAACTTCTCCATTGCTCACCATTTCTCAAATAAAGTGATATCTAGTATCAATATGCTTGCTCTTTTGATGAAACACACTATTCTTGGATAGTGAAATCGTTGACGTGTTGTCACAATATATCGTTTTTGATCCTTGTTGTTTCTACTTGAGTCCATCCAATACTCTTCTTAACCATACTGCTTGACATGATGTTGAAGGTGCTACTACATATTCTGTTTCTGCTAATGATAGTGTCACATTGGGCTGCTTCTTAGATGCCCATGATATCACACCTAAACCAAGATGAAACACATAATCAGATGTGCTCTTTCGATCATCCAAACTTCCTGCAAAATCACTATATGTGTATTCAATCAAATATTTCTTTTATGTACTTGAATACATTATTCCATAATCTCTCGATCCTGCTATGTCTCTCATAATTCTTTTTCCAACACTCCAATTTCCGTCTTTTGGAGTCTCCATAAATCTAGAAATCAAACTGACTCCTTGCCTAATATCTGGTCTTGTAGTTGTGAGATACATGAGGCTTCCAACCAATATTTTGAATTGAGTTAGATTAGCATCTTCTCCTTCATCATCCTTACTTAACTTTGTACCTGTTTCAACTAGTGTAGGTACTGGTTTGCAATTATCCATCCTAAATCTTTTCAACAAATCTCTAGCATACTTATTTTGGCAAATAAAAATTCCTTTTTCAGATTTCTCAACTTTAATGCCAAGAAAATGTTTCATGAGACCAAGATTTGTCATCTCAAATTCTTTCATCAAGGCTACTTTAAATTCATCTAACTCAAGATCACCTATAAAAATCATATCATAAACATATAAGAAAACAATCAAAATCTTTCCATTCTCATTTACCTTTGTGTATAACGAAGGCTCAATGTTGCTTCTGCAAAATCAAACCTTGATCATGTAACTGTCGATTTTTCTATACCATGTTGTAGGTGCTTGCTTCAATCCATAGAGCACTTTCTTCAACCTGTAAACTTTATCTTTTTGACCTTCAACTTCATATCTTGGCGGCTGATGCACATAAATTTATTCTTCTAGAATACCATCTAAGAAGGCTGATTTGAGATCCATCTAATATACTTTCCACTTTTTCTCAGCTATTGTCGGTAGAACTGCTCTTACGGTATCCAATCTGGCTACCGGAGAAAATGTTTCCCCACATTCTATTCTCGATTGCTGCGAGAATCCTTTTGCTACAAATTTTTCTTTAAATCTATCAATCTCACCTTTCTCATTCACCTTTGTCTTGTACACCCACTTCACACCAATGATATTTTTATTATTTAATAAATCTACCAAATCCCATGTATCATTATTTTCAATTGAATTCATCTCTTCATCCATGGCTTGCACCCAATTTTCATCTCTAATTGATTCTTCAAACGAATAAGGTTAGAATGCCAACAATGAAAAATTTGAACTAACATCCAAATCATCATAAATATTTTTCAGACTTCTCATCTTTTTCCTACAATTTCTTGATTCATTACCTGAATTGCTGCCTGGAGAATTTTGGTATGTTGATCTGCGTGAAGATCCATGCTACTCTGAAAATGTTCGAGTCCTTGCTGGTGTGACTATGTTTCGTGTCTGCTCTATTGATTCTTGTGGCTCCATTTTTGCTACATCATCCTCTTCCATCAATGGTGTTTTTGCATCGGTTAGTGTGTCTACAGACCCATTCCGTGAATCTTGTTCTTTGAACACAACATCTCTACTAATTATTGTCTTCTTGGTGATAGGGTTATACAATTTGTAAGCTTTTGACTGCTCACTATAACCAGTAAATATGCATTTTTCACTTTGATCATTTAATTTTCCTCTTATTTTTTTAGGCACATGTTCATAGGCTACACATCCAAAAACTCTAAAATGAGATACACTGCATGACATACCTGATCATGCTTCTTCTGGAACTCTATTCATCACACTCTCTGTAGGATATCTGTTTATCACATAAACATCACATGCAACTGCTTCTACCCAATAGTTATTAGACAAGTTTCTTGCTTTCAACATGCTCCTTGCCATTTTCATGATTGTTCGGTTCTTTCTCTCTGCTACACCATTCTGTTGCGGTGCGTATCTGGTTGTAAATTTTCTTCTAATTCCATGTTCTTTGCAGTACTCATGGAATGCCTTCGAATCATATTCTCCACCACGATCAGATCTCAATACCTTGATCTGTCGACCACTTGGGTTCTCCACTAAGGCTTTGAACTCTTTTAACTTTGCAAAAGTTTCAGACTTCTGCTTCAAAAAGTAAACCCAATTATTCCTGCTATAGTCATCAATAAAATTGAGGAAGTAACAACCTCCACCAATCGACTGTGTCATCATAGGTCCACACAAGTTGGTATGCACCAACTCAAGTGGTTTTTTTGCTCTGTAAGAAACTCCTTTCAGAAAACTTTCACGGTGTTGCTTTGCCAAGATGCAACACTCACAAGTGCTAGCAGGTTCTTTGATGGGAGGTAAACCTCTGACCATCTGTTTTTGCTGCAACAAGCTTAAACCGGAAAAACGCAAGTGTCCAAACCGAAAGTGCCATAACCAGTAATCATCATAACATATAGTTGTGAAAGAACTAACCTGATAATTGTAGTTCATAATTAGAAGAAAGAGTATGTTCCTTTTCATCTGCACCTTTGCAATGACCTACTTGCTTGGGTATCTGTCATAAATAATACATTTTTGCCCCTGAAATCTAACTTTGTACCCTTTCTGTGTAAGTTGACCAACACTTATCAAATTGTGTTTGAGTCCAAGGACATAATATACCTCTGATATGGTCTTTGGCTCCCCCTGCTTGGTCACAATGTTGACCACTCATTTTCCATCTACATCCACAGTCTTATCAATCCCCAACTTTACCTCTCTTTTCACAGATGCATCCAAATTTTAACAAAATCCTTGTTGCCTATCATGTGCTTACTGAAACCATTGTCTAATAGCCATACCTTATCAGACAGTTCATGCATGGTGTTTCATGCTAGGAACATGGAGTTAGTATTATTTGTACTAACATTAGCTCTATGATTTCCTTGATCAATTATTTTCTTCCTACAATCATGAGCATAATGACAAAATTTATTGCAATAATAACATTTCACCTTCGATTTGTCAAACCTTTGATATTTGTGAAAGCTTCTGATGCTGGTGCTTCTACTTTGATGCTCATGCTCTTCTCGGCCATCTCTATGACCACCATAGATTTTTCCTCTTCCTCTGCCTCTCAATTAACCTCTGCCTCAACCTCTTAAAATATAAACTTGACTTTTGAAGGCAGTTTCTAAAGTGGAATACTTATTTCTGTCTATCCTCACCTCATGCGATAGAAGGGTCCCATCAACTCATCAACTACTATTTTTTCCAAATCCTTCGCTTCTTCTATGGCTGCTACCACAACATCAAACTTGGTAGACAAAGATCAAATAACCTTCTGTTGTAGCCGCTACAACACCACCCAAAATTTTGGGTATATTTAAAATTTCGGGTTCCCCCTATGCCCGCTTAGGCGTTAAAGTCTTCCATCTGACCTGCAGTCAACGACATCCCGCCGACCTATCCCCAACCACTCACAAGTTGTCCCATCACCATGACTTGATGCTGTCGCTGCAATCACACCATATGTGGGAAAGATCCTCCAGCGTACGCTCAAACATTCTTATCGCAGTCGCGCCATGTGTAATGAGATTTCCATGCATACGTTTGAATGGAAACCTTTTGTGTATTGACAATTAAAGACCCTCTCGTCGTGGGTCATTAAGCATGTTGACTGAATGCATATTTTAAACTCGTTAATCTCATACGTTTTATCTAGGGGCACCATTCGCAAAGAATAACTGTGAACTAATTAATGTCATGTTGATTATACAGGTCCATCCCACGATTGATCAACTCATCAATGATTGTCTTGGCACAGAGAGGAATAAGATTAAGCCTCTTGCATCTGAAGAGATTAAGGAACCTGGGCTTGTCGACCATACTGTGGTTTCAAACGAATCTCAAGCTAAAGTTATGTTCGAAATCCACCAAATGATTCCACCCAAAGTGAAAGCAGTGATGTAGAGATATGTGTCAGACGAACCTCCTCTGAAGGTGGCAGCCAACATAAGTATTCTTTTAATATTGGAGGTGTTGAATCCTTTGAGCAGAAGTTGGAAGACGCAAAAGGAGCATTGGGTTTTGGTCCTCATGATTATGTTCCTGTGACATATGTTTCAGAGCTGGTCTAGTACCAAGAGCTGTTGAGATGTGCACCTATATTATTGATTCCGGGGTCTCTTATTTACTTTGGGCGAAAAAACGCAAAGTGGCTTGGGTGTAAGTGGACCTAGAGGCAAGGGTGGCCGTGGACTCTTTAACATCTGCAAAACTATGTGAAAACATTATAAGGAGCACACATTCAATGAAGCAAAGTTATGTTGCACATTTAAACCAAAGTCAAGTAATGGCGAAGCACATTTTGTTTTTGGAGATTGTTCAAATTTTACAAAAAAGTCATTTTTGAACCAACAATCATTTTGAGTTGTGTGGGCAACTCTGGAAAATTGGGGACAAGGGGAAATTATGGTTAAATCCAAGCTACACGGTGGATGCAAAATTTCATGATACAATTTAACCAAGGTAAAATCATATGGGTTCAAAGCCATAAGAAATGGCGGAGCAGAACCATGTCAAGACATTATAAATTGGCACACATTCGATCGGCCTAAGTTGTGTTGTATATGAAACCAAGGCGCCAACCATATGGTTTTAAAACCATACAAGTTTAAAAGGAACGATATCATGAAAACACTACAAATGAGCTCAAATATCGAAACCTATATTTAAAGGGTGAGGCGGAGTTTTATTCTTTAGAAGAGACATGAAATATGTGGGCAAAAGGTTTTTATTTAACATGAAGTCAAACGTTCCAAGGGTGGGTTTCAATTTATCATGAAACATTTGGAACATATACATATAATGGCCAAATTTTATGTTAAAGCATGGAACGGGATGTTATGACTAACCTTTGGAAAGTATGGTGCATTACAAATGGGCGAAAAGGTCGAAGGCGAGTTTGTGTCCTATGGTAAATATTTGGGAGCAGAATGGTCCAACGGTGCTGCATGGGTTCAAACGTGCAATATTTACATTGCATGTAATGGTCAACTTTGAAACTCAGCGCAGGATGACATGGACACGTTGCATGTAATGGTCAACTTTGAAACTCAGCGCAGGATGACATGGACACGTTGCATGCGGTGCAAATGTTCGATGGTAGGTTCGACTTACGTAAAGGCTTAAGGACAAATATATATTTACAACGGTCAGCTTTAACGACTAAGGCGCAAGCGATCATAACCATATGATAAACTCATGACAACAGGGCTCAAACAGTTCTGTGGTACAGCTTCGACTTACGTTAAAATGTATTGAGCATATATAATGGTCAAAGGTTATTGTTGAAACATGGAGCGGGGTGTTATAATAAACATATGGTGGCACGTTATTATGCGATGGATGATAATATATGACCATGCTTCGAACGTTATGAAAATAATGTGGTTTGCAAACCTTGTAATGTTGGAGGAGCGCGATCATATCAAATAAGCGAAGAGAAGGGATTACAGACAAGTTTAAAAGTTCGAAGGCGTTTTCAACTTATGATATGAAGCGAACAGTTACAAATGGATGCCAACGTGTCGATGAGTAGTGTTAATCCACGTGAACCAGGCGTAGATGGCGGTCAACCTTAGTTGGAAACTCGGCGCAGAATCACACAGACATGATGCATGAAGCCAAACATTCGCCGTTTACGTTGCACGAAGCCAAACTTACCGTTGAAACAATATATATACATTGCGGTCAGCCTTTCAACGTGGGGCAGAGCCACCTCACCACACACAACTGGAGGTCGGCATGCCGACGGTGGAGTTTCTCACTACAGTGAAACGTGGCAACGTTATTGGTCAAACTGCACGAATGAAATGTTGGATGCGTTTATCCCCAAGTCTGCATGGCAACTGTCATGGACAGACCATGCGTTTCTGGTGAGGGTATTAAGAGACAGTGCTGAAATAGAATCCGAGTGATTTTTGCTGCCTTCTGTAGCCCGGACGGCAATATTCCAGGAGAAAATCACTCCTTAGATCCGCTACACTGGTCACTTTTAGAAAGACGTTATCTCTGCAGATTCGCTGGGATCTGATTTTTCAATATCGCCGTTACTGACCACATCGAGTTGTCTCCACACTGTCCAAAAGCGCTGGAAAAAACTGGATCATCACATCGCACACAGTTTCATTCAGTACATTTTCTATTGCAGGCTCACGAAGGAATGAGCTGCTCGCCATGGGAACAGAATGTCTATAATCCAACGTTGCACTAGCAAGAGTCACAGTAAAAGAGATAGGTCGACGTGTATGTCTGCATGGAGATGGTGTTGCGACTATAACGCATCACTGAATAGAGAAACGAAGATGGAGCACTTAGACGTGCAGCTGATTTCCACGACAGGAGCTGAAAGTCTGGCATGCAGTGATAACGCTCGCCCTGGCTGACATTCAGTGCAATAAAAGCGTCGAATCCATTCGCTTCTGGTTGTGTTAGCATGGCAAACAAAACTTCTGGGAAAATGTGCGCCCTCTACAGTGCGCTGCGTCTAGCACAACCTCCATGACCTGTGAGTCCGAAATGCCTTCAATTGTGTCTCCAAGGCGCCCACGAGGTTACGAATACAGCCCATTTATGTCGAAGGTCAAAGCTGGGTTACAGTTACACGTAATTTGTAGGCCTTACCAGCAGCCCAAGGAATTATTTCTAGTGAAGGCGTTGCCTTAAAGCGAGTTTCTGTGCGTGGCTAATCTTTGCAACTATTCCGGATTCATGGCTACGTTTGGGTTTTCCGCAGCCTCATCCCAAGAGTGTCGTGAGCGCGCCTCAAGGATTGGAAAATTTATTTTTAGTACATATCATAATGCATGTCCCGGCAGGCATACAGAGCATGTTGCCCAAGCCGACACTGCCCATCAATTGAGTCTGCATTTCAAGCTCGGTCTACAAACATACTAAGATGCATTTGCAGTAGTCGAAGAGGCGCAGGAAGAGCCTGCACCATTCGCTCCGATGACAATAGTGACACAGTTCCTGACCATACAGGGGTCCAATTAAATTTTCTATGATAAAGTTATCGTGTTTTTCATTCCTTAACATGTGTAGATATATATACATAAGGCTGATTTAAATCCACTTATTTGCAGGTTATATGAGAAGATGCTGGAGCAGCCATGTCGACCCAAATTGAAAAAAATTTCTAGCTCTCTCCGAAGGATGCAGATCTGGGTTTCAGATCAAACTCAAAACCTCGTGCTATGTGAATACTCAGTATCTTGCTCGAAACAGAAACCATTCTACCCACTTATCATCACATGCAAAGTCCCTTAGCGCGGAGATGACACCACCAGCAAATAGCAGCTGTCGTTTCATGACGAAGGCCAAGACCAGCCCCAAGAGAACAGGGTCATGAGATCTCTAGAAGAAAAGACAAAAGGAACTCACTGATCTGCCCAAGGTCGCAGGTCGTACATTTTCGATTCTTTCGCCTTTGCGACCCAGCGACCTAGTCGCAAGGTCGCAAGGTCGCATCTCTCTGTTTTTGCTGCCTTTTGTGACCCTGCGACCCAGCGACCTAGTCGAAAGGTCGCAAGGTCGCATCTCTCTGTTTTTTCCGCCTTTTGCGACCCCGCGACCCAGCAACCTAGTCGCAAGGTCGCAAGGTCGCATACCTTCGGTTTCCAGCCTTTTGCGACCCTGCGACCCAGTGACCTAGTCGCAAGGTCGCAAGGTCACATATCTTCAGTTTTCGGCCTTTTGCGACCCTGCAACCCAGCGACCTAGTCGCAAGGTCGCAAGGTCGCATATCTTCAGTTTTCGGCCTTTTGTGACCTTGCGACCCAGCGACCTAGTCGCAAGGTCGCAAGGTCGCATACCTTCGGTTTTTTCACCTTTGCGACCTCACGACCCAGCGACCTAGTCGCAAGGTCGCAAGGTTGCATGCTCTCATTTTTATTATAACTTGCGACCCTGCAACAGCAGCCAGGTCGCAGGTCGCCACGGCAACCAGGTCGCAAGTCGCAACAGCGGCTCTGGTCACAGGTCGCAAAGGGACTGGGTCGCAAGGCAGCCCAACGGTCAGGAAGATGAAAGGTCCAGGAAGCCCAAAGGGCAGGTTTTGATTTATAAATACTCCTTCGGGAGCTTGTATAAGGGGCTTTTCTTTTTGGAGGACTCGAGAGCTACATTGTATTGTATTGAAAGACCATATTCTTAGGCATATGAATACGAATACTTGCTAAAACCCCTTTGTCGAATGATGTATTTTGCTGTGACAGCACTATGTGTATTTTTTGAACAGTTTCAGAACATCCTATGATTAATGAAACTACTTTTCTAATGATATCATTTATGCATCATGTTTATCTATGCTTGTGTTAATGATGTTCAGTTTTATCACTTTCTAAATGAATGTTAATACCTTTGTCTATTAGCATTTCGTTTTATCTTTCAGAAGTAAGAAGGAATCTTGCCATTAAGAACTGTTTCTTCCGTGGTAAGATACATTGTAAGCATGACCCCAAAGACGTGCCGTTAACTGCATCTCTTCGGGCGTATGTGTTTTATTCATTCTCTTGCTACGCATAGTTTTGTAGACATGTTCCATGCATCAATCATGTATTTCGTGTCCTATGAATAAGTGTGTGTCCGCAGGTTTAATCAGGTTCTTTTGAGACCAGAAGGGAAGGCGTCTTAAGCGATAGCCGGACCCACACCCCGGATGGGATCCCTACTCCAAACGGTTTAAGGTCTAATTGGGACTTTTTACCGGAGAGATCCCCTACTGTTGGCTGGACAAATTTTCCCGTCAACACCTTCTCAATCACTGTTCGATCTTTAACATTTTCACCATAGATTTTTAACTGATTTACAACAGACATGAACCTATTCATGAAGGAATCAATGTCCTCTATCTCCTTCATCTGCAGACTTTCAAAATCTCTCCTAGTATTCTGCAATTTAACAATATTGAATTTGGCCATACCTTTATAGCTTGTCGCCAAAGTTTCCCATGCTTCATTTCCTGAAGTAAACCTCTGACCATCTGTTTTTGCTGCAACAATCTTAAACCGGAAAAATGCAAGTGTCCCAACTGAAAGTGCGATAACCAGTAATCATCAGAACATGTAGTTGTAAAAGAACTAAACTGGTCATTGTAGTTCATAATTAAAGGAAACAGTATCTTCCTCGTCATCTGCACCTTTGCAATCAGTTGCTTGCTTGGGGATTTGTCATAAATCATTAGGGGAATTTTGAGGTCTAAAATGGACCTCCTAAGGAAATAATAAAATAATAGCTAAACCAATAAAATAATATTTATGAATTTGCAATTCACTTTTTGCACCAAAATCCATGTAACCATGGTTAAATTCAATTCAAAAGTTATACTAAAATAAAATTAATAAAAAAATTGTATTGATGTGACTATAAATAAGAATGAGATTTTCAAGAAAAAATCATTATCATTGTACAACTAATGCATTTGTCCTTTGTACTTAAATAACTTAAAATAAAATATAAATATAAATTCATAAATTCTTAATTATAGAATATACTATTAATTAAAATTTATATTATTTAAATTATATAATGACATGTAATTAATATACTATGGAAAAATAATATAATATAATATATTCTTTTATGTATGAATTTTATATTACATATTGAATTGATTTGATTTATAAATAAATATTTGAAAAGATACAAATATAATATTTATTGAAAAGTGTGGAAATACATGAAGATTGTGTAGGGATATGAATTGTTTCTTTCAAAAAATATGAAATGACAATAATAATATTTTATTCAAAAGTGTGAAATGACATTTATTATGAGTACTTTACTTTATGACTTTAAAAGTACTTAGAGCACTACCATGGTTAACCATGATTTTTTATCCACCATTGAAACTGTGACAAGTAAGTACCTTTAACTCAAGCAATGCCACCTCAACCTTTAGGGATGATGTCATCCCCTAAAATGTGATTGGTTCTCATAAAGTGAATTTTGATTGTACATTTTCCTTAGGAAGCCCATTTTAGACCTCAAAATTCCCATAATGAATACATTGTTTCCCTTGAAAGATAATTTTGTACCCTTTCTGCATCAATTGACCAACACTTATCAAATTGTGATTGAGTCCAAGGACATTATATACCTCTGATATGGTCTTTAGCTCCCCCTACTTGGTCACAAAGTTGACCACTCCTTTTCCATCTACATCCATAGTCTTTTCAGTCCCCAACTTTACCTCTTTCTTCACAGATGCATCCGAATTTGCAACCAAATTCTTTTTGCCTGTCATGTGGTTACTGCAACCACTGTCTAATAGCCAGACCTTATCATATGGTTCATGCATGGTGTTGCATGCTAGGAACATGGAGTTAATATTATCTGTAGTAACATTAGCTCTATGATTTCTTTGATCAGCTATTTTCTTCCTACAATCACGAGCATAATGACCAAATTTATTGCAATAATAACATTTCACCTTCGGTTTGTCAAACCAATGATTCTGGTGAAAGCTTATGTTGCTGCTACTTCCACTTTGATGCTCATGCTCTTCTTGGCCATCTCTGTGACCACCATAGCTTCTGCCTCGTCCTCTGCCTATCGATCAACCTCTGCCTCGACCTCTTGAAATATAAACTTGCCTTTTGAAGGTATTTTCCAAAGTGGAATCCTTATTTATGTCTATCCTTGCCTCATGGGATAGAAGGGATCCCATCAACTCATCAACTGACAATTTTTCCAAATCCTTCGCTTCTTCTATGTTTTCTACCACAACATCAAAGTTGGTAGACAAAGATCGAAGAGCCTTCTCAATCATTGTTCGATCTTTAAAATATTCACCATATATTTTTAACTGATTGACGATAGACATGACCATATTCATGAAGGAATCAATGTCCGATGTCTCCTTAATCTGTAGACTTTCAAAATCTCTCCTAGTATTCTGCAATTTAACAATATTGACTTTCGCCATACCTTGATAGCTTGTGGCCAAATTTTCCATGCCTCCTTTGCTGAAGAAGTTATCATTATCTTCTATAACACTACTCGGTCCACACCCTCCTAGATAAGAAGCAATGCTTGTGCATTCTTCCTCTTTTCTTTCTTCCATTTCTCTCTATCTGCATTTCTGAGGGCTATTTCTTCTGCGTTGTTATGAGGTTCTACAAACCCAAACTTGACATTATCCCATACATCATGCGCTTTTAACATGGTCTCCATTTTAATAACCCACACATCATAATCTTTCCCAGTGAAAGAAGGTAGTTGTGGCTAAAAATTTGATGTGGCCATCTTGCCTCAAAAAAAAAACCTTCTCTGAGAAAAACCCTAAATTTCTCTTCTTTTTTCCTTTTAGAAACTTTGCAAAGCTCTTTTAAAAAACCCTTTCAATAAAACCCTAGATTTTATAACAAAAAAAAAATTTTAAATATTTTTTATAAACTTTTATACAAAACTTTATAAAAAAAACCCTTTGATTTGTTTTGTTTTATATATATAAAGAATCATATGAAAAAAAACTTTATATGAAAAAAATTCTTAAAAAAAAACTTATGAATTAAAGCCCTTGCTTTCGAACTGATATAAGACTTTTTTAATAAATCAAAATCCTTGTATTTTTATGATTTCATCCATGTATTGTCTTTTATGATTTCCCAAAAAAACCAAACAAGGCACCCACGTGACTTCGAATTAAATAACGTATGTACCTTTTCAAAAGGCTCACAGCCACGTGATTTTTGTCGGCTTTTAGTCTACCACACACGATCAATACAGAAAACCGCGGAATAAACTAGTTTTTCAATAAAATGTAAGTTCAACGAAATCTCCGCAGGTTTTCAAAGGAGAAGTTGTGGACCTCCGCTTTTTCTACACAAAAACGTGCGGACCTCCGCATTTGCAAAAAAAATTAAAAATAAATTGACGGCCTTCTTCTCTTGCCCTTTTTTCTCTAGATCTACTCACCCACATATCTTTTGATCCTTCCTCAACTCTGATACCAATTTGTTGCATAGGAAAAGGATTAAAACACAAAAATAACACAAGTATTTCACATACGAAACAATGAGATATGAATCTTCAATTAATCTTCAATCACTCTAAACCACAATCTGAATACAATGAACCCGGTGAAGGGTATTTAACCTAAATTGACATGCACACACTCTCACATAACTCAACTTGATCAACTCTCACTTTACTCACTCACAAAATTTATCTATCACTCAACTCAACTAACTCACTTAACTTATTTTCTAACAATGCATGCGGGAGGTAATTATATATTTTAACACTCCCCCTTAATTACAACCGCTAAACTAAAACATAACTCATGACAACTCAAACATGTATGTCGGTCTATGTCTCAGCTAGGCTTACACACACAATTTTCTTTTGTGAAACTCAAACAAATCTACTGCTAATGGCTTTGTAAATATATCAGCCAATTGATCACTCGATTTACAAGGCTTCAAGTGAACTTCTCCATTGCTCATAAGTTCTTGAATAAAGTGATATCTAGTATCAATATGCTTTCTCTTTTGATGAAACACAATATTCTTGGATAGTGCAATTGTTGATGTGTTGTCACAATATATCACTGTTGATCCTGGCTGTTTCTGCTTGAGTCCATCCAATACTCTTCTTAACCATACTGCTTGACATGTTGCTGAAGTTGTTGCTACATATTCTGCTTCTGTTGATGATAATGTCACATTGGGATGCTTCTCATATGCCCATGCTATCACACCTGAACCAGGATGAAACACATAACTGGATGTGTTCTTTCGATCATCCAAAATTCCTGAGAAGTCACTATCTGTGTATCCAATCAAATATTTCTTTTATGTACTTGAATACATTATGCCATAATCTCTCATTCCTGCTATGTATCTCAGAATTATTTTTCCAACACTCCAATGTGTGTCTTTTGGATTCTCCATAAATCTAGAAATCAAACTACTCCTTGCCTAATATATGGTCTTGTAGCTGTGAGATACATGAGGCTTCCAACCAATCTTTTGAATAGAGTTGGATTGACTTCTGCTCCTTCATCGTCCTTACATAACTTTATACCTGTTGCAACTAGTGTAGGTACCGGTTTGCAATTATCCATCTTGAATATTTTCAACAAATATCTAGCATACTTATTTTGGCAAATAAAAATTCCTTTTTCAGATTGCTCGACTTGTATGCCAAGAAAATATTTCATGAGACCAAGATCTGTCATCTCAAATTCTTTCATCATGGCTGCTTTAAATTTATCTAACTCAAGATCACCTGTAAAAATCATATCATCAACATATAAGTAAACAATAAAAATCTTTCCATGCTCATTTACCTTTTTGTATAAGGTAGGCTCAATGTTGCCTCTGCAAAATCCATTCTGGATCACGTAACTTTCGATTCTGCTATACCATGCTATAGGTGCTTGCTTCAGTCCATAGAGCGCTTTCTTCAACCTGTAAAATTTATCTTCTTGACCTTCAACTTCATATCCTGGAGGCTGCTCCAAATAAATTTCTACTTTTAGAATATCATTCAAGAAGGCTGATTTGACATTCATTTGATATACTTTCCACTTGTTCTGAGTTGTTGTCGCTAGAACTTCTATTATGGTATCCAATCTGGCTACTGGAGAAAACATTTCCCCAAAGTCTATTCCCGGTTGCTGCGAGAATCCTTTTGCTACAAGTCTTGCTTTAAATCTGTCAATCTCACCTTTGTCTTGTACACCCACTTCACACCAATGAGATTTTTATCATTTGGTAAATCTACCAAATCGCATGTATCATTCTTTTCAAATGAATTCATATCTTCATCCATGGCTTGCACCTAATATTCATCTCTGATTTCTTCTTCAAACGAAGAAGGTTGGAATTCCAACAATGCAAAATTTGAACTAACATCCAATTCATCATAAATATCTTTCAAATTTCTCATATTTTTCTTACCATTTCTTGATTCATTACCTGATTCGTTGCTTCGAGAAGTCTGGACTATTGATCTGCTTGAAGATCCATGCTTCTCTGAAAATCTTGGAGTCCTTGCTAGTGTGACGCTATTTGGTGTCTGCTCTCTTGATTCTTGCTGCTCCTTTTCTGCTACATCATCCTCTTCCATCAATGGGGTTTTTTCATTGGTTAGTGTGTCTACAATCCCATTCCAAGACTCTTGTTCTTTGAACACAACATCTCTGCTAATGATTGTCTTCTTGGTGATAGGGTTATATAATTTGTAAGCTTTTGACTACTCACTATAAACAGTAAATATGCATTTTTCATTTTGATCATCTAATTTTCCTCTTATTTGTTTAGGCACATGTGCATAGGCTACACATCCAAAAAATCTGAAATGAGATACACTGCATGACATACCTGACCATGCTTCTTCTCGAACTCTATTCATCACACTCTTTGTAGGAAATTTTTTTATCACATAAAAAACACATGCAACTGCTTCTGCCCAATACTCATTAGACAAGTTTCTTGATTTCAACATTCTCCTTGTCATGTTCATGATTGTTCGTTTCTTTCTCTCTGCGACACCATTCTACTACGGTGTGTATCTAGTTGTAAACTGTCTTATGATTCCATGTTGTTTGCAGTACTCATGGAATGCCTTTGAATCATATTCTCCACCACGATCTGATAATATCACTTTGGTTCTCCACTAAGGCTTTGAACTCTTTGAACTTTGCAAAAAATTCAGACTTCTGCTTCAAAAAGTAAACCCAAGTCTTCCTACTATAGTCATTAATAAAAGTGAGGAAGTAACAACTTCCACCAATCGATTGTGTCATCATAGGTCCACACAACTCAGTATGCACCAACTCAAGTGGTTTTTTTCCTCTGTAAGAAAATCCTTTTGGAAAAATTTCACGATGTTTCTTTGCCAAGATGCAACACTCACAAGTGCTAGCAGGTTCTTTGATGGGAGGTAAACCTCTCACCATCTGTTTCTGCTGCAACAGTATTAAACCGGAAAAATGCAAGTGTCCAAACCAAAAGAGCCATAACCAGTAATCATCAGAACATGTAGTTGTAAAATAACTAGCCTGATCATTGTAGTTCATAATTAGAGGAAAGAGTATGTTCCTCGTCATCTTTGCCTTTGCAATCAACTGCTTTCTTAAGGATTTTTCATAAATAATACAATGTTTCCCCTGAAAGATAACTTTGTACCCTTTCTATGTCAATTGACCAACACTTATCAAAATTTGTTTGAGTCCAAGGACATAATATACCTCTGATATGGTATTTGGCTCCCCTTGCTTGGTCACAATGTTTACCACTTCTTTTCCATCTACATCCACAATCTTGTTTGTCCCCAACTTTACCTCTGTCTTCACAGATGCATCCCAATTTGCAACCAAATTCGTGTTTCCTGTCATGCGGTTACTGCAACCACTATCTAATAGCCAGACCTTGTCAGACAGTATATGCATGGTGTTTCATGCTAGGAACATGGAGTTAGTATTTTTTGTACTAAAATTAGCTCTATTATTTCCTTGATCAACTATTTTCTTCCTACAATCACGAGCATAATCACCAAATTTATTGTAATAATAAGATTTCACCTTCGATTTGTCAAACCATTGATTGTTGTGAAAGCTTCTATTGTTGTTGCTTCAAATTTTATTCTCATGCTCTTCTCGGCCATCTCTATGACCACCATAGCTTTCGCCTCATTCGCTGCCTCTTGATCGACCTCTGCCTCGACCTCTTGAAATATAAACTTGACTTTTGAAGGTAGTTTCTAAAGTGGAATCCTTATTTCTGTCTCTCCTCGCCTCATGCGATAGAAGGGATCCCATCAACTCATCAAATGTCATTTTTTCCAAATACTTCGCTTCTTCTATGGCTACTACCACAACATCAAACTTGGTAGACAAATATCGAAGAACCTTCTCAATCACTGTTCGATATTTAACATCTTCACCATAGATTTTTAGCTGATTGATGATAGACATGACCCTATTCATGAAGGAATCAATGTCCTCTATCTCCTTCATCTGTAAACTCTCAAAATCTCTACTAGTATTCTGCAATTTAACAATATTGATTTTGACCATACCTTCATAACTTGTCACCAAATTTTCCCATTCTTCCTTTGCTGAAGAAGTTATCGTTATCTTCTGGAACACTGCTCGGTCCATTCCCTACTGGATAAGAAGCAATGCTTGTGCATTCTTCCTCTTTTCTTTCTTCCATTTCTCTTTGTCTGCATTGTTGAGGGCTCTTTCTTCTGTGTCGTTCTGAGGTTCTGCAAACCCAAACTTGACATGATCCCATACATCATGCTCTTTTAGCATGGTCTCCATTTTAATAGCCCACACATCATAATATTTCCCAGTGAAAGAAGGAAGTTGTGGCTAAAAATTTGTTGTGGCCATCTTGCCTCAAAAAAAAAATCTTCTCTTACAAAAAACCTAAATTTCTCTTCTTTTTTCCTTTTAGAAACTTTTCAAAGCTCCTTTAAAAAACCCTTTCAATAAAACCCTAGATTTTATAAAAAAAATCTTTTATAAAATATTTTTTATAAAAGTTTATAAAAAAAACCCTTTGATTTGTTTTTTTATATATATATAAAGAATCTTATGAAAACAAACTTTATATAAAAAAAAAATCTTAAAAAAACTTATGAATTAAAGCCCTTGCTTTCGAACTGATATAAGACTTTTTTAATAAATCAAAAGCCTTGTATTTTCATGATTTCATCCATGTATTGTCTTTTATGATTTCCCAAAAAAACCAAACAAGCCACCCACGTGACTTCGAATTAAATAATGTATGTACCTTTTCAAAAGGCTCACAGCCACGTGATTTTTGTCGACTTTTGGTCTACCACACGCGATCAATACAGAAAACCGCGAAATAAACTAGTTTTTCAATAAAATGTAAGTTCAACGAAATCTCCGCAGGTTTTCAAAGGAGAAGTTGTGGACCTCCGCTTTTTCTAGACAGAAAACGTGCGGACCTCCGCATTTGCAAAAAAAATTAAAAATAAATTGACGGCCTTCTTCTCTTGCCATTTTTTCTCTGTCTCTGCTCGCCCACGGATCTTATGATTCTTCCTCAGCTCTAATACCAATTTATTGGATAGGAAAAGGATTCACACACACAAATAACACAAGTATTTCACACACGAAACAATGAGCTGTGGCTCTTCAATTAATCTTCAATCACTCTAAATCATAATCTGAATATAATGAATCCGGTGAAGGGTATTTAACCTAAATTGACATGCACACACTCTCACATAACTCAACTTGATCAACTCTCACTTGACTCACTCACCAAAATTATCTATCACTCAACTCAACTAACTCACTTAACCGATTGTCTAACAATGCATGCGGGAGGTAATTATATATTTTAACACTCCCCCTTAATTACTACCGCTAAACTAAAACATAACTCATGAAAACTCAAACATGCCTACTGGTCTATGTCTTAGCTAAGCTTATAACACCCAAGTTTATTTTTTGAAACTCAAGCAAATCTACTGTTATTGGCTTTGTAAAAATATCAGCCAATTGATCACTAGATTTACGAAGCTTCAAGTGAACTTCCCCACTGCTCACAAGTTCTCGAATAAACTGATATCTAGTATCAATATGCTTTCTCTTTTGATGAAACACACTATTCTTGGATAGTGCAATCGCTGATGTGTTGTCACAATATATCATTGTTGATCCTTGATGTTTCTTCTTGAGTCCATCCAATACTCTTCTTAACCATACTGCTTGACATGTTGCTGAAGTTGTCGCTACATATTCTGCTTCTGCTAATGATAGTGTCACAATGGATGCTTCTTATATTCCCATGCTATCACACCTGAACCAAGATGAAACACATAACCGGATGTGCTCTTCCGATCATCCAAAATTCCTGAAAAATCACTATCTGTTTATCCAATCAAATATTTATTTTATGTACTTGAATACATTATCCCATAATATCTCATTCCTGCTATGTATCTCAGAATTCTTTTTCCAACACTCCAATGTGTGTCGTTTGGAGTCTCCATTAATCTGGAAATCAAACTCACTCCTTGCATAATATCTGGTCTTGTAGTTGTGAGATACATGAGGCCGCCAACCAATCTTTTGAATAGAGTTGGATTGACATATGCTCCTTCATCATCCTTACTTAACTTTGTACTTGTTGCAACTGGTGTAGGTACCGGTTTGCAATTATCCATCCTAAATATTTTCAAAAAATCTCTAGCATACTTGTTTTGGCAAATAAAAATTCCTTTTTCAGATTGCTCAACTTCAATGCCAAGAAAATATTTCATGAGACCAAGATTTGTCATCTCAAATTCTTTCATCATGGCTGCTTTAAATTTATCTAACTCAAGATCACCTGTAAAAATCATATCATCAAAATCTAAGAAAACAATCAAAATTTGTCCATGCTCATTTACCTTTGTGTATAAGGTAGACCCAATGCTGCTTCTGCAAAATCCATTCTTGATCATGTATCTGTCGATTTTTCTATACCATGCTCTAGGTGCTTGCTTCAGTCCATAGAGTGCTTTCTTCAACCTGTAAACTTTATCATCTTGACCTTCAACTTAATATGCTGGAGGCTGCTACACATAAATTTCTTCTTCTAGAATACCATTCAAGAAGGTTGATTTGACATCCATCAGATATACTTTCCGCTTGTTCTGAGCTACTGTCGCTAGAACTTCTCTTACAGTATCCAATTTGGGTACCGGAGAAAATATTTCCCCAAAGTCTATTCCCAGTTGCTGCGAGAATCCTTTTGCTACAAGTCTTGCTTTAAATCTGTCAATCTCACCTTTCTCATTCACCTTTGTCTTATACACCCACTTCACACCAATGAGATTTTTATCGTTTGGTAAATCTACCAAATCCCATGTATCATTCTTTTCAATTGAATTCATCTCTTCATCAATGGCTTGCACCCAATTTTCATCTCTGATTGCTTCTTCAAACGAAGAAGGTTGGAATGCCAACAATGCAAAATTTGAACTAACATCCAAATCATCATAAATAGCTTTTATACATCTCATATTTTTCTTACCATTGCTTGATTCATTACCCAATTTGCTGCTTGGAGAAATCTGGTCTGTTGATTTGCTTGAAGATCCATGCTGCTCTGAAAATCTTGGAGTCCTTGCTGGTGTGAATCTATTTCGTGTCTTCCCTCTTGATTCTTGTTGCTCCTTTGCTGCTAGATCATCATCTTCCATCAATGGTGTTTTTTCATCAGTTAGTGTGTCAACAGTCCCATTCCATGACTCTTGTTCTTTGAACACAACATCTCTACTAATGATTGTCTTCTTGGTGACAGGGTTATACAATTTGTAAGCTTTTTACGGCTCACTATAACCAGTAAATATGCATTTTTCACTTTGATCATATAATTTGTCTCTTATTTGTTTAGGCACATGTGCATAGGCTACACATCCAAAAACTCTGAAATGAGATACACTGCATCACATACTTGACCATGCTTCTTCTGGAACTCTGTTCATCAAACTCTCTGTAGCAGATCTGTTTATCACATAAACAACACAGGAAACTACTTCTACCCAATACTAATTAGACAAGTTTCTTGCTTTTAACATGCTCCTTGTCATGTTCATGATTATTTGGTTCTTTCTCTCTTCTACACCATTCTGCGGCGGTGTGTATCTGGTTGTAAACTGTCTTCTGATTCCATGGTTTTTACAGCACTCATGGAATGCCTTCGAATCATATTCTCCACCACGATCTGATCTCAATACCTTGATCTGTCGATCACTTTGGTTCTCCACTAAGGCTTTGAAAACTTTGAACTTTGTAAAAGTTTCAAAATTATGCTTCAAAAATTAAACCCAAGTCTTCCTGCTATAGTCATTAATAAAAGTGAGGAAGTAACAACTTCCACCAATCGACTGTGTCATCATAGGTCCACACAAGTTGGTATGCACCAACTCAAGTGGTTTTTTTGCTCTGTAAGAAACTCCTTTCGGGAAACTTTCACTATGTTGCTTTGTCAAGATGCAACACTCACAAGTGCTAGCAGGTTCTTTGATGGGAGGTAAACCTCTGACCATTTTTTTCTGCTGTAACAATCTTAAACCGAAAAAATGAAAGTGTCCAAACCAAAAGTGCCATAACCAATAATCCTCAGAACATGTAGTTGTAAAAGAACTAACTTGATCATTGTAGTTCATAATTAGAGGAAAGAGTTTTTTCCTCGTCATATGCACCTTTGCAATGATATTCTTGATTGGGGATTTATCATAAATAATACATTTTATGCCCCTGAAAGATAACTTTGTACCCTTTCTGTGTCAATTGACCAGCACTTATCAAATTGTGTTTGAGTCCAAGGACATAATATACCTCTGATGTGGTCTTTGGCTCCCCCTGCTTGGTCACAATGTTGACCACTCCTTTGCCATCTACATCCATAGTCTTTTATGTCCCCAACTTTACCTCTGTCATCACAGATGCATCCAAATTTGCAACCAAATTCTTGTTGCTAGGAACATGGAGCTAGTGTTATCTGTACTAACATTAGCTCTATGATTTCCTTGATCAGCTATTTTCTTCCTACAATCACGAGCATAATGACAAAAATTTTTGCAATAATAACATTTCACCTTCGATTTTTCAAACCTTTGATTGTTGTGAAAGCTTCTTCTCATCCTTCTTCCATTTTGATGCTCATGCTCTTCTCGGCCATCTCTGTGACCACCATAGTTTTTTCCTCATCCTCTGCCTCTTGATTGACCTCTGCCTCGACCTCTTGAAATATAAACTTGACTTTTGAAGGCATTTTCTAAATTGGAATCCTTATTTCTTTCTATCCTCGCCTCATGTGATAGAACGGATCTCATTAACTCATCAATTGTCAGTTTTTCCAAATCCTTCGCTTCTTCTATGGCTGCTACCAAAACATCAAACTTGGTAGACAAAGATCGAAGAACCTTCTCAATCACTGTTCGATATTTAACATATTCACCATATATTTTTAATTGATTGATGATAGACGTGATCCTATTCATGAAGGAATCAATGTCCTATGTCTCCTTCATCTGCAAACTTTCAAAATCTCTCCTAGTATTCTGCAATTTAACAATTATATTGACTTTTTCCATACCTTGATAGCTTTTCGCCAAAGTTTCCCATGCTTCCTTTGTTGAACATGTTATCATTATCTTCTGGAACACTGCTCGGTCCACTCCTTGCTAGATAAGAAGCAATGCTTGTGCATTCTTCCTCTTGTCTTTATTCCATTTCTCTTTGTTCGCATTGTTGGGGACTCGTTCTTCTGCGTCGTTCTGAGGTTCTGCAAACCCAAACTTGACATGATCCCATACATCATGCAATTTTAACATGGTCTCCATTTTAATAGCCCACACATCATAATCTTTCCCAGTGAAAGAAGGAAGTTGTGGCTGAAAATTTGATGTGGCCATCTTGCCTCAAACAAAAAAATCTTCTCTGACAAAAACCCTAAATTTCTGTTCTTTTTTCCTTTTAGAAGCATTGCAAAGCTCCTTTAAAAAACCCTTTCAATAAAACCCTAGATTTTATTAAAAAAATATTTTATAAAATTTTATTAAAAACTTTATAAAATAAATCCCTTTGATTTGTTTATATATATATATATAAAGAATCTTATGAAAAAAACTTTATATAAAAAAAAAGTCTTAAAAAATACTTATGAATTAAAGCCCTTTCTTTCGAACTGATATAAGACTTTTTTAATAAATCAAAAGCCTTTTCTTTTTATGATTTCATCCACGTATTGTCTTTTATGATTTCCCAAAAAAACCAAACAAGCCACCCACGTGACTTGGAATTAAATAACATTTGTACCTTTTCAAAAGGCTCATGGCCACGTGATTTTTGTCGAATTATGGTCTGCCCCAAACGATCAATACATACAACCGCAGAATAAACTAGTTTTTCTATCAAACGTAAGTTCAACAAAATCTCCGTAGGTTTTCAAATGAAAAATTGCGGACCTCCTCTTTTGCTACACAGAAAACGTGCCAACCTCTGTGTTTGCAAAAAAAATTGAAAATAATTTGTCTGCCTTCTTCTCTTTCCCTTTTTTCTTTGGCTCTGTTAGGTCTCTGTAATTTATTAGCAATATTGGGAGAGTCCAATCAAAGAGTTAACATCATTTCAACCAACTTTGGGATTCTAGGATCTAGCCCTCCTGAATCCGGAGAGGGATCTCTCCAATATGTACAAAGATGGATATTGTCTTTGAAAGCTTAGGGTAATGATATTAGGCTAGTTATGAGGTTCAAGGATTTTGTTTGGTATTTTCGGATGGTTGAACATAGTTGCTGTCTGAGGCAGGAAAATCTATATGAAAATAGGTTCAAAGGTGAGAAGTTGCAAGAAAAAGAGTAAGCTTCGATCAAGAAGAAATATGATGGCAAGTTTTCAATCCATTGGGCTATGGAGTCATAAGAGGATTTAATTGAAACATTCAGGTTCAAGAGTGATCTATGGGGCAAGTCATCTATGCCTAAGGATCTCTTTAAAGTTTGATTTATGGAATGGAATGATACAATAAGAAAGGGAAATGACAGATGCAGAACAAAGAGCAGCCCAGGATCTGGTAAGTACTTTCAAACTAGACAGCGTTTGACCAAGCACTTAAGAGAAACATAGACGCAAACTAGGATCTGGTAAGTACTTTGAAACTATCCAGCCTTTGATACACTTCCAATAGAATACATATAAAAACAAAGGGAAACTTGAAGGCAACTTTTGGAGTAGAAACTAGCGAGCTGGGCTCACCATAATCCTCTCCTAGCTCTTCTTTACTTAGTTACTTCCAAGACGATCACATAGATAACACAGAATGGCCTAAGATCTGATAAGTACTTCGAAATTGGTCAGCTTTTAACACATCCTAAGGGAAACGATCAAATAGTTGAGCAAACAGGAAAGGGACTCAGGGCTAACCTTGATTTCCTCAATTCATCCTCACACAACATATATTGAAAGTAAAATTTAAAAATAACATTCAGCAGTGACAAAAGGATGAGGGAACGCCAGCATCCGTGTACTTAGACTGAATTAAATCATTTTCAAATAACACAGTTGAAAGAAAACATTTAAATAAAGATTTCTCAGCCAGAGAAGGTTACTGATATACAGTAGGTCCTAACCCTGTTTAAACTGTTCTTTACAGTGGAAAATGAAACAAATTGAAAACAAAAACAAAATACAAGTTACAGTGAGAATAACATCACCATCAGCATAGACCAGGATCCCATAAATCAGCTTGTATTGATGCTTCAAACCGGTTACAATCTTCAGATCCAATGTTTTAATCCATCTCTCTTCACAACCTAACCTATCTGCTACAAGTAGAGCTCCAAGAGCCGATGAAACCACTATTTACAATCAAGATTTTTCAGCTCAGTTACATAGAATGCTTCAGCAATTATATTGACAACCAACTAATCCAACCTTTCACTCATCTTCTACTGAAGTATTTATAGAAGGATGAGGAGGTGAGGTCTGATAAAAAGATCTCAAAGACAATTAATAGAGAGTGATGACTCCTCGGCCTTCTGAGGGGCTCGATGGAGAATTTTACAGGTGGATCTCAGTATTAACTATTTTACAATAAATATCAAAGCTCGGTGAGAGCTTTATTTGACTTTGAGGCTCTGTACGCTATGTAGAGTAACTTTGCAGATATTTTTGCATTGATTACCTTGCAGAAGTAACTCCCTGGCTGCTCTGAGGTGAAATATGATCTTCTTCAATAACTTTGGCCTCTGTTTGAAAGGTTTGAGGCAACAGGTGGCTCGGTGGTAGCTGAGGAATCAATTTGCCTCAGATGTGGTGGTGGAGGCTTTCTGTCTGATAAAACACTTTAGGTTTTCTTTTAAACTGTGTTTTAGATTGGGGATTAGGCTTTTGATAACTGTCTTAGCCATAATTCCCATAAAAACTGTCTTCGATCTTCATCTGATGTGCTTTGTCTTCAAAACTCATACCCTTCAACTGTGTTTGAATTAAAACAGTGTCTTTTCGATGTGCAGACCCGCACCGGGCTTTATGGCATCAATACTCATAGAGTACTGACGAAACATGGAATGGAGCCTCGTGGATGGCTTCTCTTTAATGAAATGAGGGCATGAGAATCGTCATTCCCAGCCCTCGGCAGTTCTTCGCGATACAATAGAAAACCATTTTAAAAAACCTGCACAAAACACGAAACAGTTAAGAAATCCTGCGAATTTTGGTTTAAACTACTTCAGATGGCGGGGGAGGAGCGTAGCCATTGGATAGAGGCAACCAACGGTGGAGATCTGCGTAGAAAGGAAAAAAGGACAAAAGAAGAGCGGGAGAAGAGATAAGGCGGGGTGATTTCCGGACCGTCCGATCTGGACACGTGGACGGTCCAGATCTAATCGGAGGATCTCAATCGGGGGTGGCAGGAAAGTGCATGCGATGTAAATTTCCAATGCGATTGAGCGTTGGCCTTTGATCTGCAGATCAGATCGACGGCGGAAGGTGAATCGGAGGGTTTTCGAAACGGGGGCAAGACTTGTGATCGGAGGGAATAAGGACCGTTGGATTAGCAGGGGCCAGACGACTCAGATTGAATCGGGGGATTGCAATCGCAATACGCAGAAGGAGGGTGCGATCGAAAGTTCCGATTGCGATTAGAGCGGGTGTGCGATGGCCGTCGGATCGTGAAACAGATGGACGGCTACGATGGAATCAACGGATCGCAATCGGGAGTCAGACGGGAAGGTTTGCGATTGCGATCGGAGGAAACTTGCGATTGAGCGCTGGTCGTTGATCTGAGGGCCAGATCAATGGCGGGGAATGAATCAGAGGGATCGCAATCGGAGGGGAGAAATAAAGGGCGCAATTGAAAAACGCCGATGCGATTGAGCGATAGCCTTTCGATCAGTGGTGATCGATGGTGGAAATGGAACAGGGGGAAAACCTTTCATTCATACGAAAACCAAAGTTTTTAATAAACAAGTTATAATGGATCGGGAATGAAATATTCACGAGGTTTAAGCGTCGAAGGCGGGCTCAGGGTTATATGAAAATAATATGATCGAGGGTCTTAAGCAGCAAGGCTAATCGCAATCAGAGTTTTTGGAGTATGGCAAAGACTTGCGTCTTTGATTCTTTCCGATGCGATTAGCACCTTAACGTATTAGCAAGTGGTTCCAGCCCCAAAGCGTATGATGGGGAAGTGGTTTAAGGCTTAGCCCAAGGGGCTTAGGTCCATAAAAATAAAACTTTGTTTTCTATGACATTTTTCATGGTTTTTTAATGGAAATGGGGGTTCCAAAATAGTTAAATAGTGAGTTTTTAACTATGGAAAGGGGAATTTCTCATAAATGAAAAGAAAAAATTATGAAAAGTAGGTGGTTTTGATGGAGAAAAAGGGGAGCAGATGAAAGGTTTGAGAAGAGGGAAAATGATGGTCTTCAGCAGTTTCTTACATGAAATCAACAGAATTTTCTGAGTATAAAATGGGACAGCAAATGAGGATTTTAGACAGAGGCATGAGGCCTACAAGGAGTCTTCAAGAGCCAACAATTTTTAGTGATAAAATTTGTTCCTTGGAGGCTCAAAAGGATTTAGCCACCTTTTGGTATAACAAAATATTATAGATGGCTAACAGTGGCTCCACTTGGGGATGGTGCCTTCTTGAAGGCATCAAGAATTCAGACTTGATTTCTGGGAGGCTGATTTGTGCCTGATCCATTGGATTGCTCTTGCTTTTCTTTGACAAATGATATCAGTTATGAAAGAAAAATGAATTTCATCAATACAACTTCTACCTACCCAATCCTACTGATCTAACATTTTTTCTTCGTCAGAGTGCACTTAGATTGGCAAACTCTATTCACAAATTTTTATTCTTTTGAAAACGGGAAATCTAATCTATTTCTACTCCTTATTTCTCCCTGAACTCAGATTAAACAGTTGAGCTCATATATTTCTCTACCTAGTCTACTATCTGTTGGGATTAAACAGTCCAACAAACTTTCATTCTCTAAATTCTCCAACAAAAATTTAAAAACAGTCAAGTCAAGATTAAGCTGTTTGACTTGCTGTGATCTATGGCATAAAAACAAGCTGCACATAGATTATTATTTGCAGAAATTGAACATTAAAAATTGAAGGCTTAAGATCTGAAAGCTTCTTATTATGGCCTTCTCTCTTCTTTTCATAGCTCTGATTTTTCTTTTTTCTGTGAGCTATCTCTTCCTTGATATCTGATTCAGATTTTGGGCAAATTAGAACCAGTTTTTCTCTTTTATGACTCAAAAAATAAAACAGTTTTGAGTCATCTCTCTTTGGAAACTTTGGTTCAGATTTTGAGTTTGTTTGAACCTTAATTTCTATCCTAATCTATCTACTGATAAGCCAAGATTAAATAGTTTGGCAAATCAATTTCGCTACCCTATCAGCAGAAAATTGAAAGCTAATTAGTGAGGGTCTGTGATTTGACTAAGGTCAAGTGCTATGTTTCAAGTGTCTTTTGAGCTTGCACACTTTCGGATCTTCTTTTTTTTTTTGGCATGGTGCCTTTTCTTCCATTTTCATTTAGCCTCTTTTCTTTCTTTCTTTGTTTTTGTATTTTTTGAATTTTTCATAACTGGATACAATGGTGGATAAACATTCTGATAGGAAAGAAAACTAAAAAGGCTTTAGAACATAAAAATAAGTTGGAGAAGAATGACTTAAAAATCCACTACCATTAGCCAAGGACCCCCAAACAAATCTGTTCCATCCGGCTCTTGTAAGAAGAATGCATTGTTTCCAGCAACTGAATGAATAGAGTAAGGGCCAAGCCATAGATTGTCAAATTTACCATGCTTTCCCTTGTCTTCTCTCTTTGAGTCCCAATTTAAAACTTTGTCCCCAATCTTGAAATTGCTGGCCTTTGTTCTTCTATCAAATATCTTCTTGATATTGTCTTGCCTCTGTAATGCTTTGTTGTACACTTCCTCCCTGGTTTGCTAAAGATGAATGGTCTGATTTATTCTTCTGATCATGTCATCTTCTTCAGTCTGCAACTCTTGAATTAAATTCATAACTGGTACACCAAGGCTGTTAGGAAAAATTGCATCTGTACCATATACAAGCTGGAAAGGTGACATACCAATGGATTTCTTCAATGTTAAAGGGTTGGAAATACAGGGTACATCTGGAAAGACTTTATTCTTAGGAACTTCTTGTTGTCCTCCAACAGTTCTGTTGCATGTTCACTAAGCTTTTGTTGGAAGACTGCGGTCCATTACCTTGAGGTAATAAGTGTGGAGTGTCTAATGTTATAAAACAACAGCAATGATTTCAACCATTTTCTTTGATCCGTCTTTCTTTGCATTATCTCCCCTTTGATCTTGGTAGAACTGACCAAGTACGGAAAGGATATTGGTTTCTATGAACTTTATGATGACTGAATCATTGGCCTGCCTACTAGGAACGGCTTCTATCCACTTAGTAAAATAGTTTGTGGCGGAAAGAATCCACCTGTGCTGGGCAGAGGAAGGTGGATGTATTTCTCCTATGAAATCAAGTCCCCATTGTTGAAAAGGAGCTTCAATGGTGATTGGATGCAGAGGAAGGGGTAGGAGTTTTCTCTTGCCTTCAAATAGTTGGCATTTATGGCAAGTGGTGGTCATCTTGTGAAAATCAGGAAAAAGAGTGGGCCAATAGAAACCAGCCCTCAAAATCTTGTTGGCTGTGGACTTCCAGTACAAATGGCCTCTACACTCTCCTTCATGGAACTCCTGCTTAATTTTTTCTGCATCAAACTCAGGCAAACATTTAAGCAATATACCACTTGCATTTTTCCAATAAAGACATTTATCAATAATGCAATAGTTTATAGCTTTTAAATTTAGGAATCTTGCCTTTGTTTTGGATAAACCAGGAGGTGTATTCAGATTAAGAAAAACATAAACAATATCAACGTACCAAGGAGAATTCATAAAATGATCTTCAACAACAGGAGTTGAGAATTCCTCTTGGTTATCTAAAGCATTGAACATATTAATATTGATAACTTCACAATTTGATTCAGCCATTAATCTAGCTAGACCTTGGCTTTTGATGAGCTTAGTGGGTTTAATCTCTAAATCATGTCTAAAGTGCAATGATCACTTACCTCTCTTACCATCTGGGTCCTGTGTTAGAATGTCTTTCACAACTGAATTTGGGACAAAGGCAATGATGTGTGAGTGAAGGATGTAAACTCTGAAGTCTTTTAAAGCTTTGACCAAAGCAAAAGCTTGCTTTTCCATGATGTTATACTTCAGAGGATCATCTCTCAATGCCTTGCTAAATAATGCAATAGGCTGCTCTTGTCCCTGTGGATTTTTCTGCAATAGGATAGCAGCTATTGTATGTTCTGATGTGAATGAAAAAATATAAAAATCTTTGAAAAAGTCAGGACTTATTAGAACCGGTGTTTTGGTTAACGCTTGTTTCACCAGCTCAAAGGACTTCTTTGCTTCCAAGGTCCATTTTACTCCTTGTTCCTTTTTCAGCATGTTTGTGATATTTCTAAGGAGCTCGGCTAAGTTGGGGATGTTCGGCTAGGTTGGGGATAAAGACCTTGTTCAAAAGTTTATCTTTCCAATGAAAGACTGCAACTCTTTGATGTTTTGAGGATGAGAGATTTGCAATATGGCTTCAATCCTCATGGGATCAATCTTTATACCCTCCTCTGAAATGATATGCCAAAGAAGTTTACCTTCTTGGAGACCGAATAAAGTCTTCTTGGGGTTCAAAGATATCCCAAACTTTTTGCACTTCTTGAAATTTTTTCTCAAATGCTCTAAGTGTTCTTCATCTGTTTTTGAAAACACAGTGACATCATCTAGATAGATAATGATGAAGAAGCGATTCTTGGGGAATGCTATGTCCATGGCTCTCTGAAGGTTGCTCACATTCTGACAGACCAAAAGAATTTTCACATACATAGAAGTGCCCAGCAATTGTAATGTGCCTTTATCTTTAATTGATCATCGGGGTGGACTAAGACTTGGTTATGCTGAATAGCCATCATAAATAATAGCCATCATAAAAAGAAATAATGAACCCACCACCCTTTGCAAAATATGATCCATCTTGGGTAAAAAGGGTAGTTGTCTTTCAATGAAGCTTTGTTTAAATTTAGAATATACAAAGCTTTGATTTTTCAAGTTTTCTTCCCTAACGATACCAGTTAGATACCCATAGAATATCTAATAGGGGCAAATGTCTCTTGACCATCTGATGCATCTTCATGATTTCCTTCTTAACCAATGGAAACTGGACAGGGTTTATTCTGCGCAGTTTCTGTTTGAATGGTTTTTGGTTTTCTTTAAGAGGGATTTTGTGCTGTATTATTTCAGTTTCATAGGATTTAAGATCTTCGTAACTCTAAGAAAAAACATCAAAAAACTCTTTGAATAGCTCTATGTATTTGAGTTTAAAGTGAGCTGGCAAAGTTTTGGACAGTTTAATCATTTTTGGTTTTTCCTCACTACCTATATTGCACTCCTCTACTTCAGTCTCTACAGGTTCCAGTTTGGTTTATTGGCCACATCGTCAAAATCAAACAGTTCTTCTAGAGGGGCCAAACCCTTAGGCAAACTATCATCCTTAGAATGCAGAGTTTCCAATTCCTTTGTTTCATATTTTGCACTCCATTCTGTTTGGTTTGTAAGTTTGCTAGTTTGAAGGTTAATGTCTATAAGCTCAGGAGACAGTTCTTCTTCACCAAGAAAATTTTCTTCACTACAATCTGTATCATAATCTGAATCTGAACTATGGAGTTCAAATTCATTTCTGAATTGCATGAAGTATTCTATTTGTTTATCTCCGTCAAACACCTACCAATATTTCTTGTTATCTGGGATAGCTGGTCTGAATTTTATCTGAGAGGTGTCATCATACAGTATTGGGCAGGTTCTAGCGGCAAAGGCTAAATTGTGGGCTGCAATATTTCTTTTCCTCGAGACAAAAATCAAGTTGGACTCCTCAAACGTTTTTAAAAGATCCATAACATCATTCCTGTAGGCCCTAAGTCTGGGGTGATTTGCATTATACTCCCCATTAACTTTCCTAATGATTAATTCGGAATCGCCATATACATTGATTCTCTTGGCACCTAGTCTTTTCAAGAGATGCAAGCCTAAGAGAAGGGATTCATACTCCGCTATGTTGTTGGAACACTGAAAGTTTAATTTACATGAAATGCATTCTGTATGATTATTTTCAGTGTTAGTGATCCAGACACCCGCACCATCATTTGTTTTAGTGCATGACCCATCAAAATACATAGTCCAGAGAGGAACATTTTCAGTTTTATTGTTTTGGTGTATCTCCTTTATATAATTTGATCCCTCCAGTTTTTCATCGGGTTGAGGATCGTCTTCTTGACTGTCAAGTTTTAAGTTTAATGGATTGATGACTTGCAGTTCAAGACCTGTGTTTAGTTTGCTAGGGTTTTTAGACACACTAGACTGTTTTGGCAGTTCAGCGTTGTGCTCCTCTTCCTCCGTTTCAGCCATTGATTCTGTTGAAATGATTTGTTCTGTAAGTGCTTCATCATTAAACATGATGAAAGAATCAAGGCTTGTGCTTACAACGTACAAAGGAGAGTTTTGAGGCTGGTCTTGACTTGTCACTGTGTACTGCATGTGGGTTTCCCTGTAAAGTCTTCTAGTATGATTAAAAATAGGGATAGTTGCATAGGTCATGTCCATCTGCATGGTTCCCTGTAACTTAGCCCCCCAAGATCTTGACAAAATCATTCCATACTTTGGGGGTACATCAGCCACAACAACATCCATGACTAAACATTTGGCTAGAATCTGGGTTAAGTTAACACAGAGATCTTTTATCAATCCTAGACATTTAACTCTGCTTGAGTCAAAGGAGTACAAGTCTTTGTAAGGTCTGGTAATTTCAAGACCCAGGCTTTCCATTACAGCTCTTGGCATTAGATTATGGGAAGTTCCCGAGTCATGCATAGCGTTGTGCAGAATTTTGTCATGAATGTTTAAGCTTACGTAAAAGGGAGGGACAGGACCCTCTTAAAACTTTCCTTCAATCTTTGGACCAAAAATAAGCTCTGGTTGGTCATCATTAAGATTAAGTGAATCTTCATTATCTTCTAGGTTCAAAGCTTTCAAAATTTTGGACCTATATACATGTTGGGCAGCTAACTCAGTCAAAGGAACAGAAATTTTGATCTTTGAGATTTCCTGTTCCAGGCTGAAAAGGTTTTGACTCTTTAAAGCATTGATTTCAGCTTTGTTTACTGCCACCTTATCAGCAATAACAGCTTGCTGATTTGGTTTATCTATAGTTGAAACAGTTGTTTTACCAGGAGCACTAACCGGGGTGTTAGTACTGCTAATGTTTGCACTCTGTTTTTCAATATTCTGAGTGTCTTTCTCTTTACCACTACCAGAATTAACATCCACTGTTTTTTTTTTTTGTTGATTGTTTTAGAGTTGGTTGCAGTGCTGTTTTGAGAAGGCTTGTCAGAGGTTTTATTGTTGAGGGTTCGTTGATAAGATTTGCTTCTGAGTTCATATTCCTTTGAAGGTTCTATGACAGCGTTTTCCATGTTCTGATAATAATTTTCATTATCATCTCTTTTGTCATCGTAAGGTGTATAAAGACCTTGTTTTTTATCATAATGAACCTCGAAGCTATCATCATCTACCCCAAATAAGTTTATATCATCCTCCTCTGTTATTTTTTCTGTTTTCTCAACCTCACTTAAAAAGTTTTGATGAAAGGGAGGAGTGATGTGTTGATCATCTTCCCGGGGTCTATTTGGAGGCTGATTTCTTCTAATATTCTGATTCTGGCTTTGGTTTCTGTTTTGAGGAGCGTTTTGATTTAGAATTTCTTGTGCTCTCTCCATAATGCTCATTTTATTCATCATTTCTTCCATCATTCTTTCCATCTTTGAGATTGAAGTAGAAGGGGTGGATTCCTCTCTAAAGGATACTCTCTTTTCAGCTTTCATCCTTGCTCTCTTCTTCATTAAGTTTACTTCCACAGAAAGGGCACCTCTTTGCATATCTTCCAGGGTTGCAAAGACTCTTTCTCTGAGTGAATATGTCATGTCAGGATCAAACCCTTCAGGAAATTTGTTTAAAGCTGAGCCCTGAGGAGGTTTCAGTTCAGGGGAGAGTGCATTATACACACTGTTAAATCTGGTACAATAATATTGTACACTTTCCCCAGGGTTCCTATGGAGATTGTTATAGTCGGCAAGGAATTGGAGAGGATTCTTTCTTACTTCCCATTTGTTTAAGAATGTTTGATGGAAGCCTTGGAGATCATTAATACTGTGGGGGGCTAAACCTTTAAACCATTTTCTTGCTTCTCCCCCCAAACTTTGAGCAAATAGTCTAAGCTTGACAGACTCATCATCAATTTCATTTCTGTCAAAGTAGTCATTCATCTTGTCCACATGTTGAGATGCTGTTATAGTATTGCAAGCATCATACAATGGAATTTTGGACTGATAGTCCTGTGGAAGATTGACTAATGGTACAGGAAGAACTAGGAGAGCATACCATGCACCCATGGCAGGAGGTGGAGGTGGATTTACAGAAGGGAAAGTGGGTTGAGGTGTAGTGGTTTGAAAAGTGGATGTAGGGTGAGTAGAAGTGGATGGACCAGGAGTAGACTGTTGAGATGATCTTGGATGAGAGACACCCAAATTGTGAAGGAAATGTAAATCAGGAGGTGTTGTTTCTCTGCTACCAGGATGTTCACTTGTTTCAGGAGATGAAAGTGAAGATTCAGAGTCTAACTGGATTATATCATCAAATGACCTAGTCCTAAATGGGTTTACTAAGTCAGCTTGTGATTGTTGCAGAGCTGAAAGATTTTCAGGGACTGAATTAGCTCTCAAGGGTGATCTAAAAACAGTTAATAATTTAACCTTAGGAGACTTCCAAAGGATACTTTCTAGATTATCAACTATCTCAGGTGGGTTAGGGTCTGGATGGGCTCTAGTGTGAATCTTTTTAGAAGCCACTATGCTATTTTGTTTAGACCCAAATAAACAAGAAAAGTTCAACCAGATATGACAATCTTGGAGAGGTTAACTAATCTGTTTTCACAATTTTAATCCTACAGTCCTCTAACTGAATTTGAATGATACTATGATGATTAGGGTTCTTCCCAGTCGAGTCTTAAGGTCTGTTTAAGGATTGTGGAGTCGCCAAGTGGAAATTTTTAGCTCCTTTCAGAGGTAAAAGATCTTATGGTCCACCACCATGTTTATTTAATTCCAATCTGAAATATTTTTAGGTTTTTCTGAATTGTTTTTATTTGTGGTTTAGAATAATGTCGTAACTTTGCCTCAAAACTTAGCTACAGTTATGAAACAAAGACAGTCAATCCTTATGGCTAAGCTAGCTGATTTTCCAAGGTTAGATAAAAACTTAAAGAATCCTAGGGTTGACCTAGTTTGTCACTGATTCAAACAAGTTCCATCATGATTACCATTTCTTGGTAGTGCTTGAAAAGGCTAATTTTTACTCTCAAGGTGTTCTTGAATAAAGGGTTTTCTGAGGCCTCTAAAAAGTATAAAAAACGCTCAATTCCCCAGCGGAGTCGCCAGAAATGTTAGGTTCTGGTGGCTCAAGCTGGTTAATAAAGCAAGCGCTCTATGAACCCAACCGCAAGCTTCTTTATGAATGGATTTGAATGTAAAAGATTCTGAGTTTTGAGTCCCCAGCGGAGTCGCCAGAAATTTTAGGTCTCTGTAATTTATTAGCAAGATTGGGAGAGTCCAATCACAGAGTTAACATCATTTCAACCAACTTTGGGATTCTAGGATCTAGCCCTCCTGAATCCGGAGAGGGATCTCTCCAATATGTACAAAGATGGATATTGTCTTTGAAAGCTTAGGGTAATGATATAGGCTAGTTATGAGGTCCAAGGATTTTGTTTGGTCTTTTCGGATGGTTGAACATAGTTGTTGTCTGAGGCAGGAAAATCTATATGCAAATAGGTTCAAAGGTGAGAAGTTGCAAGCAAAAGAGTAAGCTTCGATCAAGAAGAAAGATGATGACAAGTTTTCAATCCATTGGGCTATGGAGTCATAAGAGGATTTAATTGAAACATTCAGGTTCAAGAGTGATATATGGGGCAAGTCATCTATGCCTAAGGATCTCTTTAAAGTTTGATTTATGGAATGGAGTGATACAATAAGAAAGGGGAATGACAGATGCAGAACAAAGAGCAGCCCAGGATCTGGTAAGTACTTTGAAACTAGCCAGCCTTTGACCAGGAACTTAAGAAAAACATAGAAGCAAACTAGGATTTGGTAAGTACTTTGAAACTATCCAGCCTTTGATACACTTCCAATAGAATACATATAAAAAACAAAGGGAAACTTGAAGGCAACTTTTGGAGTAGAAACTAGCGGGCTGGGCTCACCATAATCCTCTCCTAGCTCTTCTTTACTTAGTTACTTCCAAGACAATCACAGAGATAACACAGAATAGCCTAAGATCTGATAAGTACTTTGAAACTAGTCAGCTTTTAACACATCCTAAGGGAAACAATCAAATAGTTGAGCAAACAGAAAAGGGACTCAGGGCTGACCTTGATTTCCTCAATTCATCCTCGCACAACATATATTGAAATTAACATTTAAAAATAACACTCAGCAGTGACAAAAGGATGATGGAATGCCAACATCCATGTGCTTAGACTGAATTAAATCATTCTCAAATAACACAGCAGAAAGAAAACATTTAAATAAAGATTTCTCAGCCAGAGAAGGTTACTGATATACAGTAGGTCCTAACCCTGTTTAAACTGTTCTTTACAGTGGAAAATGAAACAAATTGAAAATAGAAACAAAATACAAGTTACAGTGAGAATAACATCACCATCAGCATAGACCAGGATCCCATAAATCAGCTTGTATTGATGCTTCAAACCGGTTACAATCTTCAGATCCAAAGTTTTAATCCATCTCTCTTCACAACCTAACCTATCTGCTACAAGCAGAGCTCCAAGAGCCAATGAAACCACTATTTACAATCAAGAGTTTTCAGCTCAGTTACATAGAATGCTTCAGCAATTATATTGACAACCAAATAATCCAACCTTTCACTCATCTTCTACTAAAGTATTTATAGAAGGATGAGGAGGTGAGATCTGATAAAAAGATCTCAAAGACAATTAATAGAGACTTATGACTCCTCGGCCTTCTGAGGGGCTCGATGGAGAATTTTATAGGTGGATCTCAGTATTAACTGTTTTACAATAAATATCAAAGCTCGGTGAGAGCTTTATTTGACTTTGAGGCTCTGTACGCTGTGTAGAGTAACTCTGCAGATATTTTTGCATTGATTACCTTGCAGAAGTAACTCCCTGGCTGCTCTGAGGTGAAATCTGATCTTCTTCAATAACTTTGGCCTCTGTTTGAAAGGTTTGAGGCAACAGGTGGCTCGGTGGTAGCTGAGGAATCAATTTGCCTCAGATGTGGCGGTGGAGGCTTTCTGTCTGATAAAACACTTTAGGTCTTCTTTTAAACTGTGTTTTAGATTGGGGATTAGGCTTTTGATAACTGTCTTAGCCATAATCCCCGTAAAAAATGTCTTCGATCTTCATCTGCTGTGCTTTGTCTTCAAAACTGATACCCTTTAACTATGTTTGAATTAAAACAGTGTCTTGTCGATGTGCAGACCCGCACCGGGCTTTACGGCATCAATACTCATAGATTACTGACGAAACATGGAATGGAGCCTCGTGGATGGCTTCTCTTTAATGAAACGAGGGCATGAGAATCGTCATTCCCAGCCCTTGGCAGTTCTTTGCGATACAATAGAAAATCATTTTAAAAACCTGCACAAAACAAAAAACAGTTAAGAAATCCTGCGAATTTTGGTTTAAACTGCTTCAGATGGCGAGGGAGGAGCGTAGCCGTTGAATAGAGGCAACCAACGGTGGAGATCTGCATAGAAAGGCAAAAAGGACAAAAGAAGAGCGGGAGAAGAGATAAGGTGGGGTGATTTCCGGACCGTCCGATCTGGACACGTGGACGATCTAGATCTAATCGGAGGATCTCAATCGGGGGTGGTAGGCAAGTGCATGCGATGTAAATTTCCAATGCGATTAAGCGCTGGCCGTTGATCTGCAGATCAGACCGACGGCGGAAGGTGAATCGGAGGATTTTCGAAATGGGGGCAAGACTTGTGATCGGAGGGAATAAGGACCTTTGGATCAACCGGGGACGGTGTTGGAAATATGATGCAGAGTGTTGTCCTTGATGGCAACCCATTGAATGAAGATGAAGACATGCGACTGTTGATATGTGTTTTCCTTGATGGCAATCCACCTGATGAAGTTATTCTTGATGTGATGGACTTGGTAAATGACGTAAATCTAATGTGATATGATTCTTGTTGATATTATGATGTTGAGTGTTTTCCCTGAAAGGAAACCCACTTGATAAAGATGATGACAACTTACTTGATGAACTTGTGCTTGCTAGAATATGTTCCTGATGAAGAAAATATGATGTATCTACAGTGTGTACAAAAGGAAATGAAGAAAGGAATTCAGAATGTGCTCAAAGTATGATGAAAAGAGCATGTGTCTATGTATACGTGGATCTGTCTAAGGTAAATCGCGTATGCACGCGGAAAAGAACGTTCCAAGTCGCGTATGGGCTAAAGCGCTCAAAAAGTGCAAATCCAGGGGCCCGTGGTATTGAAGGCTCATGGTATTGGTTTGGCTCATGGTATTGAAAAAGGCGCTCGTGGTATTGAAGGCTCGTGGTATTGGTTTGGATCATGGTATTGAAAAAGGGACCCATGGTATTGAAAAAGGAGAAACCTATATAAGGAGAAGAAATTCATTGTGCAAATCATGAGTGTGAGAGCAAGATGTCTGAGCTTGAATGAATACTTCTCTGTGAAGTATATCTGTATGGAAAGGGTAAAGGTTTGTTGATAGATCTGAATCTATGATGCACTTATGAAGAAATGATGAAGCGGGACTTCTAGATCTGAAATGTACTTGTATTTGCTAGATCTGTTTATGGAAGGCCTAGATCTGTGATGAGGCGAACATCTGTCTGATGTAAAGGGTTGAATCTGAACTATCTGATCTGTAGAAGTATGCTGCTCTATAATAATTGAAGATCTATACGCTACTTCGCCGTGGAGGAAGCGCGTATATACGCAGCTTCTCTGAAGAGAAAGCGCGTATGCACAATGAAATATACACTGAGGTATACGCTGGTTTGTGTGGACTAAAGCGCGTATATACGCGACATCAGTGAAGGGAAAGCGCGTATGCAAACTAGGGTTTGCTGAAGCAAGGGGTATGAAATATCTGATCTGTTCTGCTGTGTTTCTGCTATTTGATCTGTGTTGATAAGTATCTGTTGGTGATATATGTTTGTGCTTAAAAGTATGGAAAGGGTCCAGTCTGAAAATATGATGAAATGTGGCCTGCAAGTGTTGTTCTCTTGAAGTTGTTGGATCCAGTGTGAAAATTGATGAAACGTGGTCCAAGGTGGTGCTGAGGGTTGTAGCCTTCAGTCAGGGGGTCGTAGCTCCCTTCCAGGTGAGGCTGGTAAACGAGATCGGGGAGTCGTAGCTCCCTTCCAGGAGAGGCTGGTAAACGAGTCAGGGGGTTGGAGCTCCCTTCCAGGAGAGGCTGGTAAACGAGCGCAGGTGGGTGCCTGCGTGCTGGTCAAGTCTGCGCCAGCACATATGTTGTAAGATGTTTTCTCTATAATAAAATATTGAAGGGTGAGCAACTGCAGCGGTGGTTTTCTCCCGATTTGGGTTTCCACCTAAAAATCCTGGTGTTCATGTGTGATGCTTTGTGTGATGGTTTATTCTGTTCTTACTGCACCTGTTTACTGTTTATTGAACATCTGATGAATGAATGATGGAATAATTTAAGTGAAGATTTAATGACAGATCTAGATCTCAGTGTATACGCTAGTTTCATAAAGGGGATACGCGTATATACGCTAGTTTAATGAAAGAAAGTAGCGTATGGGTTTTAAGGAATGAAAAAGTAAAAAGGTTTTGATTATGCAGTAAATACTGATTCACCCCCCCCTCTCAGTATTTTTCCCAACAATTGGTATCAGAGCGTGGTCCTTCTGCAGAAGCTTGATCGCTTGAAGGAGATCCGTCGCAATGGGAAGTCAAGAAGGAGTGATGTCTATAAAGCCACCTCTATTCAATGGAAACAATCTGATTTTCTGGAAGGTACGAACAAAAGCATATCTGCAAAGTCTTGGTGCAGATGTATGGGCAATCGTGCAAGAAGGTTATCAATACCCGGCAAATATTCCTACTGATGCAGCTGAAAGAAAGAAGTATGAAATTAATGCCAAAGCAGTGAATGTCTTATTGGGAAGCATGTCTGAATCAGAATTTGCTAAAGTGATGCAGCTACATTCAGAAAAAGAAATATGGGACAAAATCATTCTAAGCTATGAAGGAGACACAAAGGTAAAAAGTGCAAAACTCCAAACTCTTAGAATTGAATATGAAAATTTGAAGATGCATAGTGATGAAAGTGTTGCGAGTTTCTTTCTTCGTCTGGATGATATTGTAAATCGAATGAGAAATTTGGGTGAAACCATAACTGATACTACTCTGGTGGAAAAGGTCTTAAGATCTTTGACTTCAAAATTTGACTCTAAAGTTTCAGCTATTGAAGAAAGGCAAGATCTGCAAACCCTTACTATTGTTCAATTACATGGTACTTTGACTGCTTTTGAAATGAGACAAGGAGGTCCTTCTCAAATAAGAGAAGCTGCTTTTAAGGCATCTACAAGAGGAAAAGAAAAGGAAGTTGTCAAAGAATCCAGCTATATATCCGATGAAGAAGAAGCGAATTTCGTGAGAAAGCTCCAACTAGGTACTGGAAGGTTCAAAGGTAAGCTTCCCTTCAAATGTTTTGAGTGTGGAAAAGTTGGTCATTATGCTGCTAAATGTCCTTATAGAGAAAAGCATGGTAAAGGGAAACAATTTGAAAAGAAAAAGAGTTATTATGCAAAAGAAGATGATGATGAAGTGTCCAGTGAAGATGAAGAAGATTCTGACCAAGATCTAAAAGTGCTCATGGCTAAGAAGCAAAAGAAGAAGGCTACTCGAAACAAGAAGATACCTCAGAAATCATGTATAGCAAAAATTGAAGAAGATGAACCAGGTATTAATCATTGTTCTTGTCTCTCACTTAACTGCATGTGCAATGATTATGATAGTGAAAGTGACAGTATGGATCCAGAAGTTTCTGACAAAGCTCTACAAATACTCATGGCTAAGAAGGAAAAGAAGAAGGCCACTTGTAATACTCTTCTTTGTGCAAACAATAGTGAAGATAGCGAAAGTAAAGTTGTGGATCTACAAGAAGCTCTCAAGACTAAAGTTGAAGAACTACAAAGTTCAACTAATAAACAAGAAACTATCTACAAAGAGATGGCCTCTCAAATGAAAGATCAAATAGAAATGTTGAAAGGACAGGTGGACAAGTATCAAAGGTTTCATACTTATGCATCCAATCGAATTAAAGAACTAGAAGCAGATCTTGAAAAATCAAGCAAGAAGAATGAAGGACTTGAAGCTGCAATCATCTCTCTACAAGCATATCTAGAAGCATCAAGTGAGAAAAATGAGGAACCTCTACAATCATTAGAAAAGGAAGGACTTGAAGCAGAAATCATTTCCCTCAAAGAAGACCTGGACAAATCAAATAAGAAGAATGAAGGCCTTGAAGCAGAAATCATCTCTCTCAAAAGGGTTCTGGAAAAATCGAACAAGAAGAATGAAGAGCTGGAACAAACATGTGAAGAAAACGAAAAATTGGTTGAAAGAAGAGATTCTAAATCTGAAGGATCAAGTAGAAGATGGAAGAAAGAAAGAAGAAAGCATGACAAAGCAATGTCAAGCCTTGGAGGTTGAGGTAAACATTCTCAAAGGTAAATTAGAAGAAAAGGTTAAACTTTTGAGGTTTCAAGATAGTACTAATATTCTGGACAATATTCTGAGTAATCAAAGGTCTCCTGCTATCAAACTTGGTCTTGGTTTCCATGAAACTGTTAAAGGAGAATCTAGCTCACAAGGAGGTGCTAAAGATTCAGAGGATGTCAATGCAAAACCTGATGTGTTGAAAGAAACAAAAGATCAACCAACAATCATGAATTCTTAAGGGAATTCATTCAAGAACGTTGAATGTTTTAAATGTCATAACTATGGGCATGTTGCAGCAAATTGCATAAGCAGATCATTTCAGCCTCAATCAAACAATTCCTACATAGAAAGGTACTCTGGTTTCTTCAAGGGATATTATTTTTCATGTAACAAGTATGGACATAAAGCAGCTGATTGTAAAAGGAGAAAGATTAGAAATACTCATCATGATTCTTATGCTTATTTCTCTGGACACATGAGATGTTATTCTTGCAACAAGTATGGACATGTAGAAAAGGAATGCAGGTTGAACAGATATGAGAAATTGGATAACTTCCAGCACACAAATAGAAAGTTTAAACAAGTCTGGAAAAAGATGGAGGGATGGAATAAGAATCAATTTAGAGAAGAAAAGGATACTTTTGTGGATGCTCTAGAAGACAATGATTTTCTTGAAGAAAACACTCAATTCAAGGACCGATCAGAAACGTAGGGAATTCTGACCCTACTGCAGTCATCCGCTTCTGAAGTTGACTTCTCTGATTGACTGCAGGAATGTTGTGGGATACATTATGAGATTTAGTAATGTATCGTCACAGGGGGAGCAATGCATGATGTCTCTCATGGTTGATTTGAATATTCTGGTTATGTTTACTTCTGACAGCGCATTTGATGTGGAAAGGACAGGTACAGGAGGTTCAAACTCAGGAGGAAATGAAGGAAGATGAAAATTTTCTATACTTCACTTTCCATACGCGGGTTCAATGAACAAAAGTCGCGTATACACGCAAGTTCCAGCAGACACAGTCACGTATGCATTGATGATAAGAGAATTTGTCTGATAGCTGAAGATCTGGAGCAGAGGCTCAGGGGGAGCATCAGTCTGACTGTTAATAACTGTGTTATTGACTCAGAAACAGCTTAATTTGTCAGTTCTAAATGATGATATGATGCTTAATGTCTTATGTTGAAGATTATGGATGTGTCTTGTTTGCTTGTTGAATGAAGAGTATTCGGTGCTGAAGTGAAAGAATTATAATTCAGAGATAAGGATAGTTCATGCAGAGATTGTTGCTGATGATTTGTTGTTGAAGGTGTTTCAGATTACACAAGTTAAAAGAAGAGCAATGGTTTAGGGGGAGCAGCAGGTTGAATACTAATGATTGCATTGTTGGCAATATGACTGCTTATTCCTTGGTTTTTGTGATACTCATGCTTAAATGATGATGACTTGGTACATGGTTTATTATGATGAGTTTTTGAGCCCTGGTTGCTGATAAGTATCTTTTGTATTCACACATGGATGAGTTGGATGTCATTTGATTCAGAAATAAATCATGCAGAGTTTGTTACTATGGTTGAAAGATCTTTCATGTTAAATCTTGAAGATCATGGTGATGTTGGACCATTTGGAAAGATTGCTTGGTTGCACAGATTCAGGGGGAGCATTAGCTTTGCTGAGTATAATGCATTGTTGGCATTATGGTGGTTCTGATTTATAATCTCTCTTGAGGTCTTTCTGGTGTTGGTCTTAAAATCATATTTGTAATTTGATGAAAAGGTCTTGTTAAGACCCATGATGTAAAATTGTAATATTCAGTCATGTAAGGACTTGTCAATTTTGTAAACCCACTTGGTTGGGTAGCTGAGTCAAATTTTGTAAACCCACTTGGTTGGGTAGCTGAGTCAAATTTGTAAACCCACTTGGTTGGGTAGTTGAGTCTCATATGTAAATCCACTTGGATGGATAATTGATGTAAGTATGAGTCTTTCGTGATAGGAAGTTCATAGAGTCATGTACTTCATTGAAAAATATGTTTGAAGATTCAGCATGAACTCAGGGGGAGCTTGGTCACTTCAGTATACATCAGATCTGCAGAACGCTTCTTCTACATGAGGAGAAAAGGGGGTGAGTGTGTTGGTTTTGATCCGCCCATTGCCCTTGATGTCAAAGGGGGAGAGTGTGTTGGTTTTGGTCCGCTTGTCAAAGGGGAAGAGTGTGTTGGTTTTGATCCGCTGGTTTTGATCCGCCCTTTGCCCTTGATGTCAAAGGGGGAGAGTGACATGGTGTTTGAATGATGCCAAAAATGGAGAAAGTGACATGACTAAAATGGAGAGAGTGACATGGTAAAAATGGGGAGAGTGACATGGTATCATTGTATTCTTAATGTACCTATCTGCTATGGTAACCAAACACCATCGTGGTTGCCATCAAGTCCAAAGGGGGAGATTGTTGGAAATATGATGCAGAGTGTTGTCCTTGATGGCAACCCATTGAATGAAGATGAAGACATGCGACTGTTGATATGTGTTGTCCTTGATGGCAATCCACCTGATGAAGTTATTCTTGATGTGATGGACTTGGTAAATGATGTAAATCTGATGTGATATGATGCTTGTTGATATTATGATGTTGAGTGTTGTCCCTGAAAGGCAACCCACTTGATAAAGATGATGACAACTTACTTGATGAAGTTGTGCTTGCTAGAATATGTTCCTGATGAAGAAAATATGATGTATCTACAGTGTGTACAAAAGGCAATGAAGAAAGGAATTCAGAATGTGCTCAAAGTATGATGAAAAGAGTATGTCTCTATGTATACGCGGATCTGTCTAAGGGAAGTCGCGTATGCACGCGGAAAATAACGTTCCAAGTAGCGTATGGGTAAAAGCGCTCAAAAGTGCAAAACCAGGGGTAACCACCATGGTATTGACCCATTGTATTGGGTAATGATCCGCCTAATTGACCCCGTCCAGGTAGTTTTGGGCTCATGGTATTGTTTTGGCCCATGGTATTGAAAAAGGGGCTCATGGTATTGAAAAGGATAAACCTATATAAGGAGAAGAAATTCATTGTGCAAATCATGAGTGTGAGAGCAAGATGTCTGAGCTTGAATGAATACTTCTCTGTGAAGTATATCTGTATGGAAAGGGTAAAGGTTTGTTGATAGATCTGAATCTATGATGCACTTATGAAGAAATGATGAAGCGGGACTTCTAGATCTGAAATGTACTTGTATTTGCTAGATCTGTTTATGGAAGGCCTAGATCTGTGATGAGGCGAACATCTGTCTGATGTAAAGGGTTGAATCTGAACTATCTGATCTGTAGAAGTATGCTGCTCTATAATAATTGAAGATCTATACGCTACTTCGCTGTGGAGGAAGCGCGTATATACGCAGCTTCTCTGAAGAGAAAGCACGTATGCGCAATGAAATATACACTGAGGTATACGCTGGTTTGTGTGGACTAAAGCGCGTATATACGCGACATCAGTGAAGGGAAAGCGCGTATGCAAACTAGGGTTTGCTGAAGCAAGGGGTATGAAATATCTGATCTGTTCTGCTGTGTTTCTGCTATCTGATCTGTGTTGATAAGTATCTGTTGGTGATATATGTTTGTGCTTAAAAGTATGGAAAGGGTCCAGTCTGAAAATATGATGAAACGTGGCCTGCAAGTGTTGTTCTCTTGAAGTTGTTGGATCCAGTGTGAAAATTGATGAAACGTGGTCCAAGGTGGTGCTGAAGGTTGTAGCCTTCAGTCAGGGGGTTGTAGCTCCCTTCCAGGTGAGGCTGGTAAGCGAGATCGGGGGGTCGTAGCTCCCTTCCAGGAGAGGCTGGTAAACGAGTCAGGGGGTTGGAGCTCCCTTCCAGGAGAGGCTGGTAAACGAGCGCAGGTGGGTGCCTGCGTGCTGGTCAAGTCTGCACCAGCACATATGTTGTAACATTTTTTCTCTATAATAAAAATATTGAAGGCTGAGCAACTGCAGCGGTGGTTTTCTCCCGATTTGGGTTTCCACCTAAAAATCCTGGTGTTCATGTGTGATGCTTTGTGTGATGGTTTATTCTGTTCTTACTGCACCTGTTTACTGTTTACTGAACATCTGATGAATGAATGATGGAATAATTTAAGTAAAGATTTAATGACAGATCTAGATCTTTGTGTATACGCTAGTTTCATAAAGGGGATCCGCGTATATACGCTAGTTTACTGAAAGAAAGTAGCGTATGGGTTTTAAGGAATGAAAAAGTAAAAAGGTTTTGATTATGCAGTAAATACTGATTCACCCCACCCCCTCTCAGTATTTTTCCCAACATACGGACGGCACAGATTGAATCAGGGGATCGCAATCGCAATACGCAGAAGGAGGGTGCGATCAAAAGTTCCGATTGCGATTGGAGCGGGTGTGCGATGGCCGTCGGATCATGAAACAGATGGACGGCTACGATGGAATCGGCGGATCGCAATCGGGAGTCGGACGGGAAGGTTTGCGATTGCGATCAGAGGAAACTTGCGATTGAGCGCTGGCTGTTGATCTGATGACCAGATCAACGGCGGGGAATGAATCGGAGGGATTCGGCAATCGAGGGTGAAAAAAAAACGCATGTGATTGGAAGCTTGCGATTGAGCGCTGGCCTTTCAATCAGCGGTGATCGGTGGTGGAAATGGAACAGGGGGAAAACCTTTCATTCATACGAAAACCAAAGTTTTTTTTTAATAAACAATTTATAATGGATCGGGCGGAAAATAGATAGGTAAAGGGAAAAGGCGCCCGATTGCGGGGCCGTGGGATATATGAAAATAATATGATCGGGGGTCTTAAGCAGCAAGGCTAATCGCAATCAGAGTTTTTGGAGTATGGCAAAGACTTGCGTCTTTGGTTCTTTCCGATGCGATTAGCACCTTAACGTATTAGCAAGTGGTTCCAGCCCCAAAGCGTATGATGGGGAAGTGGTTTAAGGCTTAGCCCAAGGGGCTTATGTCCATAACAATAAAAATTTGTTTTCTATGACATTTTTCATGGTTTTTTAATGGAAATGGGGGTTCTGAAATAGTTAAAAAGTGAGTTTTTAAGTATGGAAAGGGGAATTTCTCATAAATGGAAAGAAAAACTTATGAAAAGTAGGCAGTTTTGATGGAGAAAAAGGGGAGCAGATGAAAGGTTTGAGAAGAGGGAAAATGATGGTCTTCAGCAGTTTCTTACATGAAATCAGCAGAATTTTCTGAGTATAAAATGCGACAACAAATGAGGATTTTGGACAGAGGCATGAGGCCTACAAGGAGTCTTCAAGAGCCAACAATTTTTAGTGATAAAATTTGTTCCTTGGAGGCTCAAAAAGATTTAGCCACCTTTTGGTATAACAAAATATTATAGGTGGCTAACAGGCTCTGCTCGCCCACAGATCTTCTGATCCTTCCTCAGATCTGATACCAATTATTTGGATAGGTAGAGGATTCAAACACACAAATAACACAAGTATTTCCAATCAAATATTTCTTTTATGTACTTGAATACATTATGCCATAATCTCTCGTTCCTGCTATGTATCTCAGAATTCTTTTTCCAACACTCCAATGTGTGTCTTTTGCGGTCTCCATAAATCTGGAAATCAAACTCACTCCTTGCATAATATCTGGTCTTGTAGATATGAGATACATGAGGTTTCCAACCAATATTTTGAATAGATTTGGATTGACATCTGCTCCTTCATTATCCTTACTTAACTTTGTACCTGTTGCAACTGATGTAGGTATTGGTTTGCAATTATCCATCCTAAATCTTTTCAACAAATCTCTAGCATACTTATTTTGGCAAATAAAAATTCCATTTTCAAATTGCTCAACTTAAATTCCAAGAAAATATTTCATGAGACCAAGATCTGTCATCTCAAATTCTTTCATCATGGCTGCTTTAAATTCATCTAACTCAAGATCATCTGTAAAAATAATATCATCAACATATAAGCAAACAATCAAAATCTGTCCATGCTCATTTACCTTTGTGTATAAGGTAGGCTCAATGTTGCTTTTGTAAAATCCATTCATGATGATGTATCTATCTATTCTGCTATACCATGCTCTAGGTGCTTGCTTCAGTCCATAGAGCGCTTTATTCAACCTGTAAAATTTATCTTCTTGACCTTCAACTTCATATCCTGGAGGTCGTTGCACATAAATTTCTTCTTCTATAATACCATTTAGGAAGGTTGATTTCACATCCATATTATATACTTTCCATTTGTTCTGAGCTACTATCACTAGAACTTCTCTTACGGTATCCAATCTGCCTACCGGAGAAAATATTTCCCCAAAGTCTATTCCTAGTTGCTGCGACAATCCTTTTGCTGCAAGTCTTGCTTTAAATTTGTCAATCTCACATTTCTCATTCACCTTTGTATTGTACACCCACTTCACACCAATGAGACTTTTATTGTTTGGTAAATCTACCGAGTCCAATGTATCATTCTTTTCAATTGAATTCATCTCTTCATCCATGGCTTGCAGCCAATTTTCATCTCTGATTGCTTCTTCAAATGAAGAAGGTTGGAATGCCAACAATGCAAGATTTGAACTAACATTGAAATCATCATAAATATCTTTCAGACTTCTCATATTTTTCTTACCATTGCATGATTCATTACTTGATTCGCTGCTTGGAGAATTACGGTCTGTTGATCTGCTTGAAGATCCATGCTACTCTGAAAATCTTAGAGTCATTGCTGGTGTGACTCTATTTGGTGTCTGCTCTCTTGATTCTTGCTGCTCCTTTTCTGCTACATCATCCTCTTCCATAAATGGTGTTTTTTCATCGTTTAGTGTGTCTACAGTCCCATTCCATGACTCTTGTTCTTTGAACCCAACATCTCTACTAATGATTGTCTTCTTGGTGACAGGGTTATACAATTTGTAAGCTTTTAACTGCTCACTATAACCAGTAAATATGCATTTTTCACTTTGATCATCTAATTTTCCTCTTATTTTTTAGGCACATATTCATAGGCTACAAATCCAAAAACTCTTAAATGAGATACAATGCATGAAATACCTGACCATGCTTCTTCTGGAACTCTGTTCATCACACTCTGTGTAGGAGATCCATTTATCACATAAACATCACATGCAACTACTTCTGCCCAATACTCATTAGACAAGTTTCTTGCTTTCAACATGATCCTTGTCATGTTCATGATTGTTCGATTCTTTCTCTCTGCTACATCATTATGCTGCGGTGTGTATCTTGTTGTAAATTTTCTTCTGATTCCATGGTGTTTTCAGTACTCATGGAATGCCTTCGAACCATATTCTCCACCACGATTTGATCTCAATACCTTGATCTATTGATCACTTTGGTTCCCCGCTAAGGCTTTGAACTTTTTGAACTTTGCAAAAGTTTCATACTTCTGCATCAAAATTAAACCCAAGTCTTCCTACTATAGTTATCAATAAAAGTGAGGAAGTAACAACTTCCACCAATCGACTGTGTCATCACCGGGTCCACACAAGTCGGTATGCACCAAATCAAGTGGTTTTTTTTCTCTGTAAGAAACTCATTTCCGAAAACTTTCACGGTGTTTCTTTTCCAAGATGAAACACTCACAAGTGTTAGCAGGTTCTTTGATGGGAGGTAAACCTCTGACCATATGTTTCTGTTGCAACAATCTTAAACCGGAAAAATGCAAGTGTCCAAACTGAAAGTGTCATAACCAGTAATCATGTATTTGTAAAAGAACTAACCTGATCATTGTAGTTTATAATTAGAGGAAAGAGTCTGTTCCTCTTCATATGCACCTTTGCAATCAGCTACTTTCTTGGGGATTTGTCATAAATAATACACTATTTCCCGTGAAAGATAACTTTTTACCCTTTCTGCATCAATTGACCAACACTTATCAAATTGTGTTTGAGTCCAAGGACATAATATACCTCTGATATGTTCTTTGGCTCCCCTTGCTTGGTCACAATGTTGACTACTCCTTTTCCATCTACATCCATAGTCTTGTCAGTCCCCAACTTTACCTCTGTCTTCACAGATGCATCCAAATTTGCAACCAAATTCTTGTTGCCTTTCATGTGGTTAATGCAACCACTGTCTAATAGCCAAACCTTATCAGACGGTTCATGCATGGTTTTTCATGATAGGAACATGGAGTTAGTATTCTTTGTACTAACATTAGCTCTATGATTTCCTTGATCAGCTATTTTCTTCCTACAATCATGAGCATAATGACCAAATTTATTGCAATAATAACATTTCACCCTCGATTTTTCAAACCTTTGATTGTTGTGAAAGCTTCTGCTATTGTTTCTTCCATTTTGATGCTCATGCTCTTCTCAGCCATCTCTGTGACCACCATAGCTTTCACCTCGTCCTCTGCCTCTCAATCTACCTCTACCTTGACCTCTTGAAATATAAACTTGAGTTTTGAAGGTAGTTTCTAAAGTGGAATCCTTATTTCTATCTATCCTCGCCTCATGCGATAGAAGGGATCCCATCAACTCATCAATTAGTTTTTCCAAATCCTTTGCTTCTTCTATGGATGCTACCACAACATCAAACTTGGTAGACAAAGATCGAAGAACCCTCTCAATCATTGTTCGATCTTTAACATATTCAACATATATTTTAACTGATTGATGACAGACGTGACCCTATTCATGAAGGAATCAATGTCCTCTGTCTCCTTCATCTGCAGACTTTCAAAATCTCTCCTAGTATTCTGCAATTTAACAATATTGACTTTGGCCATACCTTGATAGCTTGTCACCAAAGTTTCCCATGCTTCCTTTGCTGAAGAAGTTATCATTTTCTTCTGGAACACTGCTTGGTCTACTCCCTGCTAGATAAGAAGCAACGCTTGTGCATTTTTCCTCTTGTATTTCTTCCATTACTCTCCGTCTGCATTGCTGAGGGCTCATTCTTCTGCGTTGTTCTGAGGTTCTGCAAACCAAAACTTGACATGATCCCATACATCATGCGCTTTTAACATGGTCTCCATTTTAATAGCCAACACATTATAATCTTTCCCACTAAAAGAAGGAATGTGTGGCTGAAAATTTGATGTGACCATCTTGCCTCAAACAAAAAATCTTCTCTGACAAAAACCCTAAATTTCTCTTCTTTTTCCTTTTAGAAACTTTGCAAAGCTCCTTTAAAAAACCCTTTCAATAAAACCCTAGATTTTATAAAAAAAATCTTTTATAAAAGTTTATAAAAAACTTTATAAAAAAACCCTTTGATTTGTTTTATATATATATATAGAGAGAGAGAGAGAGAATCTTATGAAAAAAATTTACATTTAAAAAAAAAAATCTCAAAAAAAACTTATGAATTAAAGCCCTTGCTTTCGAACTGATATAAGACTTTTTTAATAAATCAAAAGCCTTGTCTTTTTTATGATTTCATCAGCGTATTTTATTTTATGATTTCCCAAAAAAACCTAACAAGCCACCCACGTGACTTGGAATTAAATAACGTATGTACCTTTTCAAAAGGCTCATGGCCACGTGATTTTTGTTGGCTTTTGGTCTGCCGCACGCGATCAATACAGATAATCGCAGAATAATCTAGTTTTTCTATCAAACATAAGTTCAACGAAATCTCCACATGTTTTCAAAGGAGAAGTTGTGGACCTCCGCTTTTTCTACACATAAAACATGCAGACCTCCACGTTTGCAAAAAATTTTAAAAATAATCTGTCGGCCTTCTACTCTTGCCCTTTTTTCTCTGGCTCTGCTCGCACATGGATCTTCTGATCCTTCCTTGGATTTAATACCAATTTTTTGGATAGGCAGAGGATTCAAACACACAAATAACACAAGTATTTCACACATGAAACAATGAGTTACGGCTCTTCAATTAATCTTCAATCACTCTAAATCAAAATCTGAATACAATGAACCCGGTGAAGGGTATTTAACCTAAATTGACATGCACACACTCTCACATAACACAACTTGATCAACTCTCACTTGACTCACTCTCTAACTCACTCACCAAATTTATCTACCAATCAACTCAACTAACTCACTTAATTGATTGTCTAACAATGCATGCGGGAGGTAATTATATATTTTAACACTCCCCCTTAATTACGACCGCTAAACTAAAACATAACTCATGACAACTCAAACATCCCTGCCAGTCTATGTCTCAGCTAGGCTTACAACATCCAAGTTTCTTTTGTGAAACTCAAACAAATCTACTGCTAATGGCTTTGTAAATATATCATCCAATTGATCACTCGATTTACAAGGCTTCAAGTGAATTTCTCCATTTCTCACAAGTTCTCAAATAAAGTGATATCTAGTATCAATATGGTTGCTCTTTTGATGAAACACACTGTGCTTGGATAGTCCAATCGTTGATGTGTTGTCACAATATATCATTGTTGATCCTTACCAATTGATCACTCGATTTACAAGGCTTCAAGTGAATTTCTCCATTTCTCACAAGTTCTCAAATAAAGTGATATCTAGTATCAATATGGTTGCTCTTTTGATGAAACACACTGTTCTTGGATAGTCCAATCGTTGATGTGTTGTCACAATATATCGTTGTTGATCCTTGTTGTTTCTGCTTGAGTCCATCCAATACTCTTCTTAACTATACTGCTTGACATGTTGCTGAAGTTGATGCTACATATTCTGCTTCTACTGATGATAGTGTCACAATGGGTTTTTTCTTATATGTCCATGCTATCACACCTGAACCAAGATGAAACACATAACCGGATGTGCTCTTCCGATCATCCAAACTTCCTGCAAAATCGCTATCTGTGTATCCAATAAAATCTTGCTTTTATGTACTTGAATACATTATGCCATAATCTCTCGTTCCTACTATGTATCTCAAAATTCTTTTTCCAACACTCTAATGTTCGTTTTTTGGAGTCTCCATAAATCTGGAAATCAACCTCACTCCTTGCATAATATCTGGTCTTGTAGCTATGAGATACATGAGGCTTCCAACCAAACTTTTGAATAGAGTTGGATTGACATCTTATCCTTCATCATCCTTACCTAACTTTGTACCTATTGCAACTGGTGTAGGTACCGATTTGCAATTATCCATCCTGAATCTTTTCAACAAATCTCTAGCATACTTATTTTGGCAAATAAAAATTCCCTTTTCAGATTTCTCAACTTCAATGTCAATAAAATATTTCATGAGACCAAGATCTGTCATCTCAAATTCTTTCATCATGGTTGCTTTAAATTCATCTATCTCAAGATCACTTGTAAAAATCATATCATCAACATATAAGCAAACAATCAAAATATTTCCATGCTCATTTACATTTGTGTATAAGGTAGGCTCAATGTTGTTTGTGAAAAATCCATTCTTGATCATGTAACTGTTGATTCTATTATACCATGCCCTAGGTGCTTGCTTCAGTCCACAGAGCACTTTCTTCAACCTATAAACTTTATCTTCTTGACCTTCAACTTCATATCCTGGAGGCTGCTACACATAAATTTATTATTCTAGAATACCATTCAAGAAGGCTGATTTGATATCCATCTGATATACTATCCACTTTTTCTGAGCTGTTGTCCCTAGAACTGCTCTTACGGTATCTAATCTAGCTACCAGAGAAAATGTTTCCCCAAATTCTATTCCCGGTTGTTGCGAGAATCCTTTTGCTACAAGTATTTCTTTAAATCTGCCAATCTCACCTTTCTCATTCACCTTTGTCTTGTACACCCACTTCACACCAATGAGATTTTTATCGTTTGGTAAATCTAACAAATTCCATGTATCATTATTTTCAATTGAATTCATCTCTTCATCCATGGCTTGCACCCAATTTTCAACTCTGATTTCTTATTCAAACGAAGAAGCTTGGAATGCCAACAATGCAAAATTTGAACTAACATCGAAATCATCATAAATATCTTTCAGACTTATCATCTTTTTCTTACCATTGCTTGATTCATTACCTGATTCGCTGCTTGGAGAATTATGGTCTGTTGATCTGCTTGAAGAACTATGCTGCTCTGACAATCTTGGAGTCCTTTCTGGTGTGAATCTATTTGGTGTCTTCTCTCTTGATTCTTGTTGCTCCTTTTCTGCTACATCATCCTCTTCCATCAATGGTGTTTTTTCATCGGTTAATGTGTCTATAGTCCCATTCCACGACTCTTGTTCTTTGAACACAACATCTCTGCTAACGATTGTCTTCTTGGTGACAGGGTTATACAATTTGTAAGCTTTTGACTTCTCACTATAACTAGTAAATATGCATTTTTCACTTTGATCATCTAATTTTCCTCTTATTTGTTTAGGCACGTGCATAGGCTACACATCCAAAAACTATGAAATGAGATACACTGCATGACATACCTGACCATGCTTCTTCTAGAACTCTCTTCATCACACTCTTTGTAGGAGATCTGTTTATCACATAAACATCACATGCAACTACTTCTACCCAATACTCATTAGACAAGTTTCTTGCTTCAACATGCTCCTTGTCATGTTCATGATTGTTTGGTTCTTTCTCTCTGCTACGCCATTCTGTTGCAGTGTGTATCTAGTTGTAAACTGTCTTTTGATTCCATGTTTCTTGCAGTACTCATGGATTTCCTTCGAATCATATTCTCCACCATGATCTAATCTCAATACCTTGATCTATCGATCACTTTGGTTCTCCACTAAAGCTTTGAACTCTTTGAACTTTGCAAAAGTTTCAGACTTCTTCTTCGAAAGGTAAACCCAAGTCTTCCTACTATAGTCATCAATAAAAGTGAGGAAGTAACAACTTCCACCAATCGACTGTGTCATCATAGGTCCACACAAGTCGGTATGCACCAATTAAAGTGGTTTTTTTGCTCTGTAAGAAACTCCTTTCGAAAAAATTTCACAGTGTTTCTTTGCCAAGATGCAAGTCTCACAAGTGCTAGCAGATTATTTGATGGGAGGTAAACCTCTCACCATCTGTTTCTATTGCAACAATCTTAAACCGAAAAAATGCAAGTGTTCAAACTGAAAGTGCCATAACCAGTAAACATCAGAACATGTAGTTATAAAATAACTAACCTGATCATTGTAGTTCATAATTAGAGGAAAGATTCTATTCCTCGTCATCTGCACCTTTTCAATCAGTTGCTTGCTTGGGGATTTTTCATAAATAATACATTGTTTCCCCTGAAAGATAACTTTGTACCCTTTATACATCAATTCACCAACACTTATCAAATTATGTTCGAGTCCAACGAGATAATATACCTATGATATGGTCGTTGGCTCCCCCTGCTTGGTCATAATGTTGACCACTCCTTTGCCATATACATCCACAATCTTGTCAGTCCCCAACTTTACCTCTGTCTTCACAGATGCATCCCAATTGCAAACAAATTCTTGTTTCTTTTCATGTGGTTACTGCAACCACTATCTAATAGCCAGACCTTATCAAACGGTTCATGCATGGTGTTGCATGCTAGGAACATGGAGTTAGTATTCTCTATACTAACATTGGCTCTATGATTTCAATGATCAACTATTTTCTTCCTACAATCACGAGCATAATGACCAAATTTATTGCAATAATAACATTTCACCTTCGATTTGTCAAACCTTTGATTTTTGTGAAAGCTTCTGCTACTGCTGCTTCCACTTTGATGCTCATTCTCTTCTCGTCTATCCCTATTACCGCCATAGCTTTCGCCTCGTCCTCTACCTCTCAATCAGCCTTTGCCTTGACCTCTTGAAATACAAACTTGAGTTTTGAAGGCAGTGTCTAATGTGGAATCCTTATTTGGTGTCTGCTCTCTTGATTCTTGTTGTTCCTTTTCTGCTACATCATCCTCTTCCATCAACGGTGTTTTTGCATCGGTTAGTGTGTCTATAGTCCCATTCCATGACTCTTGTTCTTTTAACACAACATCTCTGCTAATGATTGTCTTCTTGGTGACAAGGCTATACAATTTGTAAGCTTTTGACTGCTCACTATAACCAGTAAATATGAATTTTTCACTTTGATCATCTAATTTTTCTCTTATTTGTTTAGGCACATGTGCATAGGCTACACATCCAAAAACACTGAAATGAGATACGTTGCATGACATACCTGACCATGCTTCTTCTGGAACTCTGTTCATCACACTCTTTGTAGGATATTTGTTTAACACATAAAAAACACATGCAACTGCTTCTGCCCAATACTCATTAGACAAGTTTCTTGCTTTAATCATGCTCCTTGTCATTTTCATGATTGTTCAGTTATTTCTCTCTTCTACACATTTCTTTTGCGGTGTGTATCTGGTTGTAAACTGTCTTATGATTCCATGTTGTTTGTAGTACTAATTGAATGCCTTCGAATCATATTCTCCACCACGATATGATCTCAATACCTTGATTTTTCAATCACTTTGGTTCTCCACTAAGGCTTTGAACTCTTTAAACTTTTCAAAACTTTCAGACTTCTGCTTCAGAAATTAAACCCAAGTCTTCTTGCTATATTCCTCAATAAAAGTGAGGAAGTAAAAACTTCCACCAATCGACTATGTCATCATAGGGCCACACAAGTCGGTATGCACCAACTCAAGTGGTTTTTTTGCTCTATAAGAAACTCCTTTCAGAAAAATTTCACAGTGTTTCTTTGCCAAGAGGAAACACTCACAAGTGCTAGCAGGTTATTTGATGGGAGATAAACCTCTGACCATCTATTTCTGCTACAACAATCTTAAACCATAAAAATGCAAGTGTCCAAACCGAAAGTGCCATAATCAGTAATCATGAGAACATGTAGTTGTAAAAGAACTAACCTAATCATTGTAGTTCATAATTAGAGGAAATATTATGTTCCTCGTCATTTGCACCTTTGCAATCAGCTGCTTACTTGGGGATTCGTCATAAATAATACACTGTTTCCACTGAAAGATAACTTTGTACCCTTTCTACGTCAGTTGACCAAAACTTATCTAATTTTGTTTGAGTCAAAGGAAATAATATACCTATGATATGGTCTTTGGCTCCCCCTGCTTAGTCACAATGTTGACCACTCCTTTTCTATCTACATCCACAGTCTTGTCAGTCCCCAAATTTACCTTTGTCTTCACAGATGCATCCAATTTGAAACCAAATACTTGTAGCATGTCATGTGGTTACTGTAACCACTGTCTAATAGCCAGACCTTATCAAATGGTTCATGCATGATGTTGCATTCCAGGAACATGGAGTTAGTATTCTCTGTACTAACATTAGCTCTATGATTTCCTTGATCAGCTATTTTCTTCCTACAATCATGAGCATAATGACCAAATTTATTGCAATAATAACATTTCACCTTCGATTTGTCAAACCTTTGATTGTTATGAAAGCTTCTATTGTTGTTGCTTCCAATTTGATGTTCATTCTCTTCTCGACCATCTCTATGAACACCATAGCTTTCGCCTCGTCCTCTGCCTCTCGATCAACCTCTACCTCGGCCTCTTGAAATACAAACTTGACTTTTAAAGGCAGTTTCTAAAGTGGAATCCTTATTTCTGTCTATCTGTTAGCCACCCATATTTTTCTGATTATATCAGCTAGTGGCTAAATATTCTTTGCAGCCTTCAAGAAACAAATTCAGTCCTGAAGTTGTTGGTGCTTGAAGTCTTTGGTGAAAACATAAATTGCTGATTAAATCTTCATACCTTTCCTTCTCCCAGTCTCTGATATTCCACAGAAATCCAAGTCAAATATGGTTGCATCCCCTTTCCTTTTCCCCTCCCTTGCTTCCATCTTACCTTCATTCTTCAATTTCCTTTATTTCATAAGAACTCCACAAAACCATATGTTATTCCTTGCCCCTTCATTAATCTCATTTCCTAAGGTTAAAAACCCATCTTTTAACCTTATCGGAATTATATTTCCTTTTGAGATTCTTTGGAAAACCATAGAAAACATGTGTTTCTATGCGTTAGGCTTAGGCCCCTCAGGCTAAGCCCCCTGCCTTTTCTTCCTCCACATTCCCGAGCGCAGGACTGACCGCTCAGTCCGGAGGCGCTAAACCAAAATGTAACCCCTCTCCGTCCTTTTTCCTCGGAACATTCGAAAACCCATCTATTATAAGGTTTTGGCGTGAAATATTAAATCACATGTTTTATTGCCCCAAGTCATTCTCAGTCGTCGATCTGCTCCCCAGATCCGACGGAGCGGAGCGAGCCTCACCTGGTGGACCCCCCTCCCCCGCGCCCTCTTCCAAAAACCGTGGTTTTCATCCCGCACCACTTTTCGTCGGGTAGCGGTTTTATCCCGTCAGCCAGCGATTCCATACGCTGGCCGACACGTGTCCTCCGCCTCGTTCCAAAACCGCCGCGTTGTCACATCGCCCGCGCATTATTCTTCGGACTATTACCCCGCAGCGGGATTCAGCTCCACCGTCGGATTTGGGCCCTCCCATCTAACGGTTGTCGATCGCCTCATCTACTCGACCTTTAACGCACTTGCCCACCCGTTAACTTCCCCCAGCGCATTCGAAAGCCGATCTCCACCATCGGTCTCTGCAGATCGACGGTTCCCATGCAAAAACCCGATTCCATCGTACAGTCCCCCTTTTTCTCCGCTGACTTTCCAAAACGATCCCGACCGTTGATCGCAATACGATCAGCGGTTCCGATTGCTCCGTTTTCCCGCACGCCCTCCAATGCAGATTTGTCCATATAATGCAGGATTTTCTCATTTTTTTGTATTTTGCAGGTTTTAAGGTTCTTTCGTCATATTTCAGGAAATTTTGAAAGACGAGGGTGACGACTCCCGTTCTTTTGATTTATCCAGAGGATCGACCGCAGGGTGAAGAATAATGTTATCAACAAGGTTTCATGAGCCTTGGTTGCTGCGCATCCCTGTAAAGCTTGAAGAAGACCGTCAAAATCAACGCAGAGAAAGAGTATCGGATATTGAAGACAATAATGAACCAGAATAGCAGATTAGCGGACAGATTGGCAGGGATTACGGCTAAGACAGTTATCAAAAGCCTAATCCCCGACTCAGAACACAGATTAAAAGGAAAACCTAAAAGTGTTCATCAGACATATTGCCTCCACCGCCATACTTTGAGGCAAATTGATTCCTCAACCACCGCAGTTCCACCTATTGCCTCAAAATGCTCAATCAGAGGCCGAATTTATTGAACACAATCAGATATTATGCCTCGAAGCAGCCAAAGAAGTTATTTCTGCCCCAGATTTAATGACAGAATGTTTGCAGAGTAACCCTAATAGTACATAGAGCCTCAAATGTCAAACAAAGCTCCCTCCGAGCTTATTTCATAAGTGTAAACACATTAATGCAGTGGAACACCTGTATGTTTTCTTCATCGAGCCTCCAAGGGCCAGGAAGACATTAATTCCGCATTAATTGTATTTGAGATCTTTTTTATCAGATCTCACCTCCTCATCCTTCTATAAATACCTCAATAGAAGATGAGTGAGGGTTTGGATTAGTTGGTTGTTAATGTAATTGCTGAAGTATTGTAATTGTCTCTGAGCAGAAAATTCTTGACTATAAATAGTGGTTTCATTGGCTCTTGGAGCTCTGCTTGAAGCAAATAGGTTAGGTTGTGAAGGGAGATGGATTAAAACATTGGATCTGAAGATTGTAACCGGTTTGAAGCATCAATACAAGCTGATTTATGGGATCCTGGTCTATGCTGATGGTGATGTTATTCTTACTGTAACTTGTATTTTGTTTCTGTTTTCAATTTGTTTCATTTTCCACTATAAAGAACAGTTTAAACAGGGTTAGGACCTACTGTATATCAGTAACCTTCTCTGGCTGAGAAATCTTTATTTAAATGCTTTCTCTCAACTGTGTTATTTTAAAATGATTTAATTCAGTCTAAGTACAGGGATGTTGGCGTTCCCTCATCTTTTGTCACAGCTGAATGTTATTTTAAAATGTTACTTTCATATACGTTGTGTGAGGATGAATTGAGGAAATCAAGGTTAGCCCTGAGTCCCTTTCTTGTTTGCTCAACTATTTGATTGTTTCCCTTAGGATGTGTTAAAAGCTGACTAGTTTCGAAGTACTTATCAGATCTTAGGCCATTCTGTGTTATCTTTGTGATTGTCTTGGAAGTAACTAAGTAAAGAAGAGCTAGGAGAGGATCATGGTGAGCCCAGCCCACTAGTTTCTACTCCAAAGGTTGCCTTCAAGTTTCCCTTCGTTTTTATTTGTATTCTATTGGAAGTGTATCAAAGGCTGGATAGTTTCAAAGTACTTACCAGATCCTAGTTTTCTTCTATGTTTTTCTTAAGTGCCTGGTCAAAGGCTGGCTAGTTTCAAAGTACTTACCAGATCCTGGGCTGCTCTTTGTTCTGCATCTGTCTTTTCCCTTTCTTATTGTACCACTCCATTCCATAAATCAAGCCTTAAAGAGATCCTTAGGCATAGATGACTTGCCCCATAGATCACTCTTGAACCTGAATGTTTCAATTAAATCCTCTTATGACTCCATAGCCCAATGGATTGAAAACTTGCCATCATCTTTCTTCATGATCAAAGCTTACTCTTTAGCTTGCAACTTCTCACCTTTGAACCTATTTGCATATAGATCTTTCCGCCTCAGACAGCAACTATGTTCAACCATCCGAGAAAACCAAACAAAACCCTTGGCCTTCATAACTAGCCTAATATCATCACCCCAAACTTCAAAGACAATATCCATCTTTGTACATATTGGAGAGATCCCTCTCCGGATTCAGGAGGGCTAGATCCTAAAATCCCAAAGTTGGTTGAAATGATGTTAACTCTGTAATCAGACTTTACCAATCTTGCTTGTTACAGTGACCTAACACTATCCTCGCCTCATGCAATAGAATGGATCCCATCAACTCATCAACTGCCAGTTTTTCCAAATCCTTCACTTCTTCTATGGTTGCTACCACAACATCAAACTTGGTAGACAAAGATCGAAGAACCTTCTCAATAATTTTTCGATCTTTAACATCTTCAACATATATTTTTAATTGATTGACGACAGACATGACCCTACTCATGAAGGAATCAATGTCCTCCATCTCCTTCATCTATAGACTTTCAAAATCTCTCCTAATATTTTGCAATTTAATAATATTGACTTTGGCCATACCTTGATAGCTTGTCGCCAAAGTTTCTCATGCTTCCTTTGCTGAAGAACTTGTCATTATCTTCTGGAACACTACTCGGTCTACTCCCTGCTGGATAAGAAGCAATGCTTGTGCATTCTTCCTCTTGTATTTCTTTCATTGCTCTCTATCTGCATTGATGAGTGCTTGTTATTCTGCATCGTTGTGAGGTTCTGCAAACCCAAACTTGACATGATCCCATACATCATGTGCTTTTAACATGGTCTCCATTTTAATAGTCCACACATCATAATCTTTCCCAGTGAAAGAAGGAAGTTGTGGCTGAAAATTTGATGTGGCCATCTTGCCTCAAACAAAAAATCTTCTCTGACAAAAACCCTAAATTTCTCTTCTTTTTGCCTTTTAGAAACTTTGCAAAGCTCCTTTAAAAAACCCTTTCAATAAAACCCTAGATTTTATAAAAAATCCTTTTATAAAATATTTTTTATAAAATTTTATAAAAAAAAAACCTTTGATTTGTCTTTTTTTATTATATATAAAGAATATTATGAAAAAAAACTTTATATAAAAAAAAAAAAAAAAAAAAAAAAAAATCTTAAAAAAAACTTATGAATTAAAGCCCTTTCTTTTGAACTGATATAAGACTTTTTTAATAAATCAAAAGCCTTGTATTTTTACGATTTCATCCATGTATTGTCTTTTATGATTTCCCAAAAAAAACAAACAATCCACCCACATGACTTGGAATTAAATAACGTATTTACCTTTTCAAAAGGCTCACGGCCACGTGATTTTTTTCAGCTTTTGGTCTGCCACACGCAATCAATACAAAAAACAATGGAATAAGCTATTTTTTCAATCAAATGTAAGTTCAATGAAATATCTGAAGGTTTTCAAAGGAGAAGTTGTGGACCTCTGCTTTTGCTACAGAGAAAACGTGCGAACCTCCGCATTTGGAAAACAATTTGAAAATAATTTGTCGGCCTTCTACTCTTGCCCTTTTTTCTCTAGCTCCGCTCGCCCCCGGATCTTCTGATCCTTCCTCAGCTCTGATACCAATTTTTTGGATAGGAAGAGCATTCAAACACACAAATAACACAAGTATTTCACACATGAAACAATGAGCCACAACTCTTCAATTAAAATTCAATCACTCTAAATCACAAGCTGAATACAATCAACCCAGTGAAGGGTATTTAACCTAAATTGACACGCACGCACTCTCACATAAATCAACTTGATCAACTCTCACTTGAATCACTCTTAAACTCACTCACCAAATTTATCTATCACTCATCTCAACACACTCACTTAACTGATTTTCTAACAATGCATGCGGGAGGTAATTATATATTTTAACTCTCCCCCTTAATTACGACCGCTAAACTGAAACATAACTCATGACAACTCAAACATGCCTGTCAATCTATGTCTCAGCTAGGCTTACAACACCCAAGTTTCTTTTGTGAAACTCAAACAAATCTACTGCTAATGGCTTTGTAAATATATCAGCCAATTGATCAGTCGATTTACAAGGCTTCAAGTGAACTTCTCCATTGCTCATAAGTTCTCGAATAAAGTGATATCTAGTATCAATATGCTTTCTCTTTTGATGAAACACACTATTCTTGGATAGTGCAATCGCTGATGTGTTGTCACAATATATCGTTGTTGATTCTTGTTGTTTTTTCTTGAGTCCATCCAATACTCTTCTTAACCATACTGCTTGACATGCTGCTAAAGTTGCTGCTACATATTCTACTTCTGGTGATGATAGTGTCATAATGGGCTGCTTCTTAGATGCCCATGCCATCACACCTAAACCAAGATGAAACACATAACCGAATGTGCTCTTCCGAACATCCAAACTTCCTGCAAAATCACTATATTTTTATCCAATCAAATCTTTCTTTTATGTACTTGAATACATTATTCCATAATCTCTCGTTAATGCTATGTATCTCAGAATTCTTTTTGCAACACTCCAATGTGTGCCTTTTGGAGTGTCCATAAATCTAGAAACCAAAGTCAATCCTTGCATAATATCTAGTCTTGTAGCTATGAGATACATGAGGCTGCCAACAATTCTTTTGAATAGAGTTGGATTGACATCTGCTCCTTCATCATCCTTACTTAACTTTTTACCTGTTGCAACTGGTGTAGGTACCGGTTTGCAATTATCCATCCTGAATCTTTTCAAAAAATCTATAGCATATTTATTTTGGAAAATAAAAATTCATTTTTCAGATTGCTCAACTTCAATTTCAAGAAAATATTTCATGAGACCAAGATCTGTCATCTCAAATTCTTTCGTCATGGCTGCTTTAAATTCATCTAACTCAGGATCACCTATAAAAATTATATCATCAACATATAAGAAAACAATCAAAATCTGTCCATGCTCATTTACCTTTGTGTATAAGTTAGGCTCAATGATGCTTCTCCAAAATTCATTCTTGATCATGTAACTGTCGATTCTGCTATGCAATGCTCTAGGTGCTTGCTTCAATCCATAGAGCGCTTTCTTCAACCTGTAAACTTTATCTTCTTGACCTTCAACTTCATATCTTGGACGCTGCTACACATAAATTTCTTCTTCTAGAATACCATTCAAGAAGGCTGATTTGACATCCATTTGATATACTTTCCACTTTTTATGAGCTGTTGTCGCTAGAAATGCTCTTACGGTATCCAATCTGGCACCGGAGAAAATGTTTCCCCAAAGTCTATTCCCGGTTGCTTCAAGAATCCTTAAGCTACAAGTCTTGATTTAAATCTTTCAATATCACCTTTCCCATTCACCTTAGTCTTGTAAACCCACTTCACACCAATGAGGTTTTTATCATTTGGTAAATCTACCAAATCCCATGTATAATTATTTTCAATTGAATTTATCTCTTCATCCATGGATTGCACCCAATTTTCATCTCTGATTTCTTCTTCAAACGAAGAAGTTTGGAATGCCAACAATGCAAAATTTGAACTAACATCAAAATCATCATAAAAATCTTTCAAACTTCTCATATTTTTCTTACCATTGCTTGATTCATTACATGATTCATCGCTTAGAGAATTCTGGTCTGTTGATCTGCTTGAAGATCCATGCTGCTCTGGAAATCTTGGAGTCCTTATTGGTGTGACTCTGTTTTGTGTCTTCTCTCTTGATTCTTGCTGCTCCTTTTCTGCTACATCATCATCTTCCATCAATGGAGTTTTTGCATCGATTAGTGGGTCTACAGTACCATTCCATGACTCTTGTTCTTTGAACACAACATCTCTGATAATGATTGTCTTCTTGGTGACAAGGTTATACAATTTTTAAGCTTTTGACTACTCACTATAACCAGTAAATATGCATTTTTCACTTTGATCATCTAATTTGCCTCTTATTGGTTTAGGCACATGTGCATAGGCTACACATCCAAAAACTCTAAAATGAGATACACTGCATGACATACCTAACCATGCTTCTTCTCGAACTCTCTTCATCACACTCTTTGTAGGAGATCTGTTTATCACATAAACAGCACATGCAACTACTTCTACCCAATACTCATTATACAAGTTTCTTGCTTTCAACATGCTCCTTGCGATGTTCACGATTGTTAGGTTCTTTCTCTCTGCTACACCATTCTTCTATGGTGTGTATCTAGTTGTAAATTGTCTTCTGATTCCATGTTGTTTGCAATACTCATGGAATGCCTTCGAATCATATTCTCCACCATGATCTGATCTCAATACCTTGATATGTTGATCACATTGGTTCTCCACTAAGGCTTTTAACTCTTTGAACTTTGCAAAATTTTCATACTTCTACTTCAAAAAGTAAACCCAAGTCTTACTGCTATAGTCATCAATAAAAGTGACGAAGTAACAACTTCCACCAATCGACTGTGTCATCATAGGTCCACACAATTCGGTATGCACCAACTCAAGTGGTTTTTTTTCTCTGTAAGAAACTCTTTTTGGAAAGCTTTCACAGTGTTGCTTTGCTAAGACGAAACACTCAAAAGTGCTAGCAGGTTCTTTGATGGGAGGTAAACCTTTGACCATCCGTTTCTGCTGCAACAATCTTAAATTAGAAAAATGCAAGTGTCCAAACCGAAAGTGCCATAACCAGTAAACATGAGAACATGTAGTTGTAAAAGAACTAACCTGATCATTGTAGTTCATAATTAGAGGAATGAGCATGTTCCTCGTCATTTCATCTTTGCAATCAGCTACTTGCTTTGGGATTTGTCATAAATAATACATTGTTTCCCCTGAAAGATAACTTTGTACCCTTTCTATGTCAATTGACCAACACTTATCTAATTGTGTTTGAGTCAAAGGACATAATATACCTTTGATATGGTCTTTGGCTCCCCCTGCTTGGTCACAATGTTGACCACTCCTCTGCCATCTGCATCCACAGTCTTGTCCATCCCCAACTTTACTTCTGTCTTCACAGATGCATCCAAATTTGCAACCAAATTCTTGTTGCCTGTCATGTGGTTACTGCAACCACTATCTAATAGCCAAACCTTATCCTATGGTTCATGCATCATTTTTCATGCTAGGAACATGGAGTTAGTATTATCTATACTAACATTAGCTCTATGATTTCCTTGATCAGCTATTTTCTTCCTAAAATCACGAGCATAATGACCAAATTTATTGCAATAATAACATTTTACCTTCGATTTGTCAAACCTTTGATTGTTGTGAAAGCTTCTGCTGCTGTTGCTTCCACTTTGATGCCCATGCTCTTCTCGGCCATCTCTGTGACCACCATAGCTTTCGCCTCATCCTCTGCCTCTCGATCGACCTCTGCCTCGACATCTTGAAATATAAACTTGACTTTTAAAGGTAGTTTCTAAAGTGGAATCCTTTATTTCTGTCTATCCTCACCTCATGCGATAGAAGGGATCCCATCAACTCATCAACTATCACTTTTAAAGGTAGTTTCTAAAGTGGAATCCTTTATTTCTGTCTATCCTCACCTCATGCGATAGAAGGGATCCCACCAACTCATCAACTATCAGTTTTTCCAAATCCTTCTCTTCTTCTATGGCTGCCGCCACAACATCAAACTTGGTAGACAAAGATCGAAGAACCTTCTCAGTCAATGTTCGATCTTTAACATCTTCACCATATATTTTTAATTGATTGATGATAGATATGACCCTATTCATGAAGGAATCAATGTCCTCTGTCTCCTTCATCTGCAGACTTTCAAAATCTCTAGTATTCTGCAATTTAACAATATTGACTTTGGCCATACCTTGATAGCTTGTCGTCAAAGTTTCCCATGCTTCCTTTGTTGAAGAAGTTATCATTATATTTTGGAACACTGCTCGGTCCAGTCCCTACTAGATAATAAGCAATGCATGTGCATTCTTCCTCTTGTCTTTCTTCCATTGCTATCTACCTGCATTGTTGAGGGCGTGTTCTTTTGCGTCGTTCTGAGGTTCTGCAAACCCAAGGTTCTACAAACCCAAACTTGACATGATCCCATACATCATGCACTTTTAACATGGTCTCCATTTTAATAGCCCACACATCATAATCTTTCCCAGTGAAAGAAGGAAGTTGTGGCTAAAAATTTGATGTGGCCATCTTGCCTCAAACAAAAACACTTCTCTAACAAAAACCCTAAATTTTTCTACTTTTTGCCTTTTAGAAACTTTGCAAAGCTCCTTTAAAAAACCCTTTCAATAAAACCCTAGATTTTATAAAAAAAATCTTTTATAAAATAGTTTTTATAAAAGTTTATAAAAAAACCCCTTTTATTTGTTTTTTTTTTTTTTTTTGTATATATAAAGAATCTTATGAAAAAAACTTTATATATATATATATATATATATATATATATCTTTAAAAAACTTATGAATTAAAGCCCTTGGTTTCAGAACTGATATAAGACTTTTTTAATAAATCAAAAGCCTTGTCTTTTTTATTATTTCATCCACGTATTGTCTTTTATGATTTCCCAAAAAAACCAAACAACCCACCCGCTTGACTTGGAATTAAGCAAGGGCTACATGGTAGCTATTGCCTGTCTCTTAGTTTAAATTTAATTAAATTAAAGTAATAAAAATATTAACTTCAAGTTAGTATTAAGGTTTATTTGGATTCATTATTGTTACAATGAAAAATCTAATCCTACGAGCAACAACAATAATAAATTTTTGATTAGTTAAAAGCCACTCAAGTAGGCCAGTAAACTTCCCTCTAAACTTAGCAGGAGAGGGAATACATAAATTTTGAAGCATTATTATATCACATCTACTTTAATTTGATCCACAAATATAGAATAATTAGTGATATTGTGGTGTTTTTTTTTTCAACTAATTATGTGATGGTTGTTGATTTTAAATTCACTGGTTGTAAAAAATGTAATATGCTAAGCAACATGATTAGTGTGTTATAGGTCATGTGAAATTGTCTCATAATTTTGAAAGTTAGATGCTTTTAAATTATATTTTTTTAATCAAAAGCTAATCCAAGTCATAAATAAATTACTAAAAAAAACATGTATACATATCAATAATTTCTAAATAGAATAGCTATACAAATATACATATAAATAAATTATGAAAAATAAAATTGTAATGTAATTTTTTTTTTTTTAGTTTAAAATGTTTTGTGGTCAAATCCAAGTGTAGTAATCATAATTACAAGATATGTTTATTCAAATATACACAAAAAAATTAGTTTTAGATGAAAAATGGAAAAGAAATAAGGGAAAAAGGATGAAAAATTCATTATAAGAAAAATAGAACTATAGCAACTCATTTTTGAAATAACATCCATCTCTATTACCATGTATTTTTTATTTAAATATTATAAATATTTAAATTCCTCTAAAAAAAATTACAAATTTAATTCATTCAAAAAATAATAATTAAAAATTATTTGGTAATATTTTTATAAAAATATTTTAAATTTAAATAGTTATATAATTATTCAGAAAATTAATTAGTTTTAAGGTAATATAACTTTCTGTTATAAAATTTATCTCATTTAAAAATAAAATAGATAAAATATTTTAGGAAAATAAAAATAAAATTAATTCAAAATGAAATTAGACATATTTACACGAATTCCATGTTTTTGCAAAATGCCTTGCGAGCAACTACAAGCGAAAGCATATATAAAAATAATAATAAAACTATTATTTTCCTTTCCGGATATTTCGGCTTAGTCCAGGTCACATCCTATTAAATTCACTGTACCTTTGGTCCTTTTTTCCATACGTGTTTCTAGTAAAAAGTTATGTGATTTTGTAATTCAAGGTTGGCACAATCCCTTAATACAACCTGAGCTTTCAGAATGGGTGTGTGAGGTGGCCCATCCATTTTAATGAAGTGATGGAAAAAGGATTTAACGAGGGGATGGAAAAATGACATGCTTTCTACAATGATCTAGAGCCATTCAATCCAGATTGGTGTTTAGTCGCTGGGACCTTTGCATACTAGAAAGCCCGCATAGCATTTGACACCCTCCGGTCACTTAGTAAAGTACTTGAGTAAAGTACGAGATGTTCAAGACACACAATATTGTACTGTATGATAAGTGTATTTTTGCACTTAGAGTACACATCATTTATAGATAATGGCTGTAAAATTTAGGCATTTTGCAATAAGAAGTGAAAGTTTTTAGCCTATTAAATCATAGATAGTTGTAAATAAAAAAATTATAATAAAATAAAAAAATTATTTCCGATGTTAAACTTTGATAAAATTAAAAATATATATAACATTTGACTAAATTAATACAAAATCAACTCAATATCTATTGCATAATACTTGCTAAGACAAACATAATAAGCAAGCATCATAAAGCCGAGCAAGGTGCATATATATATATATATATGATGCATATGTGTGTATATATATATGATGCATATATATTATACACACAGAATTTCCCATAGGACGATAAAAAGTATCTAAAAGTGTCGGGAAACGTGAAAGGTTTTGTCAAGCATGGCAGGTGGGGCTTCACTGCTACTACCACTTTCGGCACTGCCACTGACAACTGCCTACAGTCTTTGGTTTTATTACTATCGTGGCATGGGGGATCTAATCATAATATCATGGATGCCCTCAAAGCTGAAGTGAAGCACATAACATAGTTACTGTCAATATCAAATGCAAAAACGAAATGGTGGAGGTGGCAAATTCATGTCATATCACAATATATAATAAACAGAAGTATGAGATGTACAAGACACATAATATTGTACTCTAAGATAGGTGTATTTTTGCAGTGAGAGTACACATCATTTATAGATAATGGCTGCAAAATTTGGGCATTTTGCAATAAGAAGGGAAAATTTTTAGCCAATTAGATCATAGACAATAGTAAATAAAATAATTATAATAAAATAAAAAAGTTATTTCCTATGTTAAACTTTGATAAAATTAAAAATATATATAACAGTTGACTAAATTAATATAGGATAGCTGGTTCCAAATAGAGGTATAAATAGGCTTACCTGTAACCACTAACCAAAATTTCAGTTAGGATATGCAACGAAGATTAAAAATTAACTAAATGTACATATGACCGAGAGACTATTGAAACTAAGATATCTTTAAATATCATTGCAACTATGTTAATATAACTTAGACCATTATAATGCTCTGTTGAGTAAACCAGAGATTTCTATGGTCCTGCATTAACTATAGAGCAAGAAACTTAACATCGATATTAAATAAACTAAAAGTGAGTATGCTGCAGGTTAAAAAGAGCCATTCACAACTGACGTAAGGATCAGAGACAATTAACGTTAACCATTGAAGGAACCTTCAGAATGTGCACGATACCTTGCTAGTTACCAAATGTAGAATTGGTATAAGAATGAAATCCAGAGCGTATAGCATCCAACTTCTAGTTGCATTATCAAAAGAAAAAATACAATGCAGTTAGATTCATAAAACCGTAAAGTTAAATTACATAGAGTGCAGATTTAATAGGAAATACATGAGCGTAAATACAAATACGGAGATAAACATTAAGTTACACGAAGACATTAGTAGGAATCGATTAAAAAAAAAAAAAAAACACGAAATAGCACAGTTACATATTCAACAGCGTGAATATGAATGGTAAGAGCCAACGATTGCGTTTTTGGAACCGCGTTGGGCTTAGTGCTTTGCTAATATTCCAGTAGAACAAAAACCCCTTATTCCATATATTGAAGTGGAAACAACCAGTCAGGAAGAATATCGATTTGGCAATAGACGTCTTCACTAACTTGCCCAAATTTAAGACCTAAAGTATGGCTACAGCAAATTAACAATTCCTGGTAGATTAAAAAGGAAAATAGAACCAGTGCTCCGGTTATAAATTATGTACAATAGAACCGATACGCTAAGAGCAAGAGTTGGTTACCTTTAGTGCTTATATGGAATACATTGAAGGGGGATTTCGGATGCTAGACCAATCTCAGCGTGACCTTAAAATTTCGTTCACCTATAACACGACTGCATCGTGTTATGCTAGCATTGCTGGAAAGAAATAGATAGGGTTATAGTTATAAACAAAAAAAATTATGAAGGGATAAACTAAAACTATGTAAATCCCAAGTTAGCCAGAAAGTAACTAAGAGGAAATAATAAATAACATTATTGTGACAAAGAAGTAGATTTATGTGTGGGGAAACGCATGAGCGTTACCCAATTATACGCAGAGGTATCCAAATAACTTAGCCATTACCACATTAGAAGATACCATATCTATTTAGCAGGAGTTAAATGGAGCAGAAAAAAATAAATTAAGAAAGAGTTTACCTGATAGCGGAGGGACACGTCTGCACTGAGATAAACACAGTCTAGTGGCTCGGTCCAGATGGGTGCGAGTTCTATCCTCAAATGAATGAGAATAACTATTGACCGGATCTTTTAAACCACCGCAAACCCTAACCTAGTACTAGATCACCACCTTACACGTGGCTATAGATTATAGACAACCCCTCGGATTATAATATCAAAATCTGGAGGAGATTGTATCAGGTGAAGAGGTACATTAGATTTAATATTGTGATTCTCGATGAATCCATATTGTGGGCCGAGATGTACCTTTAACATGAATGTCGGTAAAGATTTATGGTGGATCTCCATAAACTCGTGGGCTTATCAAAGCAATGAATATAAGCCTTCGGGTTTTGCACCCCCGGCAGACCACCGAATCCGTCTGGAAAACGCAGCCCCATGCCTCTGCCCGTCTCTATCTTCGTCTTCGTCCCACGAGATGTCCCGTTTAGGAGCTTCGTCTATGTCTCCGTCCCACGAAACGTCTCGTTTTCCTCCTACCCACCTACGCATGGGGGTGGCCATGAATGCAAATTTGGCCCATGAATGCAAATTTCTCGCGCCCTGTGCGAACAGGTTGGTGCAAACCAGTCAAGGGAAGACAAGGGAGAGCCGTGGAATGACCATGTCATCAAGTTGAACAGAATTAAATCCATCGCTGGAATGTTACTGAAAAATCGAGAGGGAGAGTCGTTGGATTGAACGAAAGGGAGAGTCGCGAAACAAGGCTACTGAAAACCGGGGTCTATTTTTTAATTCGATGTCTGTGTATTTTTAAGGGAGAATCCTCGTTGCACCCACTCCTCCATTACGGCAACTCATGGGACCACTACTGAAAACCAGTCTAACTCGTGGGACCACTACTGAAAACCGGTCTGTTTCTATTTTGTTTAGTGAAACACTATTTTTTAATTCGATGTCTGAGTATTTTTAAGTGAGAAACCCCTTTGCGCCCACTCCACCGTTGTGGAAACTTGCTTAAAAATGGTGAAGCAAGTGAAATGGGAATCAATAATTTCCCTTCCGGTGCAAAACCCTAAAGAAAATCTCATCTTCTCTAGGTCATATTTAGATTGGTCTTTTTTACAAGGAAAACACATGGACTCCTTAAATCGGATTGCAAAAATTCCTTCAGCTAGAATTGAAGACTTTATTAAAGGAGAGGAAATGAACCCAAATGCTCCATGTTCTTTCACCCTGGTACAAAGAAAACACCCAGGCTCAAGGCCTACTGCTTCCTTGGTATATGAAGTGTAAGTTTTTTTATAAATCCTATGTATATATGTTGGTATGAATAGTGCTCAAGCAGTTTTCAATATGTTGGTATGAATAGTGCTCAAACAGTTTTCAATATGTTGGCATGAATAGTGCTCATACAATTTCCAATATGTTGGTATGAATAGTGCTCAAATAGTTTTCAATATGTTGGTATGAATAGTGCTCAAACAATTTTCAATATGTTGGTATCATATGTATTGAGTTTCCAAACTTTTTTATGTAGCTATTCTTGTTCATATGGCCCCAATGATAGAAGGGGACAAGATGAAGTGAAGCGAAAATACTCATTTGTGAAAAAGAGGGGATGCCAATGTCATTTCATTGTAAAAATTATGGTTCAAATCCTTGAGGTTGCGATAATAATATATAACATGTATGAGCATGTAGATAGCCACGGATTGCCTTGTCATGGCCAACATGACACCTCGGGTCATGCTAGGGTGCTGCATCAACCAAATTTATCAAGGGACATGGTTTCCTATGTAGAGAGTTGTTTCTTTTTGGATGTGCCAGTTGACTCTGTTTGCAAAATGCATGTTAAAAAATATATTGACATGGATGTTGCAGCTTGAGATAGGGATTTATTTTTGTGTAGAAAAGATGTTGTTAACATATATAATCGTCTAATGAAATGAAATTATCAGTTGCATAAGAATGATGAAATGAGTGTGAACCTTTGGTATAGGAAACACCAAAATGATTTTTACTTTTATCAAAAGCCCAATGGTGGAGATGTCCCTTTTATAATTGGAATTCAGACGAAGTGGATGTTGGAGACCATGGTGAAGCTATCGAATAATAGCCTAATAGCCATGGATTCGACATTCAGCACGAATAAGTATGGGGTGAGTGTATTAAGAATGATTGATCTAGTACAATAACTTGATTAATAATGATTGATGATCTGAAGTTGATGATCTATGTATTTTGAATGTGATAGTATCAATTATACACACTCATCGTGTTTGATCACCAACAAAGTGGGGTGCCCGTTGCATGGGTGGTGTCATCATGTAATACATCACGAGACATTTCTCTATGGTTGGAGCAGCTCATGCATAGGTGTCACCAAGTTGATCATAGTTGGAAAGTTAATGCTTTCATGGTTGATGATGCATTGGCTGAAATTGGTGCTTTAAGGTAACTTCAATATTCTTATTTTACAATACAACTTGTATTTATTACAAAAATAACATGCTTGAAATTAATTGAATGTGGCAGGAGAATCACAAGGTGCAATGTTATCTTGTGTGTTTGGCACGTACGTCGAGCATGGCTAAAAAATGTGAATCTATTGGCCAGTAATCCAGAAATAGAAAAAGAAATGTTTAGTGATTTGGGTTTAATTATGAATTATTGTTCCAATGTTGAAGTCAGCACTGCAATTAATGCTTTCTTCAATAAATTTGTTGATCAGGAAAAGTTCCTAGACTATTTCAACAAGAATTGGGTTGCTGGTGACAACATTTGTAAGTTGAAAAACTCTTAAGTTACATTTCTTTTTTTGGTTTGAAATATGGATGAAATATCTTCATTAACCCAAATTTTATGCAATTAGGGATGTGAGTCAAAGGTTGTCGGGATTTTCCCCATGCAAATCAGGAGACAAAAAATGCTGTGGAATCATATCACTGTTACCTAAAGACAAACTTTCTATCTGATAGAAGAAATAAATGTTCTCATAGGATGGATTGGTTGATATATGTTCTTCTAAAAAATGTTGAACCCTGTTATCAGTTTAAGGAAATTCTAAAAAAGGAAGGATTTTTAAATAATTACAAGAAAGAGAAACAGTTGGAATCATCAATGGAAAAAGCAAAAAGGATACCAGATAGTGATTGCAGCCCTCATTCACAAATGTCTCATGCTTTTTGGGTGAGGAGTCAATCTAAAGTTAATAAGCAGTATATTGTCACTTGTCATCATACAAATTTCATAACTTGTTATTGCCCATGGTCTATTTGTGGCAACATATGCAAGCATGCCATAAAGGTGAGTTGGTTGTGTTCCGATTCAATGGCTTCAAACCAATTACAAAATCATCAAAGCACAATTGATTCATACAATGACCCTCCTGAGATAAATATAGAGGCAGTATCCGATCTTCTTGAAGATGCCATAGATAGTCGCAATGTTGATGTAAATGTTGAAGAAATTGAGATGGCCAAGGAGGAGTTATTTGGCTACTTAGACCTAGTTCGAAACATTCCTCCTTATACTTTGACCAAGATTAAATAGTTGATTGCTTTAGTTAAAAAATTGTTGGATGATGCCAACAATCTTCATATTATGGATTATGAATTCAAGTGTGGATTGGGTGCTTTTGAGTTGTCTTTGAAGAGGAAGAAGAGTTTCCTAAACCCCAAAAAGAGAATAAAAACAAGGCAACACAGTGCAAGATTCGAAATTGACTTGAATATCCCGACAGGTGAAGATGAATCGTTTCAATTTAAAGAACTCAACAAGCGAGGACGGGCCCGTGCCAACAATGAATTTTTTTCCAGGTTTCTTGTGCACAATTTTGTTTTCAATTTGATATTAATATTTATTCATGTATTAGCTGTATTTGATGTATTAATGTGTTTTTGAATATGTCCATGTATGTTTGATAGGTGGTGAGGATATGGTTGGGGATTTCTCTAATTTGATGGAATTTTCATTTAAGGTGATTAAATAACTCCATGCATTTACACTCATTCTTTTAATACATTGATTGTTTTGTAAGTCATGGAAGATAGATTTCAAGTGGTTTTGCATACTTGCATAGTTGCATATATTGGTGTGCAAACAATAATCTGATATATAAATTCGAATAAAAACAATGGAAATGTAACAAAATTATTAGAGGAACTACAATGAAATTGTAATGAAACATGTCAAACACAATTTTACCATTTTTTTATAACTGACAAAACAAACTGGAGAGTTATATATCACAACATCAAATATAATGCCTTTACTGTCTATGAGTTGCAGCAATGGTGAGCCAGTGTTGCAGCAACTCTGACCCAGTGTGTCAGCAACTTTGAGCCAGTGTGTCAGCAACTGTGAGCCAGTTTGCATAGTTTCATATATTGGTGTGCAAACAATAATCTAATATATAAATTTGAATAAAAACAATGAAAATGTAACAAAATTATTATAGGAACTGCATTGAAATTGTAACTAAACATGTGAAACACAATTTTACTAGTTTTTTATAACTAACAAAACAAACTGGAGAGTTATATATTACAACATCAAATATAATGCCTTTATTGTCTATGAGTTGCAGCAACGGTGAGCCAGTGTTGCAGTTGTTGGAGCATAAAAAGGTATCTTTTACACACCTAATTAACCTACATTAATTATCAATCCGGAAGCGACTTTTTATTTCAAGAGTGTACTCTGTCTGAGGCTGTAATTAACCAAGAGTAATGCTATGAAGATGTAGTAAAAAATTCTAAATACAAGAGTAAACAGATGCTTGTAAATAAATCTAATTATAGTGACATAAATGAAAATGCTCTGAAATCTTAACTACATCAATCTGCAAAACATCGATCAGGGATATAGTAGCAGTAAATCCTTCCCTTAGAAATCGATGCAACTGAAATCACACTGAGGCAAGATAACCAATCTGGGAACTTGGAAGCAGTAACCAATGTCCTCTACAGTTGGTAGTCTTGTTCTTGAAGCAATCACAATGAAATCAAACTCAAACTACGTGCTGATGAAAATAACTGAATGGAACTTCTACTAATAACAAAAGCTGGAAAGGAACATCAACTTGTAATTCCTATGTGCACATAGCAACTATAACCAACCTATCTGCTAATCTGAGTCTATAAATCAGAAATGAACAATAAACAGAAATGGAACAACAAATATGAATTGAACATCAATTCTAAACTTAACGCAATCATGCGACTAATATTAATACTTCAACCCTGTCGACAGCCAATATTATGAAATAGTCAATCATAAAGAATCATAAATCAATAGAACAACAACTAGAATTGAATATAGAACAGCAAAGCTTTATGAAAATAGCAAGGTAAATAAATGGCGAATACACTTCTTGCAAATGATAAAATAGCAGTGCAGTTCGTTAATGCTCACAACAATTATGTATTCAATCCAACAGTGATCAATCAACTCTGCAACCGTAATGAATTTAAACACAACTTCACACAACAGTAAGAAAATATTAAGAATACAAACAACAAGGTAATTCCACCAGAGCCAGGTCCTAAGCACCAGTGAAACACTGCTGGGCTACTTCAGAACTCGAGAGATGAAATGAAACACGTCTTTTATATTAAACGAGCATAAAGTATTACAGATACTGCTCTCTAAAGCCGAGATTCAATGAAACACAATATTACAAAGGAAGTGTTTTTAATACAAGAATTTCCGACCCCTACAATCACCAAAGGCGTTGCCTTATATATCAGACCCTGACGGACAAGACGAGGAATAAGATGAGGCTTGAACAGTGATCCCTCAGGATCGAAGGATCCTGAGGGATTCGCTTCCCTTCTTTTAGTTATCTCATGGTTTCCTTTGACCAAAGCCGAGTTTTCCCCTGCCTTTTCTTAGCGATGCGTTCAGATTTCCTTGTCTTTGGCAGGATTTGGTCTAACATTGGAGGAACAACAGTTGCATCCATCTCAGCCTCACCTTTGGTATAGCTATTCACTTCGTCTAATTCCTGTTTTTATCAGAAAAAAGCAATCTTTAGTCATCTTTTTACAATAAACATACATCCTTCCAATTCTACCATAATTCTTATAATAAATCACCTTTCTAAGGTAAAAAGGATTATATATATAGTAAAAGAATGATAAAATACACAGTGATTTCATACCTTTTCCACTGCTCAACATACCCCCCTGCTTAATATTTTTCATGTCCTCATGAAAACTATAGTTCACATGGAGAGCAGTTAAAGTATAAGCCGGATAAGGCTTTTCATCAAAAGGCCTAAAACCATGCAGTGCAGCTAAAGCTTTGAAAACATGCTCTGTCTATCCTTCGGGTAGTTCATAAGTGGCTTTGTATTCTGTAGCAGGATACCATGCAATGGGGCTTCGAAACCTACACCCTAACCAGAATGGTCCTTCTTTCAAAATGAGATTACTATAGGAAACCAAGCGGTCTGCAGCAGGCCCAAAGTTTTTATAATTAAATGGTTCTCTATTTTGCACATTCCGATTGGAAATTCCCTATCGGACCTTAGCTGCTATGTAAGCCTGGTTTCTAATAGATAGGAAATAATATATCTCGTTCAAGATAACCGCTTTATGGACAGGCCCCAATGTTTGGATAACACCTTCCTTTGTCATCAAATTCTTCTGCCTAGCCCATAGTTGAAATGGGTCCTGAGGTTCACTCCTAACCCACAAATCTAATTCATTTTCCTGCTTTTGAAAAACATTATAGGCTTTAAGCCATTTTAACTGATTAACAGCAAAGGAAATAAACGCCTGGTATTGGACATCACCCACAAAAGGGCTAGGATTTGTCTCACTATCACCTTCCAATATTAGATTATGAAAATAAAACTCACACAAGAGGCGTTGTACCTTTACCCCATAGAGTTTGCAGCATGATACAAAGTCATCTATAGTTTTTAGCTCTATAGATTTTCCTACCCTAACTACCTTAATCTTTAATTGTAAATATCTTTCTAATAAAAATAAATCATAGTTCTTGGCAGGGCATCTATAGGCTAAGACATCAGTGTACAATGTGCAGAGAGTGTCCATTTTATTCTGGGCTAATTTTAATTGATTCATTACCTTTTCAGCCTTTTCTTCTACCTTTCGGCACTTCTCGTTGGCCTCAGCCTCTGCTTCATGGATGGTCTTCATCTACTGCTGCAAATCTTGATATCTCCTCCTAGGGACAATGTCTTCTTCCAACTTTTGCCTTTCCAATCGAGTCTGTGCCAATTCCTCTTGGAGTTTGGCTAATGTAGCGTCACTAAAAGTATTCTGACTACTAGCTTGCATGTTTTCACTTGAAGCAGGTCCCTTTGGAACAAATTCTTTTGGAACAACTGCTTGTTGTTCTGTATCTCCATAATTAGGCTCAGCCATAGTTTCTGCAACTTGGGGGTTCATCTTAGCGGCCACTTTCCTCATTTTCGAAGCTCGCTTGGTGGCTATGCTTCTTCTCTTTGGGGCTATCTTGGGCTTTTGGTTCATTCTAAGAACCCTAATGGTTTGCTTGAGTTGTTCCACGAGTCTGTGAAGCTTCATTCATTCCCTTCGAAGCTTTTCGATCCCAGTTACTTTCTTCCTTTTTCTTAATGGAACGGCTGTTCCTGAACCTTTTTGCTCAACAGGGTTTTGGTCCTCATCAGTCGTGCCTTCAATTGGGCTCTCTTCTCTTTTTTCTTCTCGGGTTTCTTATTCAATATTCATATGTCGTTGGCTAAATTCTTTAGGAATTATACCCTCAACTGACTCTGCAATCCCCTGAGAGCTTTCAAGTTGAGATATTGCTTCGGTGTTCCCCTTTTCTTGTTCATGCTTCTCAGGGGAAGCAACCCTAGCTGACTCTATTCCTTCGTTAGGGTTTGTTGTTTCATCTAACATTTCTTCAGTTGTTTCTTTTTCGACAACAGATTGCTCCGGCAACTGATTAATATCAATGTTAAGGTCCAAAGGGCTATGAGGCTGCCCATAGTCACTCATATTGGCTAGAATTTGGGTCAATTGATCTTCCCGTAAAGGGCTTCGTGGTGAACTTAAAATAGTATTTTCGGGAGGTTAAGTTCCTTCTCTTTCACTGCTATGATTATCTTCTTCCTCCTCACAGGTATAATAGCTTCCTTCTTCCTCATCCGAATATCGAATTTCTCCCTCAATTTCCTCTTCTTCATTATTTCCTTCTTCTGCACTGGTTTGTTTCTCACCACTGGTGTGGTGGCTGATTTCTTCTTCATCCGAGTAGCGAATTTCTCCCTCAATTTCCTCTTCTTCATCTGTACGAGGGCTTCCTTCTTCCAATTGTGGAGGCTGTTCATCCTCCGAGATGGGAAATTCCCAGGGCTGGCTACTGCTACCCGGAAGTCCTTCTATCATTCCCCTACTTCGTTTTGGACGGAGGGACTGTCTGTAAGTTGATGGCTCAACTATTGAGCCAGCCATTCTCTTATGTTTCAGGGCAGGTAAAGCTAACCCTCCATCAATGGAGAATATCAACTCTTCCTAGCTGGTCTGTTGCTGGGCGAGACCACGACTCAGTATTAATCTGATTAGGAAATGGTGGTTGACCACCATGTCTACGTGCTGAGCTTTTCTGATACTACAGGCAATATAATGCAGTAAGGAATTTAAAAATGCAGGCAAATTTACAGTGCATTTCTGTTTTAATACAACCAGTAACTTAAGGTGGCGAGGTCTTACCACGTCTTTCCTTCTGTCGCATGTTATATAGGCCTGCATTATCTTGGCCAATTTCGTCCATGGTTCTCCCAATGATGTTGGTTGAATTCCTTTGTCTTTGACGACTAGTGTCTGTCCTTCATCCTAAAAAATATTCATGGCTTCTCGAAGCCTGACATTATTCTGAGTCCATATAGTTCCTTGCGCTGGAATGCCAGACACCTCTGCAATTATTTCATCGGATACAGCTATCTGTCTTCCTCTAACCATGGAGTGTCCTTCCTGCAAGTTCTGTAAAAACTCGGTGGACACTGTTTCATGGGGTTGTTGCATCCTCGTGAGATATGTAATCCATCCCAATTTTTCCAAAATCTGTCGTGCAGCATCAGAAACAACTATCACTTGCGGCTCACTGTGAATTGGTCGTCCTCCCATCGTCTTTGCACACTGTTACTTCTTTCCAAACACACAGTGATTGTAATGGAACAGCACAACACGGTGAATTGGAATAATGTCGTTAAGTTTTTGTTATTCCCTAGAATATAGGGATTTGGTTCACATACAGGTAAATAAATATCAGAATTTGATCTGCATGCAGACATCCGCGCCCCCCCTGAAGGATGATAGGTCGTCCTCGACCGTCAATTAAGAGAGGAAAGTGCTGCGCAGCCATTGTACAACAGGAAAAAGCAGGCATAATCATGATACAATCAATCAAATTATAGCTTTTACTAAAATCAATGTGTGTGATAAATTGTAAATAGATATAGAACTGCTTTGTAATGATTTAAAGATAAGGAGAAGGGACAAATTAATATAAACATAAGTACCGATGCGTTTATTACCAATTCAAACTAATGTGATCGATTTATAATGATTTTCATGTATAATAGGTTCGAAATCAAAGGTTACGAACTCATACTTTCATTTGATATTTAAATAGAGATATAGGAAAAAGGGTTTAATATTACTATTGATGTGTATAAATGTGATTTCAATACCATCAGCAGAGCTCTGTTGTCCACAGGTGTCCATAATCTTGACAAAGTTTCTTTCTCACCCTTGGAACCATTGTCCTTTATTTATGCTGAGGAAGTGCTTGTTAAATGTCATAATGGAGGCCATTGTGTTGGCGTGGTGACCAGATAAATCACAATGCCATTCACCGGGAAGAAGTGAAAAGTGGGCAGGCCAGCTCATGATGAGACCTCATGTTCCAACGACTTCTTAATTTTGCAATTGTCCATTGGACCATATCCCTGGTTTGGTGGCCATGATGGGAATGCCACTTCACTTGCTTCCTTATTGTTAGTATGAATATTTCGTCGTAAAAGATCACTTTAGCTACGCATAAAAAATAGCCCTAACATCGATTATGGCTGCAAAATATCTTTAAGTCTGCTGCAAAAATTCAGATCTAAGCATAAAAAACATTAAGCAGATAAAACATAATATGGCTCCATGCATCCAATAGACAAGACAGGAACAATGTATTTAAAAGAATATTGTATTATATTAAAGAATGGGGCACCTGAGAGGAAAATAAGAAAGGTGTTTTTTGGTTCTCCTCAATGGGATGGGTTCTTGAAAGTCCTCAGTGTTTCAGATCTAAAATTCCTCTCTCTTATTGTGGTAGAAAACCCAGACAAACATAGAACTCAATGGGAGTTCACAAGGCAAAAATGGAAAATGGTGACCAAGAGTAGATCTAGTGTGATCTAATGCAATGAAGGTGACTAATGAATGGGGAAAACCCTTCTATTTATAACAAAATATTGGGGTGTTCTAGAACTCAGTGCATGAATAAAATATTATTAATCAATTTCTAGAACCACCCCTTAGGAATATTTTATTATATTTGTTGGAGGGAAAAGGTCTTTTGACTTGGGTCAATTCCTTTATTTATAAACAATAAATAAATAAATGATTTATTTATTATTTTAGGGAGATGATGGGGATATAATTAAATAAATAATGATTTATTTAATTAATTTCCTTGTTTTGGGTTAAATATGACCAGGAAATATGGACAAATGTTATTTGTCATGGTGAAAGAAATTTTACTTAGGGTAAAATTAGTCTTACATGGTGTACTTGGGTTCATCTAATGATAATGAGTTAGATGACCAAAAAATTGGTGTAACACTTATGATCATGGTAGGCTGGCTCTTGATGAGACCCCCTATCCTCCATCTGCCAAATCATAAAATTATTAATGAAATATGTAAATATTTTTATTTTTCATATAGCACTTTCCTACTTATACATAAAGGATGGCTCAACACTCCTTAAGAGTAGGGATGGTGGAAGAAGTCTGAACATCTCAATAGAAAAGAATTTGCCCTTATTCCTACTCCATAAGTAAAAATCAAAGAAAGTTATAAAATATGGGAAAGAACCAACATGATAAGGATAATCGATCATATTAATTCAGTGGTAGTAAGACAGCAAATTCATATTATTGATTATGTCCCTTTTTTCCTTTTACTTATCATTACCAAAAAAATTTCTTAAAAATAATGATTTCTTTTGATTTGCTAATTACAGTAAGCTTTAATTTGTATGATTGTATATGAATAGTATGTTTTCCTTTAGAAGAGTCATCAGAAATCCTCAAAATTTTGATCTAAAACAAAAAACAATCCTACTCAAAAGGTTTTTTTCCTTTAAAAAGGAACAGTTGAAACAATCTGCGAAAATGTTGTTCCTTTATAAAGGAACAACAAGAATTTGCGAACTGTTGTTCCTTTCAAAAGGAACAGCAGAAACACTCTGCGGAAATGTTGTTCCTTCCGAAAGGAACAACAAGAATCTGTGAAATGTTGTTCCTTTCGAAAGGAACAACAGAAGTGTTGTTTCTTTTAGAAAGGAACAACAAAAACTCAAAATAAACGAAATTAACAGAGTTTTGAAAAAACGAATTCCATGAAACAAACAATAAAAATAAATGAAAAAAACATCAAAATAAAAGAAATAAACAAAGTTTTGAAAAAACGAATTCCATGAAACAAACAATCAAAATAAATGAAAAATATTTATGTACAAACTTAAAGAAAAGAAATGGTTTAATAAATGGGTGCCGAGGAGGAGTTATTCCCTTCAGCCAGAATGCTCATGGTCGAATCTTCCCGTAACTGTTGGTAGAAGCGGTTTATGATACAATCGTACTCGATGACCGTTTACCTTGAAGGAATGTCTAGATCCGTCAATGGTGGTTAATGTAATAGTGTCATTATCATGCACTTTTTGTATTTCGTAGGGTCCAAGCCATCGTGTCTGGAGTTTCCCTGGAAAATCCTGAAACCTAGAATCATATAGGATTGCCCAGTCTCCTTTGTGGAAGATATTTTCTTTGATAAGGGTTTCATGCCATTTTTCTCTCTGTTGTTGAATTAATGTTGTGTGCTGAAGAGTAGGGAGCCTAATTTCATCTAACTCATTAATTTGCTGCAGTCTTTTGGCCTGGGCTTCATTTAAATCTAGAACCACCTTTTGGGCTATCCTTAATGTCTGAATTTCAAACTCTATTGGAAAGATGGGCTCTTTTACAAATACCAATTGATACAGTGAATATCCCGTAGTGGCTCTCCATGTTGTTAGGTATGCCCACAAGGATTCTGGCAACCTGTAGGCCCAATCACGTCTGTGTGAGGCAACAGTTTTTGTTAATATGGATTCAATTACTTTGTTTGTACTCTCTACTTGGTTGTTTGCCTGTCGGTGGTATGGGGTTGTAATCTTGTGCTGAACATGGTAATTCTGTAATGTTTCAGCTAGTTTATTACCCACAAACTGCGGTCCTCCATCTGTTATTATGTCCCTTGGGAGGCCATATCACACAAATATTTGGAAAATAAATTGTATTACAGAGTCCTATGTAACTTTTGAAAGTGCCTCTGCTTCAACCCATTTAGTGACGTACTCGGTTGCAACTAGGATGTATGTTTTTTGGTTTGATGGGGGGCTAATAGGGCCAACGAAATCGAGCGCCCAGCATTCAAACAGTTCAATTACTAGTTGAGGGTTCAAAGGCATTTCATCAGACTGCCCGGGGCGACTTGCCCTTTGGCAGCTATCACAGACCTGCACAAATTTTTTGGCATCTTTAAATATGGTAGGCCAATAATAGCCTGTTCGTAAAAACTTAAGGGCAGTTCTACGATATGAAAAATTCCCGCCACACTGCCCATCATGGCATGCTTTCAAAATATCAAATACCTCGTCCTCCCAGACGCATCTTCTTATTTTCATATCTACCCCTGTGTGAAATAGGTAGCCCCCAATCCAAGAGAATTGGGTACTAAGATGTATTATTTGCTTTCGTTCATTAAGGGATAGATGTTTAGGTAGTTTACCTATTGCCAAATAATTTTCTATATCAGCATACCATGGAGTTTTGACAGTAACAGTGAACATATGTTCATCTGGGAAGTGGTCTTCAACTGCTTCTGTATCTATTGGCTTTGGCATTCTTGACAGAAAATTAGCTACAGGGTTCTCTTTTCCAGGTCAATCTTTGATTGTAATGTCAAATTCCTACAATAAAATCAACCATATTATCACTCTTCCATTTGTAGCAGGTTTATTTGCTAAGAATTTAATGGCAGAGTGATCAGTATATAGTACTACAGGATACCCAGTTATATAATGTCTAAACTTATTTACAGCATGTACTACAGCTAAAAATTCTTTCTCAGTCACAGTATAATTTAGTTCAACAGGAGATAGATTTTTGCTAATATAATAGATTGCATATGGCTTTTTGTCTTCCTCCTACCCAAGCACTACTCCAATTTCTGTGTCTGAGGCATCAAATGAAATTTGGAATGGCAAATTCCAATTTGGGCCCCTCAGCACTGGGGCTGTTGAAACAAGCTTTTTCAGATCATTGAAGGCATTGTCACATTTATCTGTCCAAATAAAATCAAAATTTCCAGTTAGTGCATATAAAGGTGCAGCTATTCGAGAATAATGTTCTATAAATCTCCTATAATAACCAGAAAATCCAAGAAAGCTACGTACCTCTGTTTGTGTGGTGGGTGTGGGTATTAACAAAATTATCTGAATTTTAGCTGGATCCACCTGAATTCCAACTGCTGAAATATAGTGGCCTAATATAACTCCTTCGGTCATCATCATATGACACTTTTCATTTCTTAAACAAAGCCTAGTGTCAATACATCTTTGCAACACCTTTTCTAAATTTTCTAATGCTGGCTCAAAATCATCTCCGTAAGGTGTGAAGTCATCCATGTATACTTCGAGCCCTTCATTTATTAAGTCTGCAAAGATGCTGAGAATGGCCCTCTGAAATGTAGCAGGGGCATTGCATAGGCCAAAGGGTAAGACTCGGTAGGCAAATGTCCCCCAAGGACAGGTAAAAGTAGTTTTGTCTTGGTCTTCAGGGGCAGTCTGGATTTGATTGTACCCACTGAAGCCATCGAGGAAGGAAAATAATTTCTTTCCTGCCAATGTGTCTAATACCTGGTCGATGAAAGGAAGGGGAAAGTGGTATTTCTAGGTTGCCTTGTTAAGTTCACGGTAATCTACACATATTCTCCACTTCCCATTCTTCTTTGGTACCACTACTAATGGAGAGACCCACTTGCTGTTAGATATTGGGTAGATGAAATTAACATCCAATAGCTTTTGTAATTCAGCTTTCACAATATCTTTAAGGTGAGGGTTTAGTATTCTTTAGGGTTGGCAAATGGGTTTGGCATCTTTTTCAATATAGATGTGGTGTGTACACAATTGGGGGTCAATTCCCTTCATGTCTGGGTAATCCCATGCAAAGGATGCTTTGTATTTTCATAGTAATTGGACCAACTTCTCTTCTTGTTCAGCAGTCAGATTTTTGTTAATGTTTAGAGATTTTCCCAGCTCAATTTCTACAACCTTGCTATTGTACACAGAAGTAGTAGGTATTACTTGATCAGGAATGTCTTTCAGAGGATCTTCTTCTTCTTTATTGTCAAATGTTTCCTTGATCATGTGACATTGCAAATGGGATCTGATTTGTGGTTTATTAATAAAACTATTAATGATATCATCCTCTGTTTGGTCTTTAAAATCAAGAGCATCTTCTATAGTTATAGGTGATCTCATATTTTCCATAAGATATGATACAGGTTGTTTTCTTGTTTTGATTATTGATAGACTTGGTTGGGCTGGGGGATATAAGGCTAAATTCTTGACATAGTTTCCCCTTGTTATTGTCATATTGCCTTGTTGGCATCCAATATAAGCGTCGGCAGTTGCCAAACAAGGTCTACCTAGGATTAACGGGTGTCCATCTAGTCGGTTCTTTGGATTGATAACGAGGAAGTCAGCAAGGTATTCCTAGGAATCTATAGATACCATTACATCTTGTAGTGTACCTTCTAGTTTGACTACCGATCGGTCAGCCAACTCCAATAAGGTTGTTGTTGGTTCTAGCGATATAATGCCAAGTTTTTGACAGGTAGTGGTTGTTAAGATATTGATTTCTGCTCCCAAATCAACTAAGGCATTTGGAAATGATTGCCCATTGATTTTCACTGTCACTATAGGATTTCCTGGGTCTTCATATTTGATAGGTGTTTCCATTCCTGATAATAAGTCAGATGAAGTACTAACTATTTGGACAGTTGGATTGGTGGTTGTTCTCCTCTTTGGCTTCTTTATGCATAATTATTTAATGGTTTTTGCATGTATAGGGATGTCTTGGATAGCTTGGAGGAGAGGGATTTTTATATACAAATTTTTTAATTCTCCCAGAAGATCAAAATCGGGATGTTCTAATGGGCATGGTATGATTAATCATTCTGGGAATGGTGGAGAGGAAGTTGTTACGTGTTGTTGATTTTGTTGTTGAACCTCCTTCTCTTTTTGTAATGTTTGTTCTACAAGTAACGGATCTTCAATATGAACATTATTGTTTCTCTCTGTTTCTACTATGCGCCCAGACCTTAATTGAAGGTCATTACACTCCCTTAGTTCAGTTTCTAATTCTGGGGGTTCCATTTTTTGAACAGACTGAACTGGCCTATTTTTTGGGTTTGGGTTGGGCTAGGCTGGGAGTTGCGGTCTTAAGTTGGTTTGGGGGTTTTGTATAGGGAGCTGGCAGTGTAGGTTAAGAGAGATGAATTGTTCCAACTGGCTGATTTGTAGGTATTTGCCATTTTGACTACCAGGGTTGACTCTGCGAAGTAGAGGGGGACCATTGTGTTGGATAAGCATTGTTTGGCCAAAATGGTGGGCAGAAAGGAAAATTTGGCCAATTAGTTTAATTTTTTTGATTTGGCCATGATGATGTAGGGAATGGTTGTTGTGACCAATTAGGGAAAGGTGGTTGATTTTACCACATTCCATTATATTGTTGAGCATTGTATTGAGGAGGCTAAAAAGAAGAAAATGGATCAGTTGGCATACCTGATTGTCATGGCTACAATTGTCGGCGTTGATTAAGTAGACACACCACTTCTGATTCTTCTTCTGCCTCCTTATAAACTGCTTTTAGGCTAGGAAGCAAGGGACATCCTTCTGTAGGGTGATCTTTCGTGCAAATGGCGCAAACTTTGATTACATCCAATGGGCACTCTTTGTGGTTGTGTTTCTTCCTGCATCTAGGATAGAATACTGCCAAATTTTGCTCTGCTTCTGCCTGCTTTTGTTTGGCTTGCATAGTGTCGAACTGCGTTGTTAGAGTCCCAAGTATATCTGTCTTAAATTCTTCCAGCAGGTTTCCAATCTCTGTGTTAAGTCCCTATATTAATAGTGTAGTCCCTTATTATGTTAGTGTAGCCCCACTTATTGTTATTGTTGTACCCCTGTAACCCCCATATTGTTATTATTGTGCCCTTACATTATTATTTTCAGGTCGGCTAGGATTACATTGTGGCCCACTAGGATTATATTGTGGCCCCATGGACTCCTATATATAGAAGGAGGTTTTGGTCATTTGTATCATCCAGGAATTGTTCATTTATGTAATGTATTGGAGGTTTCCCCCTCGAAGTGGCTTATTTATAAGGAGTTTATATCTCTTTTCTTCTCTTTTTGGAGCTGGTTACACAACATTTGGTATCAGAGCTTTGGATTCTAGGGTTTCGCTGCTCCAAACAAGTCATCGTGGCATTTTCGCTATAAATTTTTTTCTACGAAGCTTCAGAAGCTGAAATTTTTAGGGTGCGAATTTGAAATCTTGAGGAATTTTGTCTAAAAATTTCAGATCTTGGTTCGCAATATTTTCGGAGATATGATCTATGGAAGTTAGGTCTTTTTCAGGCTCCTAAACAGGTCATAGTGGCATTTGTGCTATAAATTTTTTTCTACGAAGGTTCAGAATCTGAAATTCATATGGTGCGAAGCTGAAATCCTGAGGAAATTCGTCAAAAAATTTCAGATCTTGGTTCGCAATATGTTTGGAGATATGATTTGTGGAAGGTAGTGCTTTGTCAGGCTCCTGAATTTCATCTCAAAGAGGTGATCGTGGGAAAAGTTCAATAAATCTCTCTCTGGGGATCGGATTGGAGTTCCATAAAAATTGGTCGCAAGTACACAGGCTGTATTTTCTTGGCTATCAATTTCAGAGACAAAGGAAAAAACAGTGACACGTGGCAGGTCGTACAAGTTCGCTCTACTGAACCAGTCCAGAATCAGGTCATTGTGGGAGATTGGACACAAATTCGTCTTGGAGAATCCAAATTAGGTCAGACCTGTGGTATTTGAAAGAAGCTTCAGAGGGCTACTACAGGGCGGAATTTCAGATATCGAAGATTTTCAATTACAGAGATAATTCAATTTCAATATCGAGCTCCTTAAAGCAAGTAAAAGGTGTGTATTTGTTTTTTAAAATTGCATAACGTTTGTTTGAAAAAGCAGTTTGAAGTGATTCCAAGGGAATATTGAAGAATATTTATCAGCATTGGGTTATATAATGCCTCCAAAAAATAATTCCATACCCATAAAGCCCTCAGAAATCTATACAATGATGCATGAAGAGGAAGAATTGCAGTATGAGATATCAAAATTACGGTACCAAGTGCAACAAGTTTCGATCTTACGAAGAGCAATCGAAGATGAAATAGATGGTTTAAGAGAAGAAATGGAGGCTAAGTTAGATGGTTTGAAGGATAAAATAATAGCTAATATGGATGACAAATTAGTGGAAGATCACAACGAGCATCAACAACAAGTTCTCCAACTCTCAAAGGATAACCTAACTTTGGTGCAGAATCTAATGAAACAACAGGAATATCAACATCACATTGAAAGAAGTTCTGAGGCAGTCACAAGAACAAGAAATCAACAATTAAGATCAATTTCAGAGTATCTCAGTAAGTGGAAGAACTTTCCTGTAGAAGATTCCACATGGGAGGATGATAATTTTATACAGAAGCATCAAGAAATAATCAAGCGTTGAGGACAACACTTGTTTGAAGGAGAGGGGCATGTTAAGTCCCTATATTAATAGTGTAGTTCCTTATTATGTTAGTGTAGCCCCACTTATTGTTATTGTTGTACCCCTGTAACCCCCATATTGTTATTATTGTGCCCTTACATTATTATTTTCAGGTCGGCTAGGATTACATTGTGGCCCACTAGGATTATATTGTGGCCCCATGGACTCCTATATATAGAAGGAGGTTTTGTTCATTTGTATCCTCATAATGTGCTATCATCAGAGATCTTATTATCTCTTGTAATCATATCATGTTCTGCTGATTTTAGCTTTGTGTTGCCTCTTGAACTCCTGATACACAAATCAATGATGTTAGCATAGCTTTCTTGATATATATCACATTTTCCCATAATATTCAATGTTTCAACCCATTGATCTTTCATGCCTCTAATTAATGTAGTTTTCAGCACATTATCAGGTAAGGGTAAGGATGCATAAGGAGATCTCTGAAGATTGTATTGAAACCGTTCCACATATTCTTACAGGGTTTCATTTGGTTTTGCTATCATTTGGAATATTTCATATTTTAGTTCCTGAGACCTGCAATAATCTTGATATTTATTTAAAAACGCAGCTTTCATTTGATCCAAATCAGTTATGACACCCCCACCTAACCCCATAAACCATCGTAAGGCTGCTCCTTTTAATGTAGAAGGAAATAGTTTTAATTTTTGGGGATCGGTGGTATAATCATACCCCTTGCACAACACATCGAATTCAAACAAAAATTCATCTGGGTCTTCTAATGTTAAGCCATGAAATGTGGGAATATGTTGAAGGGGAATGGCTTTCATAGGTGCATTAACTGCAGTATCTACTATAGGATATTGCAGCGTAGAAGTTTGCTAGGGTGTCTGCTGGTTCTGGTTTTGGTTTTGGGCCATTTGGTCAAAGATGTGCCAATATCCTTCTGGGATCTCAAGGGAATTCTTAGGCTGACTGGAAGGAGTGGGAATGGTATTGAAAACACTTCCCTGGTCTGGAAAAATAAGTATTCCTTGCGGTCCTACTGTTTGAGGTGATTCAGGACCTTGATTTTGAACGAATTTAACAGCACTTCCCTTATCTGGACTGCTTACGGTTTGGAATATTTGAAGAGAAGAGTTTGGTCCTTCCGCTTCTCCTGTTTCCCCTTCTCCTTCACGGAGATTACTAGAGTTCCCTTCTTGAGGAGAAATTAGGCAAGGATTCTCAATTTCTTGAGTATCTTGCTCAATTCCCACGGTTTGACTATGTATCTCAACAAAGGTTTCAGATGGTGACTCTGTAGCCTGAAGGGAACTAGTAGGATTTCTAGGGATAACTTTCCTAGGTCCTACTGACGACTGAGATTCAGTATTTTTAAGGATTTCGTCAATAAAAGTTGTTCACCCAAGGGTCACCGGTCCCTTAGGTTTTTCAGGTTTAGGAGGAATTTTGTTTTGCTTAACTGGTTGATTCATTCAAGAAAACAAGCCTTCATTCCTACCTAATGAAAGAAGCTTACCTGATTCTACTGTGAAGCGGGCTGTGAGCAAGTATGTTCCTTGCCCAGTGCACAGGTTCTTACCTTCCGTCTTTAATACCCAATTCTTCGCAAGCAAAATAAAATCAATTGTGCATCAATCCTTTGAAATGGCATACACTCTCCCCGAAAACGGCGCCAAAATGTTGGAGCATAAACAGGTATCTTTTACACACCTAATTAGCCTACATTAATTATCAATTCGGGAGTGACTTTTTATTTCAAGAGTGTACTCTGTCTGAGGCTGCAATTAACTAAGAGTAATGCTATGAAGATGTAGTACAGAATTCTAAATACAAGAGTAAACAAATGCTTGTAAAGAAATCTAATTATAGTGACATAAATGAAAATGCTCTGAAATCTTAACTACATCAATCTGCAAAACATCGATAAGGGATATAGTAGCAGTAACTCCTTCCCTTAGAAATTGATGCAACTGAAATCACACTGAGGCAAGATAACCAATATAGGAACTTGGAAGCAGTAACCAATGTCCTCTACAGTTGGTAGTATTGTTCTTGAAGCAATCACAATGAAATCAAACTCAAACTACTTGCTCATGAAAATAACTGAAAGGAACTTCTACTAATAACAAAAGCTAGAAAGGAACAACAACTTGTAATTCCTATGCGCACACAGCAACTGTAACCAACCTATCTGCTAATCTGAGTCTATGAATCAGAAATGAAAAATAAACATAAATGGAACAACAAATATGAATTGAACAACAATTCTAAACTTAATACAATCATGCAACTAATATTAATACTTCAACCCTGTCGACAGCCAATATTATGAAACAGTCAATCATAAAGAATCATAAATCAATAGAACAACAACTAGAATTGAATATAGAACAACAAAACTTTATGAAGATAGCAAGGTAAATAAACAGTGAATACACTTCTTGCAAATGATAAAATAGCAGTGCAGTTCATTAATGCTCACAATGATTCTGTATCCAATCCAACAGCAATCAATCAACTCTGCAACCGTAATGAATTTAAACACAACTTCACACAACAGTAAGAAAAGATTATGAATACAAACAGCAGGGTAATTCCACCAGAGCTGGGCCCTAAGCACAGTGAAACACTGCTGGGCTACTTCAGAACTCGAGAGATGAAATGAAATACGTCTTTTATATTAAACGAGCATAAAGTATTACAGAGACCGCTCTCTAAAGCCGAGAGTCAATGAAACACAATATTACAAAGGAAATGTTTTTAATACAAGAATTTCCGACCCCTACAATCACCAAAGGCGTTGCCTTATATATCAGACCCTGACGGACAAGACGAGGAATAAGATGAGGCTTGAACAGCAATCCCTTAGGATCGAAGGATCCTAAGGGATTTGCTTCCCTTCTTTTAGTTATCTCATGGTTTCCTTTTACCGAAGCCGAGCTGTCCCTTGCCTTTTCTTAGCGATGCGTTTAGATTTCCTTGTCTTTGGCAGGATTTGGTCTAATGTTGGAGGAACAACAGTTGCATCCATCTCAGCCTCGCCTTTGGTATAGCTGTTCACTTCGTCTAATTCCTGTTTTTATCAACAAAAAGCAATCTTTAGTCATCTTTTTACAATAAACATACATCCTTCCAATTCTACCACAATTCTTATAATAAATCACCTTTCTAAGGTAAAAAGGATTATGTCTATAGTAAAAGAATGAGAAAATACATAGTGATTTCATACCTTTTCCACTGCTCATAACAAAGAATCGTGAGTTGAAGTAAGCCAAGAATTATGAGCCAGTTTGCATAGTTGCATATATTGGTGTGCAAACAATAATCTGATATATAAATTCGAATAAAAACAATGAAAATTTAACAAAATTATTAGAGGAACTGCATTGAAATTGTAACTAAACATGTCAAACACAATTTTACTAGTTTTTTATAACTAACAAAACAAACTGGAGATTTATATATTAAAACATCAAATATACGTCTCTTATCGTCTAAGCGAGTTGTGCACTATGAGCCGTTGTTGCAACAACGGTGGAGCCAATATTGCAAAGAACGACTCCAAGGTTGTGTCAAGAATCAGAGTTGGCAGTCGCCAACTATGTGAGCGCTTTTCATAGTTGCATATGGCTGGTGTGCAAACAATAATTCGATATATACTCCTAATAAAAACAATGAAAATGTAACAAAATTATAAGAGAAACGGTAATGAAATTGTAACTAAACATGTGAACACAATTTTACCAGCTTTTATAACTAACAAACAACCGGAGAGTTATATATTACAACATCAAATATAATGTCTTTTTATCGTCTATGAGTTGCCGCAACGGCAGCCAAGAGCTGCAAAGAATCTGCAGATTCAGTTGTGTCAACAATTGTGAGCCAGTTTGCATAGTTGCATATATTGGTGTGCAAAAAATAATCTAATATATAAATTCGAATAAAAATAATGAAAATCTAACAAAATTATTAGAGGAACTGCAATGAAATTGTAACTAAACATGTTAAGAAAAATTTTACCATTTTTTACAACTAACAAAAAAACCTGGAGAGTTATATATTACAGCATCAAATATAATGCCTTTATTGTCTATGAGTTGCAGCAATGGTGACCCAGTGTGTCAGAAACTGTGAGCCAGTTTGCATAGTTGCATATATTGGTGCGCAAACAATAATTTGATATATAAATTTGAATAAAAACAATGGAAATGTAACAAAATTATTAGAGGAACTGCAATGAAATTGTAATTGAACATGTCAAACACAATTTTACCAGTTTTTTATAACTAACAAAACAAACTGGAGAGTTATATATTACAACATCAAATATAATGCCTTTACTGTCTATGAGTTGCAACAATGGTGAGCCAGTGTTGCAGCAATGGTGACCTAGTGTTGCAGCAATGGTGAACCAGTGTTGCAGCAATGGTGACCTAGTGTGTCAGCGACTGTGACCCAGTGTGTCAGCAACGGTGACCCAGTCTGTCAATCTGAATCTGTGAATGAAGGGGGACATTCATGAAGATTGTTGATACAATAATCACTATTTCCTAGTTCATCGGAACGAATATACCCTCCTGTCTCCATAATTACATTCCAGCAATCAAATTCTTTTTTTTTTTCAGCGTATATTTATTTTATTATACCCTTTTTGGAAGCTAGATCATTGGATACCGAATTCTAAGACCTATCCAGTGATTCCCACACTGTCCCATAGCAATAATATACTGAGCAACCTTTGTTAAGGTTGTCTTTAAGTTGAGGTAGTTAAATGGATCTTTATTTTGAGGTTGTTTTCCCATGCTATCCCACCTTGCCTTACATCCTCCCTGTGCCTTAGTTTCCAATAATTGAATCTGGTCTACACAATATGCAATGGTCATCTCCCTGTTCTTAGAGATAACCTCTACCACTTCTGGAGAGTTGATGTATTTTTTATGTTCTTTTATCACCTCCACAGGTTTGGGATGTTCTCGTCTAACCCACAAAAGGCTCTCGGAATTTTGCAAATAAATGTTCAGATCATCCAACCAACTGGCCTGATTTCTCAAATACGATATAATTTCCCTCAATTGGACATCCCCTGTAACATAGTTGGGATTCCATTTTGTATTATAAGGTACCAAAAAATTATGTTGGTATAGTTCACAGAGCAAGTCTTTCTCTTGATTACAAATTGACATATATGCCTCCTCAAAACAATAACTGCTTTCAACCCAGAGAGGGATATTTTGGATGATAGCATTCTTTTTAAATATCGTGAATTTTTCAGTCAAGTACACATTGTAATTGGTTGAAGGAGCCCTGCAAGCAAGCACACCATCCATTAGCTATCTGATTTCTTGCTTATCCTTCTCCAACTTGGTCACTCTCCTTTCCAGCTTAACCACTGTTTTTTATGTCTTCGTAAAACTTTGTTTTGATATTCTTCTTCAAATATCTTGGCAAGGTCAGGAAGTGATTTGTTGTGCACACTGTAAGGTTCCTCATCATCTTTTTTCTCACCAATGTATTTGGTCAGTTTGATCTCTGGTTCCTCATCCTCTGTTAGTTTCAATTCTGGTTGTTGTTCCTCTGTGTATATACCCATTTCTTTTGTATCTTTGATATGTAATTCATGTTCCTCTGTATGGACAACTATTATTTTGGTATGGGACTCTGTAACTTCAATGTCATTAGTCTGTTTTTTCCCAAGGGGTATATCTTGTTGGACCCTGGGAGAAGGAATACATATGTCATCAATGGGTATGGACTCTGCAACTTCAATGTCATCAGTCTGTTTTTTCTAAGGGGTATATCTTGTTGGACCCCTGGAGAAGGAATACCTATGTCATCAGTGGGTATGGACTCTGCAAATTGGGCCAATAAATCTAATCTATCAAAAGTTTCTTTTTGTTTGAGCTCATCTGTTAGGGTTTTAACTTTGATCTGTAGTTGTCTGTTTTTCATCTGGAGAGTCTTATTCTTCCTTAACAATGAAATATACAGAGGAAGATGTTTATAGGTACTTACTTTTGCAATGCGCTTGTTTCTCAATTCTGGTGGTTCAGTTGGTTGGTCCTCCTGATCATCACCAAACAATTCTGGTTGTGTAGCTGATTGATCCCCCTGATCATCACCATACAATTTTGGTTGTGCAATTGGTTGGTCCTCCTGATCATCCCCATACAATTTTGGTTGTGCATTTGATTGGTCCTCCTGATCATCCCCAAACAATTTGGGTTGTGCAGTTGGTTGGCCCAGCACTTTTTCCCTACTCAATTGTTGGTACTCCTCTTCATCCGCATACAATATTTGGATTGAGATAAGGCCATCTGAGCGGTACCACTTTCTTAGTTCCGCTATGTATTCATAGTTAGAATCAAGAGAGGGAAGCTTATCAACTTGTTCTTTTGTGTCAGCAAGCTGGCCTAATCCTTCTTCCATGCATCCTTGTTGCATGCATCCTTCGTCCATGACCCCTTCAATTAATACATCATGTGGATACTCTTGCTCTTGATCTTGCTCTTCTTCTACTCCTATCTCTTCTAGGAGTTTTTTTGTAACAACGGGGAGGGTTTGAGGAACTGGAGCATAACAACCTCTCTTTCCCTTGTTCTTCTGGGCTTTTGGCACTGCTGTTGGGCGTTTCCTGTATCCTCTCAATCATCTGGTCGCAGGTTTACTCACCAATATTTGTACTTCATCATCATCATCTTGGCCATCTCCTTTATGTGCAGCTTTAGCAGCATAAGTTGCCGCTAAGGGGTCATGGGGTGGAGTTGTTGCTGAGGGGTCATGGGGTGGAGTTGCCACTGAGAGGTTATGGGGTGGATTTGCTGCTGAGAGGGCATGGGGTGGAGTTTCCGCTGAGAGGGCATGGCGCGGAGTTGCAGCTTGGAGGTCACGGGGTGGAGTCGCAGCTTCAACATGCAATGGCCTTCTAACTAGTTCTCCCTTCCTTTTGTAGCGCAGCAACCACCAAAATTTTAACAAGGAATTGGTGGGAAAGGATTTCGAGTGACCGCTTTGATTTCTGCACACCTCGAGCCATTTTGTCTAGGGTTTTTGCAAGAAAGAAAGGCATGTTAAGCAACCTGCCATGACGCAGGTGGTCTAACAAGCGGAGGTGCTCATAATAAATAACCACATACCTTCCTTCACAAGTGAAAAATATCTAGACAAGGATTGTAGCATCTGACCAGGGTTGTGGTAATGAATTCCTCTCATATCCTGAGCCACTCTTGATCAGTCGTTCACCTACCTCAAGGAAATTCCTCACAATATCAGGTTGGGGTTTTCGAGGTGCAAACCACTTTTCTCCCGTCTGGAGTAACCCTGACACTTCAACAATCGCCTCTTTTGTCGCAGGAACCACGGTCCCTGCTACCTCTGATCTACCCTCCTGGTAATGCATGGCGAATTCTATGGCTATGTCATTGTCATGCCCCTGAAACTTGTGAATATAATATATCTAGCCGGCTTGTTCAAATAATTATTTAATGGGTGGAAATGTGTCTAATAATTCTTCGGAACTTTCATGGCGTATTCTTGCACCTCCCATCTCTAGCCAGAGTTCAGAGCGGCTCTGGTTGTGTTAGCTGTTTGCAAGAATTCGAATGTGGTGCAATGGAAGAGTTAGGGTAATGGGTACAGTAATAAATAAATAATGGGGATGGGTTATTTAGGGCAGTGCCCGTATGCAGACACGTGTTGCCGCAAGGGGTCGGGAAATAGATATTCAAGCTTTTTAAAACATATCTTTGAAATAGGAGATTGAAGCTACTTTAATTTAAAAAGATTAAAATTACAATATATAAATATGTATCAATATGCTTGGTAAGATGTGAAAATAAAGAGTTCATCTTGTAACAATGCATTCCATTATGAAATTGTTGACCTATCTACTAACACCACATGTGCATTTTTTCATAATCAAAAGATTGGCTTTTTATTAAAACTTTAGACAAAGTTTATATGAGATTCTGAAGACAACAGACCTTCAATCTTGAGATCAATAGTCTCCGTATGGCTCGATTTCATATAAACATGTTATGATGGGGATGAATGTTCCCCTTTACAAGTCCATGTGAAGCTAAATTTTCAATTCATTCAAATCATAAAATCATATATACCTTAATTTTTTTCAAAGCATATCCCCTGGCATTATTCACTTGCATTGGTGTCTGTGTGGGTTCTATTCTCAGCACATAACAATGTTAACGAGTTGGGTTGTCAAGATAACTTCATTGATTTGCAGACTAAGTTGTTGTTGTTGTCATGAATGTCAAAACGTGCTCCAGTTCAAAACACCTAGCCTTGTGGCTATAGATGTTGATGATGGACAAATTCACAACAATTGGATTATTGGTTTGGGTATTTATACATTTCTGCCCTGTAAATGAGGTTGGATCTATGGATTGCAAAATTCCAAGATCTCACATTTGCTTGCATTTAACCATGTATGTATAAAGGACAAATAATGATTGATATATAAGCTATCTTGGTTGGCTTGTAACCAAGGGCATCTCACATAATTTCTTAATGAATTTCATAATTTCACATAAGAATTAGAGCTCATTATAGTAAAAAAAGAGGCTTGTATAAATTATGGGACCATGAGCTGCTCATGGATAATGAATTTTTCAATGTTCATAGAAGTTGGAATTATGAAGGTGTATTGGAATTTGACTTCTAGAATAAAGGGCATAATAAAAGCATCCATCACATAATCTAATGACATATAAAAGGTTTTAAAACAATTGAAAAAGGATGCACAATATCCTTTCTAATGACATCGAGCAGTGTCAAAGTAAACCTATCCTTCAAATGTGAAACTATCATTCACAAGTTTATTTCTTTCAACAAACTGCCATGCTTTGCTTTGGTCCTATAAATATTAGATAAACATGTTATAACATGACCATGTTAAATGGTGAACTATGCCAAATAATGTCATTCAAAGTATATCAATTCTACCAGGTTGGAAAAACAATGTTTTTACGTTATGAAACTATAGGATTTTTCTTCCTCAGTGACACCCTACAAAAATACTTTTGGGTAGTATCGATATATGATTTTAAAATTGTTGATGAGGTTTGTTATAGCCTCAAGGCAACTTCTTATGAGATATATTCATCCTTGGTATGAGATATAGTTTTAACTAAAAATAGTCATCCTTGGTATGAGATATAGTTTAAACTAAAAATAGTCATCCTTGGTATGAGATATAGTTTTAATTAAAAATAGTAACTCACTTCTACTTGTATGGAAATCAATATAACATTTACTTTTCAAAAGTAAATTTATGTTTATTTTTATTTTAAGAAAAAGTGATTTTAAAATTGTTGATGAGGTTTGTTATAGTCTCAAGGCCGCTTCTTATGAGACATATTCATCCTTCATATGAGATATAGTTTTAACTAGAAATAGTAATCCTTGGTATGAGATATAATTTAAACTAAAAATAGTCATCCTTGGTATGAGATATAGTTTTAATTAAAAATAGTAACTCACTTCTAATTGTATGGAAATCAATATGAAATTTATTTTTCAAAAGATAAATTTCAAATATGATTCTACTTACATAATCATTGAGAAGTATAATGTTAACATATTAATTTGATAAGAATTTGTTGCACTTCATAAATCTTGCATTTAGAGTTATATAATTATGAGCACCACCTAAAACTTATTAAACGACATACAATCCCAAATTAATTTTACAATATATAAACTGAAAAGAAATTAAACAATGATTTTCATAAATACATAAAATAAAATCATCCATCACATAATCTAATGACATAACTAAACTGTATTAAAAATGTAATTCCATTAATAGTATTACTGAAAAATACATTTTCTACATACATTTGTTGGGACATAAGACCAAAAAATAGTGAGGCCATCTATAAAAAAATAGCTCATACAAAAATGATGGAGATCAGGTTGCTCCAATCTATCTCAAAAAAGATGAACACAATAATATTACTCCCCCTATAATAACCCAATCCCCAATCAAAGCAAAAATCCATTCAATAATAGGCAATCTATAACAATGCCTATCAATAATAATTGGAGCACATGTTGGCTCCACAAATCTACCACATCCATGTCCTTTGGATGCTGCTTCAGAAAGTGTTGAATCATATACCCTTTGGACATCAGATTGGTACATAATCTCAAAACCGTGGAATTGTGCAGCAATAGATTTTGCTTGCTGGTGTAGGGGCTTTAGGTTAGGTCTTCTAACTTGGAAGGTTCCATTCATCTAGTTGATGATTAGCTCGGAGTTAGTGTAAATGACAATGTCATTTGCACCATAACTCCGTGCAGTCGTGAGGCCCTCTATCAATGCATGATAGTACGCCTCGTTGTTCGTTGTAATCCCAGGTATTTGTCTACTATTTTGATAGACTTGGCTCAGGGCTTCATTATGAAGCACGAACCTTGTCCGTGCATTTCCTTGGTTTGGATGGCACCATAATTGGATAACTAGGACCCATTTTGCAACCATCTGCAAAACAAGAAAATAATTTAATTAAATATCGTTAATACAGTTGCTGCAACTCGCTGTTGCCGCCACTGCACAAAATTAAAATTTACAGTGGAGACAACACACTGTTATAGTGGGGGCAACTCGATGTTGCCGCTACTGCAACAATGAGTTTCTGCCACTGCTCAAAATTTAAATTTACAGTTGCGGCAACACACAGAGAGCGGAAACTCGCTATTGCAGTAGCGGCAACAGCGAGTTGCCGCCACTATAACCGTGTGTTGCCGCCACTGTAAATTTAAATTTTGAGCAGTGGCGACAACACGCTATTGCAGTCGTGGCAACAACATGTTGCCGCCACTGCTCAAAATTTAAATTTACAGTGGCGGCAACACAGAGAACGTCAACTCGCTGTTGTAGTAGCGGCAATAGCGAGTTGCCACCACTGTAACCGTGTGTTGCTGCCACTGTAAATTTAAATTTACAGTGGCAACAACACACGGTTACAGTTGCGGAAACTCACTGTTGCCGCTACCGCAACAACGAGCAAATTAAACAACATAACATTAATACTTCGATACAATGTTTGAAGTTGAAATACAGAGCAAGCGATACAGAGTTGAAACTATAAAAAACAGGGATACAGGGTCCAACAAGATATACCCCTTGCAGAGGTAGCAGCAACAGTGAGCAAATTAAACAACAGAACATTAATACAGTGATACAGAGTTTGAAGTTGAAACACAGAGCAAGCAATACAAAACAAGCGATACAGAGCTGAAACTATAAAAAATAGGGATACAGGGTCCAACAAAATATACCCCTTGCAGAGGTAGCGGCAACAACGAACAAATTAAACAACAGAACATTAATACAGCAATACAGAGTTTGAAGTTGAAATACAGAGCAAGCGATAAAGAACAAGCGATACAGAGCTGAAACTATAAAAAACAGGTATACAGGGTCCAACAAGATATACCCCTTGCGGAGGTAGCGGCAACAGTGAGAAAATTAAACAACAGAACATTAATACAACAATACAGAGTTTGAATTTGAAATACAGAGCAAGCGATAAAGAACAAGCGATACAGAGCTGAAACTATAAAAAACAGGGATACAGGGTCCAACAAGATATACCCCTTGCGGAGGTAGCGGCAACAGTGAGCAAATTAAACAACAGAACATTAATACAACGATACAGAGTTTGAGCGAGTTTCCACCACTATAACCGTGTGTTGCCGCCACTGTAAATTTAAATTTTGAGTAGTGGCAGCAACACACTGTTGCAGTAGTGGCAACAATGTGTTGCCGCCACTGCTCAAAATTTAAATTTACAGTGGCGGTAACACAGAAAGCGGCAACTCGCTGTTGCAGTAGCGGCAACAACGAGTTGCCACCACTGTAATCGTATGTTGCTGCCATTGTAAATTTAAATTTACAGTGGCGGCAACACACGGTTGCAGTAGCGGAAACAACGAGTTGCCGCCACTGCAACAGTGAGAAAATTAAACAACAGAACATTAATACAGTGATACATTGTTTGAAGTTGAAATACAGAGCAAGTGATACAGAACAAGCGATACATAGTTGAAACTATAAAAAACAGGGATACAGGGTCCAACAAGATATACCCCTTGCGGAGGTAGCGGCAACAGCGAGCAAATTAAACAACAGAACATTAATACAACGATGCAGAGTTTGAGCGAGTTGCCACCACTGTAACCGTGTGTTTCCGCCACTGTAAATTTAAATTTTGAGCAGTGGTGGCAACACGTTGTTGCAGTAGCAGCAACAATGTATTATCGCCATTGCTCAAAATTTAAATTTACAGTGGCGACAACACAGAGAGCGGCAACTCGCTGTTGCAGTAGTGGCAACAGCGAGTTGTCGCCACTGTAACCATGTGTTACCGCCACTGTAAATTTGTAACCATGTGTTGCCGCCACTGTAAATTTAAATTTACAGTGGCAGCAACACACGGTTATAGTGGCGGAAACTTGTTGTTGCCGCTACTGCAACAGTGAGCAAATTAAACAACAGAACATTAATACAGCGATACAGTGTTTGAATTTGAAATACAGAGCAAGCGATATAGAGCTGAAACTATAAAAAACAGGAATATAGGGTCCAACAAGATATACCCCTTGCAGAAGTAGTGGAAACAACAAGAAAATTAAACAATAGAACATTAATACAGCGATACAGAGTTTGAAGTTGAAATACAGAGCAAGCGAACTTACAATTTCCAAACGGAGCTCTGCTCTGCTGCTCGGCCTTGCTGCAGAGTTCTCTGCTTTGCTGCGAAGTGCTCTTCTCTACTTTGCTGCTCGACAGAATAACCACGCTGCTCATTCGACTAAATGAATAGGTACCGATCGTAATTTGAAATAGAACTTGTGCGGAAATAACGAGAGGGGAGGTTGGTGGCAGCCATAACTCCGACTGGTTCGCTTGAGCTGAAATTTGAATTACGTCCCTTCATGGCTGAAACTGGCTGCGGTTCTGCAGACGGCTCGTGTGAAAAACATTGACGCGTTAGCTATTATGGGAATGGCAGACCGCCATACGAGTTAACATTAACGTTAACATTGTGGGGACGGAGATGGGGAGGGCATGGGGCCCGCGAGGGCCGGAGGGATTCGCCAGATAACTACGACGGTGGCCAGGGGCGCATAGCCCGAGGCCATTCCGTCGAATGGTTAGCCCACTCCTATTAGATGGAGACATTAATGTTGTCTAGAACCATTGTATAAATATTAGGGTAGGTATAGGGTTAGGTTTAATTTATGAGTGCGGCTTGTGATTATTATGTTCGATTTTCGAGCTTCGGCATATGTATTATTTTCTGTGAAAATGCCGGAAGCAGCGTCTAAAATGTCCCAGAATACCTCCTCCAAGAAAGAATGGTTGAACGAGACAGGGAAAAAATAAAGTAGCGTAATAGCCCCATTGGAGATAAAGTACAAGCCTTGTACTGTAGATATGAATGCTTTTGCAGTGACAGTACAAATAATAGCGGTAAAATCTAGGCATTTTGAAATAAGAAGTGAGAGTTTTTGGCCAATTAGATAACAGATAATTTGTAATAAAATAAAAAATTAATTCCCTATGTTAAACTTTGATAAAATTAAAAATATATAAAATGGTTGACCAAATTAATAGAAATTCAACTCAATACCTATTGCATAATACCTGCAGAGGCAGGCATAATAACGTATGTACTGTTTCAAAAGGCTCACGGCCATGTGATTTTTGTCGGTTTTTGGTCTGCCGCACGCGATCAATACAGAAAACCGCGGAATAAACTAGTTTTTCAATCAAACGTAAGTTCAACGAAATCTCCACAGGTTTTCAAAAGAGAAGTTGCGGACCTCCGCTTTTGCTACACAGAAAATGTGTGGACCTCCGTGTTTGCAAAAAAATTTAAAAATAATTCACCGGCCTTCTGCTCTTGTCCTTTTTTCTCTGGCTCTGCTCGCCCACGGATCTTCTGATCCTTTCTCAGTTGTGATACCAATTTGTTGGATAGGCAGAGGATTCAAAGACACAAATAGCACAAGTATTTCACACACGAAACAATAAGCTGAGGCTCTTCAATTAATCTTCAATCACTCTAAATCACAATATGAATACAATGAACCAGGTGAATAGTATTTACCCTAAATTAGATATGCATACACTCTCACATAATCGTTAATATAATTTCAATTGTTTGAATAACCAGAGATTTGCCAGTATGGTTCATCAACACGAGGATAAAAACAACAAGCAGATCGTGAGATCGACCGTAAAGTGGGGTTTAACAACAATATTTGCACCCGGAGTGTACCTGTACTTGACCCGATGATTCTGGTTGACCACCCGATCAACCGTGGTTTATTACGAGGGCTCACCTATCACGTGATGTGTTGAGCGTAACCCATACCCCTGTAACTACCAGGAGAGGTGGCTCCACCCACGCTCCACCACCGCACCACCAATCCGCTACCACTGCAATTGATGACCACGCTACGAATTCAAATTCGACATAAATTTTTGAACGGTGGTCGACAGATTTTTAAATGAGGCCATTAATGAAATTCTCAAGTGGTGATTTTTGTCAATGAATGACATTAATTGAATTGAGATATTTTGTTTATATAGGTGTAATTTAATTTTTTTTTACACACACAGCAGAGTGTAGATGTAATGTTTTTATGCACAGCAGAGTGTTGTTGTTGAAAAAGACAGAGTGTGAATTTGGAAATACACAGCAGCGTATTTTCAGAGAGACAGTGTTTTGTATTTTTGCACAGCAGTGTGAAATACTTGTATACACAGTAGTGTATGTTGTTTTAGAAAGACAGAGTGATCATTTTTGAGCTGTGTTTGCAACAGTCAAATTATTTTGTAAGCCCTCTGGTTGAGGAAGAATTGTAACAAAAGTTTTTTTTTTAATAAGATAGAGTTGATATTTCATATCTCTGTTTGTCTGTCTAAATTTAATTTATTTTAAAGCTCTGTGTTGTAAAAAAGGAATTTCTATTTTCCTCTGTTCTGTTAAGGAATTACCTAGAAAATTCCAACATGGTATCAGAGCTAGTCCAGGCTATTTGAAGATCAAATAAGCTGAAGGAAAGGAGTTCTTTGTTGCAGCAGCTTCTCCAGCAGTATGAAGACTCAAACAAGAAGAATCCAAAGGTATTTCTCTATATAGTTTTTGTGTTACTGTTGCAGAATAGTCAGTTAATTTTAAATACACAGTCAAATGTTTGTGAATCATAGTTAAGAGTGCAGAATGGCTGGAGCCAACACTGGTATGGGTATGGGAAATATCCATCTCCCAATGTTTAATGGGAAAAATTATGACTACTGGTCAATAACTATGAGAGCATTATTTGTCTGCCAAGACTTATGGGAATTTGTTGAGGATGGCTTTGAAGAGCCAACAGATGAACTTGAGTTTAATATGTTAAATCAAGCAGAAAGAGAGATTCTGAAGAGCAATAAGAAGAAAGATGCCAAGGCTCTTTTCTTCTTGTATCAAGCAGTACATGAGAGTGTGTTTCCGAGGATAGCAGCAGCCAACAGATCCAAAGAAGCATGGGAAACTCTCAAGATAGCCTATCAAGGCATGGAAAGAGTGAAGACAACAAAACTTTAGTTGTTGAGGAGAGACTTTGAGACTCTCTGTATGAAAGAGTCAGACACTATTGACTCATTCTTCACTCATGTGATTGGAATGGTCACACAAATAAGATCTCATGGAGAGACTCTTGAGGACAAGAGGATTGTTGAAAAACTCTTGAGAATTTTACCCTCAAGATTCGATGTGATTGTCACCACCATAGAGGAGACTAAAGATCTCACAGAGTTTTCAGTGGATGAACTACATGCATCACTGATGACCCATGAACAGAGATTGGGTAGGAGTGAAAACTCATCTCTTGAGCATGCCTTTAAGACCCATATGTCTTTCAGAAGAGGAAGAGGGCAAGGCAGAGGAAGAGGAAAAGGCAGAAGCCAAAACAGAGGTGGAAGGAACAACCCTTCACATTCACATGGAAGGTGCAACAGTGAAAATCATAGCCACGGCCAAGGCAGCAGCCAGCAAAGTGGTCAGCAGAATTCTCAAGGACAAAGGTATGATAAATCCAATGTCCAATGTCACTATTGTAAAAAATATGGTCATTATGCTAATGAATGTAGAAAGAAGCAGCAAGATATGGCAAGTAGAACTAGTGCAAATTTCACTAAGGAAAATATCAGCCAAAATAATTTGTTTTTAGCTTGTAATATGGCTGAAGAAAAGAATGAGGATTTATGGTTTCTAGACTCCGGTTGTAGTAACCATATGACAGGAAACTTAGCAATGTTTTCTATGTTAGATGAGAGTGTGCAGTCACAAGTCACACTAGGAACTGATAGCAAAGTTTCTGTTATGGGAAAAGGAGATGTAAATGTTTTAACAAGATTAGGAGCAAAGAAATCCATAGCAGATGTTTATTATGTTCCAGGAATGAAGTGTAATCTCTTAAGTATTGGACAGCTTGTCCATAAGGGGTATAATGTTTTCTTTGAGGATGATGTTTGTACCATCATGGACAAACCACCCAGCAAACAATGTATTGCTGAAGTAAAGATGACAAGGAACAGAATGTTCCCTCTTAGAATGAGAGCAGATTTGAAGAATGAAGAAAAGATAGCAGCAGTGGCAAAAGAGGCTATCCAAAGCGAACCAAAAGATGAAAATTGGTTGTGGCACTTGAGATTTTGACATCTCAACTTTGGAGGTCTTAATTTGTTGAACAGAAAAGGAATGGTAAGAGGTTTACCATTGATAGAGAAGCCGGACAGCCTTTGTGAAGGTTGTATTCTTGGGAAACAACACAGAGAAATTTTTCCTTCCGGGAAAAGCATAAGGGCAAAGGCACCCTTAGAGATTGTCCACTCAGATTTTTGTGGACCGATGCAAACTCCATCGCTTGCTAGCAGCCACTACATGTTAACATTCATAGATGATTTTACAAGAAAAACTTGGGTTTATTTTTTGAAAAATAAAAGTGAAGTGTTTGAAAAATTCTGCAATTTCAAAGCACTTGTGGAAAACCAAAGTTGGTTGCACAACAAAGTCCTAAGGACTGATAGAGGAGGTAAGTATATCTCTAAATATTTTCTACGGTTTTGTAGAGAAAATGGTATTCAAAAGTAGTTTACAACTAGATATACTCCGCAGCAAAATGGAGTAGCCGAAAGGAAGAATAGAACCATAATGGACATGGTGAGGAGTATGTTAAAGGCAAAGCATTTGCCTAATGATTATTGGGCTGAAGCTGTACATTGTGCAGCGTATATTTTGAATAGGTGCCCTACAAAAGCAGTTATGAACAAAGTGCCGGAAGAGGCATGGAGTGGCACAAAGCAAGGTGTCACACACATGAAGGTTTTCGGATGTGTGGCTTATGCACACATACCGGATCAGCTAAGGAAGAAGTTGGACAGCAAGGGGGAGAAATGTATTTTCATTGGATACAGTGAGGAATCCAAGGCTTATCGCTTGTACAACCCATCAACCAAGAAGTTTATTGTGAGCAGGGATGTTCAGTTTATTGAAGAGGAAGCTTGGGATGGAAGCATAGAGAAAACAATGAATGTTAAACACTATTTATCTCATGATGAAAATGATGATGAATTGGCTGAAATACATCCCCAAACAGCAGCACCAACACAAGAGCAGCAAAGCACACCCTTGAGGAGAAATGAAAGTGCTTCTCCAAGCACACCACAAGGAGGAAATTCAAGTGCTTCTTCAAGCATTTGTACACCTACTGAAAGAGGTAAGAAATTCAAAATTTTGAAAGATATTTATGAACAAGATAAAGCTAATGAAGGTATAAATTCTTTGTTTGTTTTATATTGTCATGTTGATGATCCTATTCATTTCGAAGAAGCTATCAAGGATAGGAAATGGATAGAAGCTATGGATGAGGAAATAAATGCCATAGAGAGGAACAAAACTTGGGATTTGGTTGAACTCCCAAAAGGTAAAGATGTCATTGGTGTTAAATGGGTCTACAAGACCAAAAGTAATGCTGAAGGCAAAATAGAAAGACACAAGGCAATACTTGTTGTCAAAGGTTATAAACAGAAGCATGGGATAGATTATGAGGAAACTTGCGCAC